>OW388291.1:2406627-3006627 GCA_936450465.1 Gibbula magus
AATAAAGTTAAGTATTATGTTTATTTCACGCCCGTATTAATCAAGCGAACTAGCCGACAGTGTGCTGAGGAAATAGTTCAGACTGATGACAGCCAGGTAAGTCACAAAATCAGCGAATTGTGACATCATACATGCATCGATATAGTCTACTATTGCCTTATTAATAATACACTACAACATCTTCCTTCATCTGTGTCGTAAACATAGTATGGTGTGGACACTCTGACTTTATCCGATATGTACCAGGTTAACATATCTTATATTGAACAAGCACAAACATAGTATCCAACATTCATCACTTCTACAAAGGGCCTAATTACTAAAGCCTTTAATTAAAGTCTTCATAACATTAATGTTGTAAAGCATCTGCACTGTGGTACCAACCTTTTCTTCTGTTAATAGCGTAAAATTATTAAAGGAATTTAAAGTTTTCCTAACATTTAACAAATAATCACCAATCACAATATAGAAAACATTTTATGTGATCTTTGTCATTACAGACATTATAGTGAACAAGTCATAATGGATACTTTATATTCATCGTACTAGTTCAAGCTTCCGAAAGTAATGTAGTCAGTGTAACAAAGTATCCAATGGAATAAGCTATTACTTACAGTAATGTCTTTCCCTAAATACGAGAAAACACAAAGTACACGGTTTCATTAAATGAATTCATCCGTTATTTTTAAAAATTTATAGAAAACAATAACAATTTCTCCTTAACAAACAAACATACTGGTAACCACATTCCTAGCTAAACAAACTTTGCATAATGAATTAATCCTATAATTGCCTGGTAGCACTATGAGAAACTATGACTGCACGGTAGGTAATTATTACCCATTATTACCCATCAAGGGTGCCATTATCTCTGTAGTGGGAATCAGTAATGGCGAATTATCAGTCTCTCGAAGCAAGGCCTTCACATGCCTTAACGCATTCAACCTTTCTCACACAACTGCATGTAAAACAGAAAATCAATGAGCGAGGTAATAGAAATCAGATTTATGAAGCAAAGACAGTATAAAACGGTCTTAAAAGAACCATCTAACAATAGAGGGTGTATTGGGATAAGCTTAATTAGCTATTGGAATCGCTTTGGACGCAATGATGTCACAACTCTTCCAGCGTCGATCTATCAGGGCGAGTCGCCGCTTCTTTCAGTTGCCACAGTATCCTGCCCTGCGCTGCCTCGCGCTATACCATACTCTGCAGAACAGCCAATAAGCAAATTGAAAGTAGCCGTAAAATTGACATGCGCTCATTGGGTGTTTATTTCCGGTATCGAGCACGCAAACGTCAATTTAGTATGAAATATACTCACACCGGGCAGCCCCGTGCATAGTCGTCAAGACGCATGGTCTTTTCAGGAAGCGGCTAGAGCTTTCTTACTGTCTTGGAGAGCTAAAGTATAATTCATGTATATAGAAGCGTCCCCTGGATCGCGGCACTTGCCAATGTTTCTGTGTGTTTTCTCTGTGAGTCCATTCGGCGGGAAGCCAAGGCTTTGATACTCAGAGGAAGGAAACTATTTTGCATTCACACACTTGGATAAGCGTTAATTAAGCTAATTAAGGATAAACTAATTAGAATGGGTGTATTCGGAAGAAAGGACCTTGAAGCTCTGTCCCTTGCCTTCTTCCTCGTGTGGTTCACATCTTCAGGTAAGTTACTTTTAACTTTGAAGTTATAGAACAATTAGTTTAAATTTATCAATGTTGTTACATTATTACTAAAGTTTCAATTTCTTATGTGACGTTTTCAATCTGTCTTATAAACATGACAAATAAAGGCAATTAATAAAACTCAACAATAAAAGCCTCTGTTAACGTCGATTTTCCGTCTGGAATTACCATTAAGTAAACAGCAGTTTGCAGACTCCTAAGAACCGCTAAGCTATCCAAATACCCCCGTATTGTTCCCCAAACTAACTACGATCAAATGGCACTTACTTTTAATGTGGGAAGGATTTGCGACCCGAGTAGTGATAAATTAAGTCTCATTTAGCACAGCGTGTGTTTATCCGCAGTTATCGAGCGGATTATGAGTGGGGGAACCTGTAATCATATTTACACTTGCTATTTTCTAACATTGTACGACCTGTGGTGTTGTATTATCTGTTAGGTTGCGTGGCGCTGTTTAAACCGAAGTCGCACTGCAATTACTCATACGATGTTATTCAAACATCTAATCCGGAAAACGATGTTTTATCAAAACAAAAAGGTTATTATTACATGCTGATATGTTTTTCATACAGGTTAACTTATTTTTCATCCATCGATACGTTTTACAGACGAAATTCTTCGCAGAGAATAAATAATTTTACATATACACAGTTTTTCAGACGGATACAATGAGGAAGGTGTTTTTCTGACATCCTCAACAGCGCATATCACAGACACACCAACAAGAACATGCCTTGAATATCTAATTGTGTGTGTGGAATAAACTGCTGAGAAAATAGAAATTACAATAGTTGTGTCAAGTTTGTTATAATGAAATTAAGTTTAGGATTTAAAATAATTAAATAATACAGATCTTAATACTAGTCGCCTTCAATTATAAGAGGATGCAATTTATATTGACATGTCCTTTTGAAACATAGGTCAAATACTCAATTTGCCAAATATGAAAATCGTAAAGATTTCTTCCAGATCCATTGTGTTCATAAACTGTCAGATTCGGAATCTTAAACTTTGTTGTAAGTTCATTTGATAAAAGATGCCAGAGAGATTGTGCCATAGATGCCGTAAGCATGTACATGTAAACGGATGCTTTAAAGGTTGTTACACATTTTACAGTTTCGGGAAAGGTCATGAGTTTGAGAAGGATTAATATAATAGATTAGATACAATATATCTAATCATTACATGTTATTCAACAATAACCATGTTCGGGAGATATTAAAACTTGATTAAACTAAGGTATTAATGAACATCAATATTGTAGACGTTATTATGGTATAATATATCATCAACAATCTTGACAGACTTGAGAAGATTGGCCTCTTTTATCTCTAAAGTCACATTTATATAACCTATTAACATTAGTCATATTTTCCCGATCTTTCTTGAAACAGGTGATGAAAGGCCACAGGAACGAAAAATCGTAGATAAGAGGTTTCATTATAACATGTAATTCATAAACATTATCAAAATGAAGTTTGATCATAAATAAGGAGATATATCTTTACATTTAAAGACAAATACTAACATTTGTTTAATGTTGGACAATGTAACTTTATAGTTCGTACTTTACGGAAACTGCATACATACTAGTATATACACCGTCACTGGTATCAACCTGTTACATTGGTTTACTTAAATCAATGTACACTACCCACGTTAAAGGGGCAGTAGCACGTTTTTTGCAAAATTTATTTTTTCAAATTTCCCGTTCATAATGATAGTTTATGTCATTTAAATTAAGTTTAGAGGGTAAAACATCTTATTACACAAACCAATTATCTGTAGTGGTAAAAACTATGTTCCGTATAAAGCAAAAATTGCATGGCGGCCATTTTATTGTGAACACAATTTATTATTTTGTATTACAAAAACGATTCCCATGGCTTCACCGAAACATGTACACTCATTTTAAACTTTATTTTCCGAAGACAGAAGGATGTATTACTATTGGTGAAATTATTTTTCAAATACATTTCATCAATTTATTTGAGCGAAAAAACGTGCTACTTCCCCTTTAATAACTGGATACAAAAGAAAGTTTAGTTTATCATCGCTGACAAGTTGACATAACAGCAACAAACAATGTACCTATAGTGTAACATACCGCCTTACCATGAACTTGCGTTTCACCAATGATTGAAGAATATATCAGCTTTTAACAAATTCTTAAATATTTGTAATAAAAAACTCATCCATTATTTCAATGCAAAAAGAAGCAACGAATTGTTCTTCTGGTGTGAATAGTTGAATAACTGTAATGTCATTTCAGCAGATAGGAGCAGGATTAGTGGCGTCTTCAAACAATGGAATTTGTAGTAAATTAATGTTAATAACATTGAAAGTTTTACAGAACAGTCACCTTCTGCAGAAATCATTGTCAATAGTTCTTCTTCAGAGCAAACAACACATTCCTTAACAGAATTATAGTTTAATGCCAAAAATACAATGTGTATCAAATCACAAAAATCATAGAAAAATCATACATTTATTTGACTGCAATAAAAGTCACTGGGTAAGATTCACTTCTAGCTTGAAATTGATCATATCCATATAAAATCATAAATCATTTTGCCAAAAATATTAGTTCCAAAAAATATGTTAATGTATGATCAACTATTGAATTATTAAGCAAATGACTCCAAATTAGTCTCATAAAATAAAACTTTGACTTTGAGATAATGGAATAGACTCGACTGTTTATAAAATCTGTAATGTCAGTATCTAACTAATGTATGGTAAGATAGTTTTAACACTGTATACATATAGCGGTAGTTATAGATAGGAAACAAGCATTGGTTTTGCGCGGTTAGTCCTCTCCCATTTAGTTCAAGTAATTTATTATACTGCAGACTTATACCTTGTAAAACATCTCCTGTTCTGTGCATATTGCATGACGGGAATCATTGAAGACTTTAACTATGAGAGTCAATTCTAAGCCTTATGCTACTTGAGTTCTAATAATTTAAACTACAATGTATGAGCGTCGGTTAATACCCCTATTGTTAACATGAATCTTTCAAGAATTGAAACGTTGAGAATCGGTAATTACCCCTATACTTATTTGGGTCCTTTAATAATGTAAACTTTTGAACTCGGCTATTCCTCATGTATATTCCTAATTGGGTCTTTGAAGAATTAAACTATAAGAAAAGGCTATTACCCCGACATTGTAATTCTTACTTGAGTCATAAAATAAGTTTAACTATGAGCGTCGGTTAATACACCTATATTTGCTTACTTGAATTTGAAGAATGTTAACTATCAGGGTCGACTATTACCCCTATCCGTTTCACGTCGGCTATTACCACTATTCTTTACTTCTATTCTTTTAAACTATGAAAGTCAGTATAACTACGCCTATTCGTTCGTGAGTCGTTGACTTTCCTTTCTTGAGTCCTTAAACAATTTAAAATGTGATCATAAGTGGAGTTACCGAAGTTACTTTCAATGGTATCACTACAGTTTCAATGAAGTCGTTTTAAAAGAATGAAAAGGAAATTGAGAAATTGCCACGCATTGCATTAACAACTTTCGGGAGTGATTTGAGAATGGAAAGACGATGCTATAAACTGAAGTACAAAAGAAAGTTTACACCTCGGTTTCTTTAACAATTAATTCAATAGTTTAATAGAAATTAGATGCATTTGATTATGGCACGCTCCAATAACACTTTTCATGAGTAGTTTGAATGAATAACATTGGTGACTGTTTAATTTTAATTTTAATAGAATATGTCTTATATGTCGATGAATTGTTGTGCTTTATGCAAATTAATTTTGGAAGTATTCCCAAAAAGTTAAAAAAAACCACATAGAAGTATTCCTTGGCTGATGACTAAACGCCTTCATTTTTCAATTATGGAGTACGACGTCGAAAACATAATATATTTGTAAATCAAACTAGGATACAATCAACTGAGGTAAACTTTCTTTGTACACAAATTCAAATGAAGCATTATCCCCCTTGTTGTACACTGAAATATTCAATCTGTCAGGTAATATCCTATTTATATCCTATATATATATAATTATCTTTTATAATAGAACAAATGTTGTAACATATTGTACGAATACAAGGAATCAGCTACGATTCTTTTGTGAACACGTTTAGACAAGAGTGCATCCCGTGGATACAAGGAGTCATTCAAGTATAAGGAAACTATGGTAACGGTGTTAGACTGCATTTTTAATTTATTTAATCTGACGACTTTCGCCAATGTCAGCTTTCGAATGAAGCAAATATAGCCATATACACTACCTTACAAATATAGTGAATGCATCGACCTTATTGTCAAGAGCTCCATATGGTTCAACATCTCAGACATCTAAGCTTTTCCTAGACTTAAATCGCATTTGAAAATCCCAAAACGGATTTGATACAAATATTTAACTTTCGTTATGTGTCAACCCGCGTGATTGAGAAGCATTTTATAGCAAGCGGCACACTGACTTCTCATCATTGCTTATATCCCCTTCTACTATTCTCAATAGCAGATTTTGAATCATAAGCCAGTGAAATTATCCCTTCAAAGCGATTTCGTATCAGAAGGGACCCCTGACGATGAAATCAGTCAGGTAGGCTATGATTTGAGTCGACTTTTGAAGTATTCCCACTGATTGATTGAAGGAGCTGGGTCTGGTTGAAGTAGGCTTGCACTAAGAGCATTATGATCGCGAGGGGAGCTTTTCTATCCCCCTCAATTGCTTTCCAAAATATCCTCCTTCTTTGGGAGCGTTATGTGTAAGCGTACAAATGAATGAATAAGTCAACAGCAAGCATGGGAGTCATATGTCATGGTAGTCCCAATAAAGCCAAAACGTATATACTCAGTAAGGGACATTGAATTTATATTTGGATTCTGTTATGTTACAAAGTAGTACACATAGTCTGCCGAAACGTCGCTAGAGATTGTGGTCTACATGCACATCTTCTCGATTGAGGTAGAGAAATTAAAATATTTATATCACTCTATCAAATGAAAATATACAACTTATCAAACATGAAGTAACCATAGACCGACTCAACACTAGCCTGGCCTCTATTTGAAAAATCCCTTTTCTGATAACGTTTTCAATGCGAAGATGACTAGCATTTGTTATTTATATTCAAAGTGACAATTCATTTCCTATTAAATTACTAAATGGTATTTACGACACTTCCATATGTTGTTATTTGTGGAAGTGCGTCCCACAGGACAAAGGAAACAGTTTTTTCTATTACACAAGATGCACAGTCTTAGAGTCCAAGCACTTATATCTACTCAGTCTGCGCATGTCAGGAATGAAACCGGAAATTAAGAAAACCTCTTTCATTTCCTCTTACAGACGCAATATACATCATAGCACTGGGAGAATCACTTATGATTCTAATCTTTTCTCTGATTGGCACCTTTATTTAAGAAGAGTTGAAACAGCGCTCTTCATCTACCGAGAGAAAAATAACAAATCTTATTTTGCATTAATCTGACGCGACGATAGGGAACACATAAGATGAAATGTCAGAGGTCCAATCTTCATATACATGTAGCCCGTACACAATACTTGGTATAATGTATTAAAGAGACCGTGATATATACAAATTAATATAAGTATTTATTGTTGACATTTGTCAGAAGCATACGTGTATATCTCCGGTTTGTCTTTGAACCATGTTTTAGTAAGTTAATGTATGTAATGAAAGAAACATAATGTGTACACATAGATCTAGCGGATGCACTACAATGACCCGATTTAGCAATGGGAGAGTTATTGAATTCACAAAGTTTCATGCATTAATTATTTATGTTGAAATTATTGTAATAGGTTATATATAATTTATATCCAGTTTCACAACTGTACGTATTAATATTTCCAAAAATGAATAAAACACCTTAGGGTTTTAGAATAACTTACAGTAGTACTTAATCAATAAAGTTCAAGCCTTGAAATCACTATCGTGGATGTAAATGACTCGTGGAATGGTATCAATAGGAACAAAAGTTTCATATGACACTATACATAAGTTAATGAGTTTACAAAGAATAACTAAACTAAGACTTCCTACTTGTATCCTATCGAAACAGTTGAACAACCGTAGCTTGAGTCTCCTTATATACTGAATAATTAGATATGTTCGGCAGTTTAAGAGATACACTGAACTGTTATATTCGTCCTTAGACAAAAGAAGGAAAACATGATGTTTGAAGTCAACTTCAACACCTGCCTCAAAGCGCTGCCTGAAAAAAAGCAGAGTCTAATGATCAATCTTCCTTATTTAAATCATCGGGTTGAATAATTTCATCCCAAAACAATGTCGTTAAATCTGCGTCAAACGGATTTATTTAAAACATTCGTGACAAAACGACATAACTAACTATGTGCACAAATAGTCTTATGGCTAGCTGTGACTCACTGCAAGCAACCTAAAAAAGCATTGACAAGTCTAATAGTCACATTGAAATAAATTACAACTCATTTAACCAGAATTTTATTGGAAATATAGCGCATCTCATATTGGACGTGATTGTTACAATATGAGTTGTCGTATTACATGAGTAATAGCGGCCTGTGCAGCTCTAGCTTTGTGAACTGGAGCATTGTCATGTAAAAGCAGAACACCACGTGACAGCATTTCACGGTGTTTCTGTCGAATTCTTTTTTAGGTCTTCAAGACTACGTGAGGGTCATTGTCTTTGCAGAATTTTTATTTAAAAAACTATTGAAGGTAGAGACATGTTTCATAACTCGTTTTAAAGCGGAGAAACTGATGAATAACCGAGAGTGCAACATGGAGTTCAAGGTCAAGCAGAAGTCTTGAAGACCTAAGTATTGCCTTGGCAATCCTAGTTGCATTTTATTTATTAGTTTGGCTTAATATATATATTGACCATTCATTCTTAATTTGCAAATAATCAATTAAAATATGCCTTTTGTATCCCAAAAGATGGTGGCCATAACCTTGTAAACTGATTGTTGAGTGCGAAAATTGAGTGGAGGCGGAGAACTTGCACTGGGTGTTTCCACTGCTTGGATTCCAGTTTAGTTTAATAAACTACCGGGCAAAAGAAAGTTTTCACCTAAGTTTATTTCGATTAATTCAATATGTATTCAGATGTATTTGACTATGACACGATACAATAATACTTATCTGCAGTAGTTTGAATGACTTTGTTGGTGATTGAGGTTAAATTTTAGTTCAAATATCTTTTTGTAATGAAGACAGGGTTAAGAATGAAATGTTCACCAACATGACCCCTGCCCTGTTTAAAATGTTTTAAAAGTGTGCAGAATCAGGCACATTTATTTATTTTTACATAGGATATGTCATATATGTCGATGAACAGTTGTGTATCATCAACAATAATTTAAAAACAGAATTAAACTTAAAATTTCATTTTTAAAAAATAATTAAAAAACATGTAGAAGTATTCTTAGACTGCTAACTAAACACCTGTACTTATCAGTTTTGGATTATGACATCGAAAACTTGAGATATTTGCAATTAAAAATCATACATATGATAAAATCAGCTGAAGTGAGTACTTTCTTTTGCCCGGTAGTTTATAATATAATATAATAATATAATTATGCTGAACGCCAAGCAAGTAAACAGTAACTCCCATCTGCATTACCGTAATGGTGGCCTATCTTAACATCAAAGTCTCAGAATCGAACGTGTATACTTGTATACATTGTAGCAGCACATAACTTGGATTTCACTGATATTAGGTTCAGCTTTAAATGAACATGTCTTTTAAATGTATTCCAGCCCTCGTTTGCAATGTGACTCGTTTTACATTTGAATTGCCAGTTGAAAAAAAATCAATTCTAATAATTCTTGTAAAGTTAATTATGTCTTCTCATTGTGTTTATGATGTGGTGCTCGATTAGTTTGGGCCAGCTTCTAGAGGGTAATGTCTCTCTTTACGATTGAAGTTGACAGCTGATTAGAATGAAGATGGCAATAGGATCTAGCATATTTGAATTGTAAACTTGTTCAGACCGGAGCAGTGTTGCCCAATAGATACGTTAATAATATATTCAGGCCTTTCAAGAAATCCCATCCTTTGCTTGTTCTTTCCCTTTTTTTTCGCCATCCTGTTTCCTTTCATTTCTCTTTTTTATATCTCAAACCTCCAATTCTCTCTCCTCTGTTTCACTAAGTTCTTCTCCATCCTCCTTGATATCAGTATAGATAGCTTCAATAGTAGTTTGCCATTGTCATCTTTCGTCATCTTGAGGTATATCTTATCTCCTTTGACACATGTTTTTCTACCATAAAGTTCATATCACGTGACATCATTCTTTTCCCGTCATCATGCTATAGCTTTGTACCTTACTCCTGTGTTTTTATACCGCATGCTTTTACTCCTAAATCATTTCATTTGACTATTTCGTACCATGTGCCGATCCTCCTAAATCATTTAATTTAATAATGCAGTTTTGTACCAATTGCCGAAACTCACAATTAATTTCTGTACCTCTTTTCCCAATACCGTTGTCATTTCATCATACATGCTCGTGCCAAGTGTCCTTTCATCTCACAGTTTTTTTTATACCACGTGTCTTCACTTTTCTATGATTTCCTTTCTTCGTACTGTTTTGTACCACATGTCTTCGCCTTTCTGTAATTCCTTTCTTCGTACTGTATTAGACCACGTGTCTTCACCTTTCTGTAATTCCTTTCTTCGTACAGTTTTGGACCACGTGTCTTCACCTTTCTGTAATTCCTTTCTTCGTACTGTATTAGACAACGTGTCTTCAGCTATCTGTAATTCCTTTCTTCGTACAGTTTTGGACCACGTGTCTTCACCTTTCTGTAATTCCTTTCTTCGTACAGTTTTCTACCACATGTCTTCACCTTTCTGTAATTCCTTTCTTCGTACTGTATTAGACCACGTGTCTTCATCTTTCTGTAATTCCTTTCTTCGTACAGTTTTGGACCACGTGTTTTCACTTTTCTATAATTTCCTTTCTTCGTATTGTTATGGACCACGTGTCTTCACCTTTCTTCGTACTGTTTTGGAACACGTGTCTTCACTTTTCTGTAATTCCTTTCTTTGTACAGTTTTGGACCACGTGTCTTCACCTTTCTGTAATTCCTTTCGTCGTACTGTTTTGGACCACGTGTCTTCACCTTTCTGTAATTCCGTTCTTTGTACAGTTTTGTACCACGTGTCTTCACCTTTCTGTAGTTCCTTTCTTTGTACAGTTTTATACCACGTGTATTCACCTTTCTGTAGTTCCTTTCTTCGTACAGTTTTGTGCCACGTGTCTTCACTTTTCTATAATTTCCTTTCTTTGTAAAAGTTTGTACCACGCGGCTTCACTTTTTATGATTTCCTTTCTTTGAACAGTTGTGTACCACGTGACTTAAATTTACTCCTTTGTCATTTTTACCACGGCTTCTAATTCCTGTGTCATTTCATTTCATGTTTCATGTTTCATGTTGTCATCCTTACGTCATCAATTGTCGATCCATATATTATATATACCATTTGTCTTCATACCGTTATTATTTCCTGTCGTATATTTGTGTGCCACGTGTTAACACTCATTTATCAGTTCCTGTCACCTTACAGTTGTATACACGTGTCTTCGCTTTTCTGTCATGTCATTTCCTCTTACAGTTGTGTACCAGGTGTCGTTACTCCTATACACTTTGTCTATATCACCTTTTCTCATTGCTGTATATTTCCTTTGATCTGACAGTTTCATACCACGTACTTCAATATCTCTCGATGTCTATGTGCCTCTCTGACTCTGTGTGTTTCTCATTGTCAGTCGGTCTGATTGTGTATGTCTGTCCATCCGCCCGTCCATTGCCTCCCTCTTCTCGTGCTCCCCTACTATATCATATGCGGTGCGCTAAATCCCCTTCTATCTGTTGATACATATGTCTTGGATTGAGTTTGTATTTGTTATGTGTGCATGCCAAGAAAACATTTGCTCTACGTATTAACGCGAACTGTCAACACGAAGAAGACAATGCTGATACATCGAGGGGAAGTGTTTTTGTCCTGCTCCATATCAATCCTAGCTTTCTTCCTTTATTTGATAAAGCCTAACATGATAACAATACCTGTTTTTGTAAATGAGTTTGAGAATGTTTTGCTCGCGACCAGCCTAACTAATAGCTATAAAACTCTATAAGGCCAGCAGAGGTAAATGCGTGTTGGGGAATCTATCAACAGGGAGCGATTATTGGCAAAATCACTCAAGCCAAATGAAATCTTGTGAGAATGTTCTCACAGAAGTTCCAATAAAAACGAATCATCTGTAACGCCTGATACATATTTACGCAATTTGTCCGAAAAGCCCGCCAAAATTGAATTAGTCTTACGTCTGGAAGAACTTAATACAAGGAAAAGTGCGTAAACGATTTCTTGGGAAAAAAGGGTCAAAAGAAATTCATCACGTTTTGTGTTTCGCTGGCTTGTTTGCAACGGGAAGACGAGACCCCGTCTACCCATACAGCTTATTGTGTCACGTTAATACGTAATTATGCCCTCGAATATTATAAGGTCGACCCCAACTTGACAACAATGGTAATCAAATACTGTACAGGAAACATCACCAACAGTCACATGACGGCCATTATAAAGGAAATGGCTCCATTCAATTAAACAATGGAGCTTTTATGAATACGCTTGTTGACATTAAGTGCCCTTATTGGCACGCTCATTCGTAATTATCCCGTGTCTGTTATTCGTGTCTAAGTACCACTTATGCAATCCCATTGCTCTCCTTAAGATACCAAATGGTTCATTTAACTTGTTGGTTTGTATCATGTCCATAATTAAACTACTTTGCAAAAGTTTGTATTTCCTTGCAAGGGTTCGTGCCCGTAACAAGAAATCTCCCAGGAGTAATGGTGTCAGACAGGGGCTGATATTGGCAAATAAACATGGGAGCATTTCCGACAAGCTTTATGATAAACCAGTTGACATAGGAATAACAGTTGGGTGCCCGATGCACTCACAGTATTAGCTGTGAACCGTCATATGCATGATTAGAATCAGTCATATTTGCTTCATATTCATATTTCATGAGCTCATGTATGGGCCAGGTAGTGATTGATGAAGAAGAGAAAAGGGTTATCGATTAGGAAGTACCGATCTGAACTTATGTCATAGAATAACACCTAGTGTGATTGGTATGTGCTATGTTCAAAACCATGAAAATAGTATGGTTCGAATAATGATAAATACGTGTGGAAGTCGTGAGAGGTGAAGCAATATGAGAACAAGAGAGGATGAGGATGGACGAATAAAGAAGAAGGAAAGGTTGGAGGACGACAAATGGACCGGATGACGAATGAAATAGAGGTCGACAGTCCGGAATGCTGAAATGCAAAGACGGAGCATGGATAGATCATTAGAAATACAGGATGGTGTGAGAGAGAGAGAGAGAGAGAGAGAGAGAGAGAGAGAGAGAGAGAGAGAGAGAGAGAGAGAGAGAGAGAGAGAGAGAGAGAGAGAGAGAGAGAGAGAGAGAGAGAGAGAGAGAGAGAGAGAGAGAGAGAGAGAGAGGATAGTTGAAATAAGTAGCGAATCGAGAAAACGAACTTGTTTGTTAATTAAGTATATATGTTATGTATGAAGTCATGTAATACGTCTTGAACAACATTACGAGATTGAGTCGATGAACATTGATTATTTTCATATATGTTTATGTTGCACGTTTTGCGTCTTATTTATCTGAACTCATTATGCTATCGTTTGCTACCCATTGCCAATGCAAATTCCTAAAACAAAAAAAACAGCTGATGTGTGTTAAATCCGACATACACACATTAGTGACTATATTGTAATATAATAATATGTTTCTATTGGTTCGATGGTCTTCCACATTAACCCTTACCCATACTCCCCTTTTCATTGTCAGTCCAATTACCCGCTGGCTTGACAAACTAGTGTTCTCACTCTTTGTGATCACATTAGAGATGAAATGTATTGATTAATACCTTACTGATTTAAATGAACAACCTTATGTATCTTTCATCAAATGCCAAATACATTAAAGGTGCTTCCATTGTGTTTCATAAAAATTTTATTTGGCTTTAATACGTTCCGACACACCATATGTGCTGTTTACAATACAAATAAATTCAATGAGCTTGCATATTCATCCCAATCGTCAAACATATCATAATTACTAGTTTCCAATTAAAATCGAGTAACATCATTATGCATGTGCAGAAACCGAAAGTGCACGTCCTATTTACATGCACAGTGGTTATATGACTTATTGAACACTATCAACCCAAATTTGTTATATTGTCTGGTTTAGATAAGATTCCAAAATAACGTTTGACTCATTGGCGCGCGTCACACGATTGTCCGGTTTTCGATCAGAAATCGATACTTTTACCTACATATCGTCAACATACTAAGCCGAGTATCATAAAAATGGTAGTTTTCGATAACAGTTGGTACTTCTCGATAAAATAAGACCATTTATAATGTCTGGCATATTTGACCCCCAACAACACAATGTATGTACCTTTAAAAATAACTGTTTTCTTTGCTCATAGAACACAACAAAAAGAATATCTTCATTGTTGTAATAGTGGTCTTTGGTAACGTAATGATTTAGTTCAATAGATAATTAAATCCCAACCAAATATTAAAGAAGGCTGAATTGCACATTATAAAGCTATCACGGCAGAAATCGTTCATGGCCTCTAAGACCAGCAGACCAAGGGTAGGGGGAAACGTTGTTTTTGTTAACCTCAACATGTAAAATCAATTAACATCGTCGTCTTGTAATTAAAACCCACATTTGAAACATCGAGAAGTTTCAAATATATTCCTTTGCCGAGTGTGCCTTTAGTACGGCAGCTAGCATAGCAAGTTAACCCAGAAAATAGCTTATCTTTTTACTCATCACCTTTGAGAATAATACAGTTTGACATTTCATCAGGGCCTTATTACCAAAGGGACCACTAAGGGCACGAGGATAGCAGTTAAGGTGTTAGAGTATTTGCAGCAAAACCATTTCTAGATTCTGAATAATTGATTTCTTAGCAAATTACCTTCACTCGTGCGAATATTAGTGATATGGAGTACCTGGTAACCTTGGAATTATTTATGCTTGATTATACAGCGATATTGACATGATTTGTGGAGATGATCCTGATGCATCTCCATCAAATGCATACATGTAGTGGTCTGATTGTATTCACCGAAAGATTGAAATGATTGTATTGTCCAATTTACTATCATGACGGTTGAAATTTTCAAAACGTCTATATTTTCTTGATATGCTATGTCATACATTTACTGTTCATCGAAATGATGTTTGCATTGATTATTTTGAGATATTGATAACATTGTTTACAGCTGTATTTCTGTGTCTTGATAACATTTGGTTTAAAGGGGCAGTAGCATGTTTTTCGCTCAAAAAGTTGATGAAATGTTAAACATGCAATAGTGCCTTTAAATTTGATATACTGTTAAGGATTCAGTGTAGTGTAACAGTCTGATCGTTTCGTCATTGTAACACTGTGTATACGGGTCTTTGAAACGACATGTAGAATTATGATGAAGGAGACGGAGGGGTGTGAGCATATACTACAAAACGTACTGTATTTTCACGTTAAAGAAGTTGTTATCAAGAAAATATTCCTGTTCCTACTGTGTATACGATTCGTAAATTAAAAAAATCGTGAAATGATAACATAATTCAAATATCATGTTATGATAGCGTCACTGATATCGTTCATATAGATGAACTAGTTGTGATTAATTTAATAAACATGTGTGGTGACATTATTGATACTCATTAACTCTTATTCAGTTTAACATCATCTTATAGGAGTGGAACCCTGTTACGGCTACACTGAAGGGTTGGAACCAACTAGTTGGTATAGCAACCTTGTAGGTTTGGAACCCATCATAATAACATATATAATAACAATGTCGTAGGATTGGTATTCATTATTTGGTATATGAACATATATGATAGATTGGAACCCATTATTGCGTATATCAACATCTTAGGATTGGAACCCACTATTTGGTATATCAACATCTTAGGTTTGGAACACACTGTGGTATAGCTACATTGTGTTTGACCACGCTATGATTATGTGATAAGGTATATACAATGTATGTGTCGTAAATATTTTTAGTTTTAGGAATACATTTACAAACATATTTCGAGGCGAACACGTTGTATGTAATAATCTACTACCAATGCATATGTTACATCCTGTCATACATATAGGTTTAGGATTCCCGTAATTTTGTTTGACCCGTCTATTTATGAGATGCATGATAACTGTGATTGAAGAATGTCATGTCTATATGAGGTATTGAAATCGCTTTTAATAGTGACATGTATAAAACATGATAATTAATTATCTATAGTATGTTAAACCGCAATATAAATGGAAATACTTTTGTCTTTGTAATTATAGTATGTCAGAAAGACATTTGAATTATATTTCACAAAAAGTAATATTGGTTTGTTTCGAAACAAGAAGTAAAAATAAATCACAGTAGACGACATTGTAGTTCAGAATTTGATGACACGTGGCTATGATTTATTAAAGTTGTTGCTATTTTCAGAGCTATAGCAATGGTAGAATATCAGCCCATTTTCTTAACGAATTGTCAATATATTGATTGAGCTGACATCGTCCAATTTCAGTGTGGTTGATCTTAATAATCAAGTGTTATCACGCAATAGGGTCATCACATTAAGTCTCTTTGATCAGCGAATATGATAGCATAAAGAGCTACAGTATTATAGAAGTAATCCGTCTACGCTTCACCCGCAATAAAAAGTGAATTGAAGAAAGATCAGCAGTATCATAATATTGAAATTGACTTTGAAGATGACAGACAGACAAATTGCATGTAATGATATAAAACAACATGTTCCAAAACTCTGGGTTGTTTTGAAATATATTATTTATGGGGAAAAGGTTATCGCTACTCAAAACACCAATCTTCATATCCATGACAAAAAGTGGTAATTTATAGTTGCACCTTGAACTGTTTTGACTCCATTTCTACATCTGTTTTTGTGATACATGTCTCTCTTTTTAAGAGCATGAATTGAAGTACCATTGTATATCAATGTACTCATGGTAACAATACAAATATTTAAAACTTTGTTTTAGTAGAGTGACCGTGAGGCAAACAGTCCAATAATAATTTCCCCATAAATTCGGTCGAGTGCAGACATGTAAGATGCATCAGTATAAACATAGTATATGTATAAACATGTTGTCAAAGTAGATTTAAAAACGTCGGTAAGTTGGGATTTAAATAATGAATCTGAGGATTACGATAAGATTAAAATACTGGTAAATAATAACTAGATGGTTCTCCAATTACATTGTGTTGGCGATCTGTGTTTTAGAATTAAGATTTGATAAACTATGGCTTATGATTGCTGATGTTCAGCATTCATCACAGGTAATTCTGTGTCTGTTTGAAGGGGTCAAGTAGAGGTTAAAAGTAAAAGTAAAACATAGCTTTCTTCTTTAATCTATTTGAAGTCAATAAAAGGGGAAGCAGTTTTAATTATGTTGAATATGAGTCTTTCTTGAACATGATATGTGTTTAACCCCACGTCTTATATTTCTTTAACTCTTTACTAGTTAAATTGCTGCAGATTAAATTGGACCTGAAACCTTCTCCTATCACAAGCAAGCGACCTTAAATGATGATTATGTTAAGAACATTAACCTTTATTCTCGGTCATCCGGAAACGCTATCTAATACAACTAATACATCCAATGGCTGGTCTAGACCAAATAGCCGAGGATGAAACAGCCATATATGTAGCGTTTTTTCTTTGTTTTGTTCGATGAATACTTTATGTGTAACAACAGTTAAAATTCTATATTTGTACTTATTACACATGTTAGCGCAAAGAAAATACATTAAAATTCATAAATTAGTTTCAGAGGACAACTCCAAATGTTTAAAATCTGTGCTAGAATTAATTGACCTTTCAGCATCAGTTTCACGAAAACGTGACGAATGGAGCAACTGC
The DNA here is from genome assembly GCA_936450465.1 of Gibbula magus. Taxonomy (NCBI): domain Eukaryota; kingdom Metazoa; phylum Mollusca; class Gastropoda; order Trochida; family Trochidae; genus Gibbula; species Gibbula magus. Next base: position 2,424,305 of record OW388291.1, read on the forward strand.
AGAAATAACACGAAATTCAAATTCAATGTTGGAAAAAAATGGTATTAAATGACTCTTTTTCTTGCCACTTGTACTCGCCTTCAAGCTCTTACAATTTCAGATTTGTAGTAAGTGGCCTCTTTAGCATGTTCGTTTCAAAATCGTGTTTTATTCCTCCTAAAACAAATTTCATGAAATCATTGCACGCTTAGCCCGCTCCAACAAGGCTCCCACAAAGCTTTAGGGATCGAGAACAAGCGAACACGTCAAATCTGATAATCCGGGCTCACGTTGGAAGTGGATTCATTTATGCCATTTCTTAAAACTCGATAAATTTCATCTGAGAGTTAAAAAGATTAATATTGTTGAGCGGTGATGTCCCAACGGGGATTCTTGTTAATTTTCGTCAATATAGGCACCATCCATCAAGATGCTTCTTTCAAACTTACGTAATCCTGATGCATCATAAGACGTCCGATTGCAAGTAAAATCTTGCCTCGAAAATGAAAATGTCAACATGAACAATATTTAGTATCAATCTTATAAGGAAAACGAGTATTGTTTAAGACGAGATTGAGTATATGTGTTATATATGATGAAGTGCTGCAATAATCTAAATGATCTATCGATGTAACTAGGTTTTCCAATATTGGTATACGCCTCATGAGGTCTCTTCATCTACAATGTAAGTCTACACATGTAAATGTCAAATTGTATGTTCTGTACTTACTGAAATAAGAAAGTGCACATTGAAATGAACACAAATTTCGAACTTGTGTTTGCTATTCTTTATTCCTTTCGTGTTCACTCTTCACATTTGTCACATTTTAATTGAGGGAACTCTTTAAAAATCGTGTCAACAGAAATGTTTTCATTGTTTTTCCCCAGCCCCATCTCTTTATAATAATGTTAATGTAAGCACATCCATATATCATAGCGTATAATTCCAGATTAAGAATGTGAGTGATTTTAGAATCAATGCTTGTTACATATTACAAGGAGATACCGGGTTTAAGAGTTTTTTTTACATCTAGTACATGCCTTTTAATTGTCACTGATAGCGACACTATTGGGCCTATCGCTAAGGTCCCTAACCAAAATGTCGTGTCACAGTTAAGGAGAAGTTACATGGAACTCAAAGTGAGTCTACATGTATGTGTTTGCACAAACTTTATAAACATTGATATGGTTTATTTGAACATTCTTATTCCCTTATGGACTCCAATACCATGTAATACAAATATACAACTGAAAACAAACCCGTTTGATTCCCTTTTTGAGAACAGTTATTATTTAAGAAGTGTGAGATAAACACGAATATTCGTTGTATATAAGTTGTAAAGTTCATAGTACGCTATACGTTTGATCAACGTTGGATTCTTTATTGATGCTACTTCTTTGTTCAGAAGAATGTAGATTAATAAAAGTGATACAAACATGGGTTTGTGTTACAGCAAATAAATATGACCCACACCATGTCCAGTATCACAATCTGATATGTCAGCCTTCGTCGAGAATCGTAAACCAGTTATACTTACAAGCTTTCTTTCAAGCTATTCAACTGGCTATTAAGAGACTTGAAAATGTAATTTGGGAAATGAAACATCCCGACTGTCAGAGCATGGTGCACATGTTGACACAGTGATGCATCCTGGGAATTATAACAGTCCTTTGTAGAAGGGCTTCCTCTTTGTAAGTTGCTGACAACTGAAATGATCTTATGCAGACTATTAGCTTTATGTGGATGGTGCCATGCGGGTTATTACTTTAGAGACGGGCTTTGATGCAAGTCTTTAGTACAGTAGGTGTGACCTGAAGAACACAATGTTCTGGGTATGAAGTGCTACAGGGCCGTGTTCGTGGACAATGGTTAAGAAGAGTGGCCAAGGACTGACTTACAGCACACTGGTCAAGGACAGGGTCAAGGGCAGTTATCATGGGCAGAGGGAAAAGACTGATGGTATTGGACAAAGTAGGGCAATAGGAACATTGGTCACTGACAGTGGTCAGTTGTCAAATCCAGTGGTTGAGAACAATTGTAACGAACAGAAGTTGAAAACAGTACTGTACAGCCAATGACTGTGAGGGTGACTAGAAGATATCGCTAGTAGCTAGATAATGTAATGGATATAACTAGTTGTTCAAACAAGTTTTTAAATCTACTGTTTATGGCTAGTGGTTTACACAAGTGAAAATAGTGGTTAGTAAATGTGTGTGAATAAGAACAATGACAAGAGACATTTCCGTTGTTTCAATGCGGTAGAAATTGAATAGACAGTGAAATTAAAAATTAATTCATATTCAAATATGATAATTAAGTGACAACATAGATTTTAATCAAATAGAACATACAGGTTTGTAAATCTTTAGGTTTCTCCGCCTTGAAAGCTTTCCTCCACCACTTGTCAAATTGACGAGACCATTTCCTGTGACGTCATAACTGATTGAGCTTATGACGTCATTGTATCCGAACCGAAACCGGTTCGTTCACGGCTTATGGCGGTCGTGATCGACTACTGTAGTTTCACTGTTTAAAACATCGGTCCAAATTAGAATTATATTCCAAAACAGATACACAGATTAAATTGCGTAGAAAGAAAATATGATGGAAACCGTAAAGTGAAGACAACTGATTTACCCATCTTATTTCAATGACATAATTTGGCCTAGAATCTTTCGTCATCATGTATCCAAACGCGGAAAATCGCCGTTCACAAAAATCGTGTTCGAACCTATGTTCGACTATAAAATAAACCAAAAACAAGGATTTTAAAATGTCATGGTAGAATAGTGTTTTAGGGCAGAATGTTTTAGCGTAGTATAATATACTGAATTGATGTCGAGCTAGTTTGGAAAATACAGTGACTAACGATAGCTCTTATGAACAATGTGCTTCCGTGCAGTATTGTTTGTTAATATAAATGCATAAAATGTTACCTTTTCAACTTAAAACAAAAAAATATCTGACTCTGGCTATCGTCGAGCTTATTTTTAATGCACTTTATGATTTCAGCTTTGAAATGCACCCTCTGATTTATCAACTGCATTTATCAACTAAATGTTACATTGTTTTAACGCGAACTTGAAAAGATGTCACATTCACAAAAGGCAAATACAAATATAGATGTATCTTGCTATAACTGCTATTGCATGACGTTGAATCTGACAACAAAAGTCAAGTAATTTTGACCCAGTATGAATCTTGCTTCAATGAAACGACCGCAATCTAGTGATACCCCCTGTATTTTTAAATTTTGTATTCAAATCAATAATATTAATACTATTGTCTAAATATGTGACAATAAACTCATTAAAAAAAATTAAAACGCTCAAGTAGAAATGTGTTTAGCAGTTTGGTCGGATACAAATTCTAAATCCATACGGTTTACAATATCAAAATGATTTTCTAAATCCAATTTCAAGAGATTGTCTCAATGAAAAGATCTGCGAGAAGTTAAACGAGTTTATTTGTTGGAGTCTTTATGGTGGTTAATAAAATCTTTATAGAAGTGTCAGTGGGCCTGTTCTGAATACCATGGGTTAATGTAACTTGACAGACTCAATTCTCACAATGAGAAGAAGAGATGGAAGACATTAACCATGTAAATATATTCATATTTGGAGATTGGAGGCAATAGAAAGAAGGCACTCAGACCCGTGTACCGTTCTTACCAGAAGCGACAGGGAGCGCCCAGAGACGACAGTGAGACCAAAGGTACTTGTGTCTTGGCTTAATACGATAGAGAATGATGAATTCAGTTTCATGCATTACCGAGTTGGAGAGAACGTTGTATATACTCTTCACGAGTACATAAACCCAAAAGTCCTTCTGTATTATTTAGTACGACTCTGTACCGATGGGGAATGATGAATCCAGTTTCATGCATTATTGAGTTGTTGAGAAAGTAGCAAATACTCAAAACATGTTGCACGCACGAAATTAAATCGATGAAGTTCCTTATTCGTCAAGATGGGACCGGAGTCTCCAGATTCGGACAGGCGTAAATTAGAAACGAAATATTGTCGTTTGCAGATAGGAAGTCTTCTCGATATGTCATGCGCAGAGCACTCCCGTTTTTGAAGGACTAATGCAAGCTGAATACTAACCAGCCACCTTGTCTGTGTTGACGATTTGCCCAAAACGTGTTACTGGCTGCGTACAGTGTCGAGGTGTTTAGGAAGCCATTAACAAATCCTGTTTTGCAAAGTTAACATATATTTGCACTTCATTTTTTAAAAAAATCTCACGTTTACGAGCACGTGCTTGAAAGCAGTAGCATGCGCAGATGTTCGTGTTTCATCGATCGTCATGCAATTTGCTGAGAATCTTCTGTAATTTAAAAACATCTTGTCAAAGAAGTTAATTACAAGTGGTAAATTCTTGGGAAAGTCAAGTTTGTGTCAACGTAATGTAATTTACATCTTGAACCTGAAGTGGTAATTTATATCTCGGAATGAATTCGGTTTGAAGTATTTTCAGTAACATATCCAATAGTTATCACAAGTTGGTGATAATTGATTTTCGAGTTAAAACATGTGTGCGCGATCATGAATTAAGAAATTGAACGAACAAAGACTACTACATCCAATATATTTATGACATCATACCACCACACTGATACACAATAATTCATCGTTAGATACTGAAATAATGATAATGTCTGCTGAGCAGCCCTTTACCACACCTTCGTTTTCTTCATAGACTCACGTAAATAAAAGTTAATATACACTGTCGGCCAAAAGAAACGCCAACTTGAGTTTCCTGAAAACGAAAGATGAAATAATTTCTGAAATATAATCAATGGTGGTCTCCACGTTATGCTGAAAACAATTTGACATGAAAGTCAATTGAAATCGTGGAAAAACTGTGATTCGAGTCAATAATATTCATGAAAACAATACCCAATGAAGACCGCTATTTCCGGTTGATTCACTTGCGCACCGTATCCACGTACATCGGTAGCGACATCACCGATTATGTTGCTCGTGGTTGTATGTTAATCTGTTTCAAAATTTTTCTAATCAAGCACTGATTGAAAACTGAACAATTCATTTGTCTCATTAAAACAATCGCCATTCTTCTGTGGCATGAAAACTTCTGAAAATAAAATATATTATGCAGAAATGGTGCAACTTCATGATGCTATAATATTGCTAAACAGCTCATTATAATTTTCATGAAATCTGAGAAGATATCTGGTAGGCGTTTCTTTTGGTCGACAGTGTATCTACGAAAATAGGATAGGATATTTGTGTCTAAATACGTGCTTTTAAAACTTAAGTGGATATAATTCAGTGACAAATTCAACCTAATCGAAATGTATAACACAACTTAAAGATAATCAACATTCTTATCCACTCTCATCTCATTGTAAATGTTTAATTATTAAAAAATTATTTCATTATTTTGCATGAAAAGCACTTCCGTCCAATCACGATATAAACAGACAAACTATGATAAACGTTGATTTGCTAATCTAGTTTGCTAAGCTAATGATTACAAAACAAGTTATATTAATGTTTTATGTCCAACTGTGTTTATACGGAAGTGAACGGACACAAACTGATCACGAGAATTAATTGGCAAGCACGAATGTTTCTAAATCGGATTTCGTGCAATCCTTTCTTCTTCCCTTGTCATCGTATTAGCGAATTGAATAAATAAACAAATGTCTCGGTGGGATCATCTTCCAGCGTTCACATGTTGAGGAACGGGGCTTATAGATATTAACAATTGTAATGTGAGATCACCATGTGGCCAAAATGTTAAATTATTATTTTTTAAGTCAGTGCATTTTTGTAAATTCGGAAATAGAACTTGCAGAACAAAGGTTTATATTTATTGACGATCGTGATAGTATAACAAATATTTAATCATTTTAAACGGAGTTTTTAAAAATAACTTGTTGATCATCGTAGTCTCATGCTCTCGAGTTTAATGATAGTATTGCAAAAATACCAGTTCAAGACCAGCGTACGAGGATTTCAGTATGCTTATTTTCATATAGTGTGTGTGTCATCTCTCTGAAGGACAAGTTTACATCTGTATACGTTTATGTCATCCTTCAGAATAATGTCTAATATTCAGTTCCCGACTTACAGAATCAGTGAACTAAGCAATATGTTGTATGGTATTTGATAGGACAACGCGCTTTCAATAAGATTTGTGCTGATTACACAACTATCTGCGGCACTGCAGATTCATTATTGCCGATATAGTGGGATTTTAAAACAACATGATTTAACACAAATATCTCTATATAAATGAAATATATCGATTTGAATATAAACACATATCTAAGGCAACATAATTCAAGATAGCACCGACAATCTCCCTCATTCGAATCCAATGAAATACCTCCGAGATACATTGACACTTTAGCTTTTCATGTGAAATCGGTAGTTTTCCGTCAGTCCCGTCACAGTTAACTTGTCTAAAAGTCTTTCATGTTCATTTATGTAAACATATTGATGCATTAACATTAAGTAACTTAAATAATTTCGTACAATGTATATGGTATCATATGTTGAGTTAGGTATATTTAAAGTGGAGAAGTATAAGAGGTTAGATGGGTGGTTAGATATAAATTTGGTAAACTGCAGTCTTGCCAAAAGTAGACCCACATGCAAAGACTTGATCTAACCAAACATCTATCTGCTAGAGTCTATCACACATGGAATCTTAGTAATTTCTCAGTTTAATTATTACTGTCACACAGGATGTATATCTATACAACTCTACACACTCAGTTTTGCATTGTCTTTGCCTTCATATTCGACACAGTTTAGTTGCAATGTGTTGACAAGGTTTAGGTACAGTCCCCCAAATGGTACAAAAGAAAGAACTTCCCACAGCCATGTTTCGCCTATATATGTACGCTTGGCCATCTTAAAGTACTACAATTATAAGTTCAAATATACTTAACAGAATATATAGAAAATCTCACCCAAGTATCTCAAATATAAAACAAAAAAATATCTAATATATCAACGCGAGTTGATAAAATTTTATAAAACTGTAATTTACAAGTGTTGATCTATTTATTTGATGTCGGAAACCTTCAGACACGAGGGTGAGATTTATTTATCATTCAAAGTCATTCTGCAACAATTATTAGCAAAAGAATGGACAAATCTGAATAAAAAAACTGCCATTTAGCTTCTTCAACAGTGATCTCAGTAATGTCACAGCATTGTGACGTCATCAGTATCATGGCGTCGTTAGAATGTACATGTACGTAATCAAATATGTTACGTCATAACATTGTCAGCAGTGTTCTCAGTGATGTCAAAGCCTTTTGATGTCACTGACTGATGATGTAATAGGATTATGACAATTTGATTATAGCGATATCATAATTCATCCGAAAGGACAATTATATTTTTTGGATGATCAACTTCTTTATCAATCAACTTTTATGCCTGTTCAAATACACTTTAGTTGATTAAATCGCTTTTTCAAAATGCTTTTGGCCAGAAACATTATAAAATATAGTAATTTCAGTAAAGAACGATTTTTTCGATAAATAACAACTTCTTCTTTGACATTATTTTACATTTTTCAGTATTATTGTTTTTGAATGTCATTTAAGCAACAAAAAACCCTGTTATACTCCATTATTTCGTCTAGTTAAGGACATCCATTTTGTATGGTTACGATACTTTTGAATGTTAGTTTATACATATGTACATGTATAGCACATATAGCACAAATGTGTCTCTCTTGAATTTTTTACGAAATACTAAAATCACACTTCCAAAGGCAACTGAGATATATCTTGTGACGAAAAATGTCAGTTGTTCAGCTGTCCAACCACAATGAGTAATTTTAATTTGAATTCCAATTCGGAGTTTATAAAATATTTACAACATTCTTTCAAAAAAAGATTTGATTAAGCTATTTCTGAGAGTTAGATTTGGCAATTGTCGAGTTGGTGACGGAGGTTGTGAGATAGATATATAGAGAGATAGGTTGGAAGAGATGAATTTAGGTAATAGCTATAGGTTGAGAGAGACATAGACATGTATAGCTAGTATGTATATATATATATATATATTAATATATATATATATAGGTAGATTGAGAGATAGATGCACAGAGAGGGATAGGTTGAGAAATATAAATTGAGATATATTCAAAGCCTAATTATATAACCTGATCGAAGCCAACATGACCGAAAGCGCTAGTTTGCGAATGTGAATGTAATGATGTCCCAAATTCTATAATATTACTCATTTACCACCTGACAGTAGTGTTATTGTGTTGTCCATATATATAAAAAAAAAATTCAACGTTTAAATGTTTAAATCTGATGATCTTTCAACTGCGTTCCTATTATTAACCAATATGAAAATTGCTCAGCTAAATCCCTGCGTTGACATGGAAGCATAGGATTCCTAACAAAACTTTAAATTGAGTTTTTAATATTTCAAACTTCAAACGGACCTCGTCGTTAACATCAACGACATTGTATTTCTTGTGGTTCTATCAAATAAACGCTGATATATTTCCATCTATTTCTGTAGTTTTAATTTCAAATACAACATTTCAGACAGGAGGATTCCAATCTAACGAGCATTTCTTTCTTTAGGTAAGAACGATGCCTGTTAATGAAGTATCGTTTTTCAGGAAATTCTACTCTAAGGATTAATGAGATTTCACTTGGACTGATATCAAGGGAAACACGTGATAAATGAGATTTCACTTGGACTGATATCAACAGAGACACGTGATTAATGAGATTTCACTTGGACTGATATCAAGAGAAACACGTGATTATTGAGACTTCACTAGGACTGATATCAATGGAAACACGTGATTAATGAGACTTCACTTGGACTGATATCAAGGGAAACACGTGATTAATGAGACTTCACTTGGACTGATATCAACGGAAACACGTGATTAATGAGACTTCACTTGGACTGATATCAACGGAAACACGTTATTAATGAGATTTCACTTGGACTGATACCAAAAGAAACACGTGATTAATGAGATTTAACTTTTACTGATATCAAGGGAAACACGTGATTAATGAGATTTCACTTGGACTGATATCAAGGGAAACACGTGATTAATGATATTTCACTTGGACTGATATCAAGGGAAACACGTGATTAATGAGATTTCACTTTTACTGATATCAAGGGAAACACGTGATTAATGAGACTTCACTTGGACTGAAATCAATAGAGACACGTGATTAATGAGAATTCACTTTGACTGATATCAATAGAGACACGTAATTAATGAGATTTCACTTGGACTGATATCAAGGGAAACACGTGATTAATGAGACTTCACTTGGACTGATATCAAGGGAAACACGTGATTAATGAGACTTCACTTGGACTGATATCAACGGAAACACGTGATTAATGAGACTTCACTTGGACTGATATCAACGGAAACACGTTATTAATGAGATTTCACTTGGACTGATACCAAAAGAAACACGTGATTACTGAGATTTCACTTTTACTGATATCAAGGGAAACACGTGATTAATGAGATTTCACTTGGACTGATATAAAGGGAAACACGTGATTAATGAGATTTCACTTGGACTGATATCAAGGGAAACACGTGATTAATGAGATTTCACTTTTACTGATATCAAGGGAAACACGTGATTAATGAGATTTCACTTGGACTGATATCAACGGAAACACGTATACGTTCTCTCAATGTTGTCATTACACTAAAGGACAGGTATTATACTATATCGAACTTTTTACAGACGCGCGCGAGCTTACAATTTTCTCTTCGTCACTTATTATGGGTATGTGACGGGGTGTCGATAAGGAGATTCTACACGGGTGTAATGTATGTCTTGTTGAAGAGCTACGTTGACTTTTAATACGGTTTGAATATGACATTCTACGAGTTTTATTTAAACCGCATTTAATATAATGTTTATCCAAAGGAAAAAGACACGAGTACAGAATATTGCAATATAAACACATGAGAAGTCGTTGATAATATGTCAGTCTCGTCTTGGCACCAATCGAGATGAAAGCAAAGCCATACGTCTCCGAATAACGTTTGTCCTGTATGAAAAATGGGTGCATCGTGCAGATAAAGGTATTCAAGTTTCTTCCAGTTACGAAAACAGACCTTGGTTCAGTTTGAAACAACATAGCTGATTGCACAACCTACTCCAATTGAACCAAGATTATAGTTTTTTTTTAGATATGTGATCAAATTGCTATCGGGGTTAGTGGGAAGAAATGAATTAAGTGGGATGTGAGAGAAACACTACTCGTGTCGCGATATTGCCCAGTATGCATAGAAACATCATGCGTTGATGGAGATGACCTGTCATATTGATATGCTTTCATCGAATGATTCGGAATATCATTGGGTACCTCCAGAACACGATCCACAAAGGAATTTAGATACTCAATTTCCATTAATGGCTTTTAAATACTGATAATATTCCCTTTATTTCTTGAAAATCCTGTTTCAATATTCTAGTTAATCATTCAGATAATAATTGACTGCAGCTACTATACCACATGCATTTACTTGCAATATAACTGTCACAACAATTCGTCCCTTATGACACCACTATACTAGTTGATGAGAGAACGTCTCTCAATGGAATTTTGTTTGATGTGTTTCAACCTCCCAAACACACGCAAACGCTCAAGTTTCTTTAGACTAAGATTTGTTTTTAATTTTTGCTAGCGCATAATACATGTACCAAAGTCTTTTTGAATTTCCATATTTTTTATACATGCATGACATACATAAATGAAATAATATGAGAACAATCTAGTTGTACATTTTCACTTTATTGCAAATAATCGGCGTGTACAATGTAATGATACATAATTAACATACTACTTATGTCCAACTATACAGATAAGTACAAAACTCAAGCTACTTGTTCACATTCGAATCGAGTTAACATATAACATAAACTTCTAGATTACGAATTTCGAAAAAGTTGATGTGTTAACAAGAACTGTATGGATTTCTTTTCATTTTGGTTGAATAGGTATATCCATTTTGTGATATTGTAATCATTTTTTTTATATAAGCAGTCGAAAGAGCAAACCCTTATCTGTTACCCCGATAGTTTATTTGTTTGGTCAATAAGGTTATTGGATTTAAAGGATTATTAATTTTACCTTTGGCGCTTTGGATTACTTTTGAAATAGTTAGCTTTATATGAGTCAGAATGCATCCATGTTTTCAAATCGTTCCATAAGTTTGACATATGTTGACATTTCCAAATCTTTTCATACTTTTGCAGAATGAACGAATGGTCGATTCTATTGTGTGTAGAACGTGTTTTGAAGGGAGAATATTTAAAATGAATCATATTGAATCATAAAGCCAGAGTATATTACCATTCGTTATCCGGTTCAAAAAGAAAATAACACGAAACGTTATTTTTACAGTTGAACCTGTTGATCCATTCAGCTTCTGTGATGTTATTATTTCTCTAATATGTGGTGCATTTATACCTCCATGTTCAGACTTTAACATAAAAACATCTCTGGGCTGAAATTAAAACCTCTGCTTCAGTGGTATAAACACAAAACGTGTAATTATGGTCAGTATGGCACAAATAGATCATAATGATCATTATCAATGAAATATGTAGAACTATGTTTTACCAAAACTGTAGTCCCTTCTAAGCAAGATCTTAAAAGAAGACATCACCGCCAGAAGATTTAGCACCAAACTAATTTCATCATTACGGACCCAAAGACTATCATTCAACATGTGTGTGTCTCCTGTTCAGCGGGACCGTGATATCGGATGACATATTGGATGGTTTTTGTCCTTGTTGACTGATGTTGAACAGTATCTTAATCCCAATCTGAAAGTTAGTCACTTTGTCACATCCCTTCCAACACGGGCCTTATACAGTATCGATTGCCCACCGTCGCCTCATCCAAAATCCCGAGTTAGTATTCAAGAGGGGATATTGGGGAAGCTACTGGAGCAAGCGGATAGAAGAGCCATGGTAAGAGAAGCGAATCAAAGATTACATTTCCGCTTGAATTGACCTCCCAATTTTCACGACACCCAACTCAATCGCAATTTCATTGCCAGCCGAGTTTATAACAACGGAAAACATGAGAGCGAGACCGGAATCAGAATAATGAATTTAGGCGTTTCGCTCCCAGAAGTTTCGCGTATTATGATTGCAGCAAGTGTTTAGTAAACATATTGGTTTGGTACTTAGTTTCTGGCCAGATCCAAATGCGTTAACCTCCATGGCCACGCTGCAGTATTACTCCGACCTGCCAGCTTGTTTGAAATATTTGATTTCGTTTGCCGAGTGGAGCAATTTTTACAATTTGATTTAGACGACATATTGCGCTAAGGGCTGCCTCACTTATACACGAGTTCAAGTAGGCGTTCAGTCTGATGAAACAAGGATCACATCCCGCGGCGCAACATTTCATCCGAGGTTTGAAGTATGCCAGTTTCTGTCAATGTATTGAATAGAAAATCACAGATTGAAAAAAATGCCCCGGTTTCCATCAACAGATGTATCGAACTGCCCCTCTTAGGCCGTACAATGACTACTGTATGCTGGGAAATGTAATCCAATTTATAATTTCATGCTGGTCAGTTTTTAGTTCACGTTTGAGAGACGGGTTCAGAGTACTGCGTGTCTAAACGCGCAGATTTACTTGAATATGGGAGTGAATCGTCGCGGCTGAGAAGTGTTCATTATGTTCATGAGTTTCTTTCTATTACATATAGTCTTACATATGAATACAAGTACTCTTTTCATAAACGCTTTTCTCTTTGTGTACATCACATTATTTAGAATAAACGTTTTCAACATGTTATTATATATGACAGGGTCTCGTATACGTAACTATTACATGTATACATATAATTTCGTTTATTAGAATCAATAGTTATTATATCACTGCTGAGAGAACTTCGAAAATTAAAACCGTCGTTAGTAGTTAGTTAATTGCATTTTCAACATTGTCTCTCTATTTCAGTACTCATATTGTTGACATCAATTTAATACAATATCAAGTTCTAAACTTCATTTATGAAGTGTGAATCCTTTCATGTCAAATTCTTCTGTTATTTTAACATTGTTATACTGGATATGAAGAAGTGTGGTATCACACAGTTCAAAACCATTTAGTTAATAGTTTCTTCGTTTTAATACCAAGAAGTAACTCACGGTGACGATATGACTATTAGAAACATATTAATATTTCTAATAATATTATACATAAGCCATTGATAGTGTGAGGGAACTGCACCGTGTATTTCTAATATGACGAGTAGCCTAAACAGAAGTTGAAAACAGATTTTTCTTATTCATATGAATGTACACACACATTATAGATATGAACATTAGACATTACAACAAAGTTAAAATCATGCTTGATTTCGACTTCAGAAGTAATTGCTTCTTGATTGGAAATAATCCAGTTCAAATGTTAACACCGACACATTCTGTGTATATATACAAACCAACTACAACGTGTCGACAAAAAAGGCGAAGGTCATAACAAAAAGAGGAGGCATTGTTTTAGATGTCCTGGCTAAGTACATTAACGGTGTCGTGTTTGGCATCCATCCTGTTTTTTTAGCGGGAAGCTTTCGCCAATTAAATTGATATTTGGAAGTCTGATCGCAGGTCTTAACCGTAGACTCTCGCTATAAAAGTCTAAAAAGAAACTGAAACCATTACTCCTCTTTGTCCTCTCTTTATGTCTCATTGACACGCAGGACGGGAACAGCTGTTGACGACCTTCAACTACAAAGCTGCAACATTCATTATTTGCTGAAGGGGTAGTCGACAACATTAAAAATAAACTTTTCCAGCCATTAACCAAAATAAGTAAAGGCTGCTACATATCTACTTTGACATATATTAACAAATGCATTCAAGATTATCGTCATAAATATTATATCTTTTATAATTATTTGCTCTAATTTTAATATAAAAAACGTACACGTCGAAAGTGTACTTGTTCTTGAAAAGCATGTGAGAAATTAGTCAGATGGCAATTAACGATTTTTGTGGATTTTATAAAAACAATTATATAAAACTATATAGACATTATTATCCGGGAAAGTGTGTCATAAGACTTTTACGAAACGAGTATTTTTGTATTGCTCGAGCGAGAGCGAGGGTTATACAATAAATGAAATGTTCATGAAAGTAATGTGACACACACTTTATAATGTCTTTATTACCCATTCTATTCCATTTGATATCCGTAAAATTAGTCAGGAAATGGTCCACTTTTCTTGACGGCAAGCTACATTTACATTTGTGACTGTTAGTGGTTGCTCGAAAAACGTACATGTGCTCATATCAATGATATTAACAATGTTAATAATATTTTCAAACATAAGGATAATACAAATATTATTGTTTCCGTGTATATACTGATATTAATGTGTAATATGTATCATATGAAATGTCGATGTAGATACAATTAACTAGTGGTGTAACAATACATCGAACTATCGATGCATCGCAATAGTTGGCTTGGCAATAGTACTATATCGATAGTATATACAAAAACACTATCGCTATCGTAATAGTAAGGTTAACTATCGATACTATCGAAACTATTAAATTTCCCTTAATTATGAATGATTTGCACAAACCTCACTGCATTTGATTCAAGATTTTTCATTTTAGAATGTCAAAAGGGAATAACTAGACATAGGAAATAGCAAAATGACAAAAAGTCTTCTCATTTATGATTTCTTTACTGATTTTGGTTCCATAGTCCTTACATCAATTAAACATTTCTACTAAAACCTATAAACAATCTAGCTGATTATTGCGTTTTTATACAAAAAACACTATCGCAATAGTTATTGCAATAGTGAGTTACAATAGTCTATCGTTATCGCAATAGTAAGTGGCAATAGACTATCGCTATCGCAATAGTCTCTTAGGGTCAATAGTCACCCCCATTAACTACACAATCCATTGAAATTAAAACTGTAAAAACACAATGCAACCTCAACCACATTCACCTATCTGATCAAGATTTATAAACTCAACAATGGGGGAATTGAAATACTTCTTACCATGACGTATTGGAAGAAGAATTTTTCAAACGTTGAGATATATTATACTTACCACTTATTGCCTTTAACAATCAGCTAGACATTCTCAAACTGAAAAAGTGCTGATCAGGCGAAGACAGATATAAATGGGAAGCTTATTGGAACAAACAGGTCAGACAATGGCTGTGTCCATTGCCTTGTGACTCGGGTAATTAATGGAGAACGTGTGTCTCTCTGTCACAGTTGATGAGGCTAAACATTCACCTGTGTCGTCATTATAAAGTGAAATTAATTATAAGTCTCCACAAGATGGATATATCTAATTGTTTCAGAACGATAGAGTCTCAAACTCAATGAGACAAATCAACATAAACATAGCCTGTACCACCAATTATGTGCACAGTGGTGTAGTGGTTAGCTTGCTGGCCTCTCACCGCAACCACCCGTGTTCGAATCCTTACGACAGTCGAATTGTGGTGTTATCAAACGTTTGTGAAGCTTTCGTAGCGAAATGATGGTATTGTTGTTAGTCCCTCGTTGTTAACAGGGTGGAGATGTCAGTAGTTTGTTGCAAATCTTACAATCTGACAATGCATGCCAGTAACAATTACAGGAATTTGATGAGGCCGTTGCTCGATTTAATTGAAAACAAGTAATTGTCATATATTTGTTTTTTTGGTATGGATATGAACGTTAAGTGAGACGATTAGAACGTTTATAAGCCAATGTGCTATTTTGAAACGTATCGAAATCAAGTTAAAGTTTATGAAAACAGAAGCAATATGTTGGAAAAACTTCATACACTGGCCTTGTTGACTATAGGAGTCATGCGAAACTCACATGAAATTAAGACGGTGGAGGGATTTGTAGAAGCCAATTGACAAAAGTGGGCGAATCTCATTATTGCAGTATGTCATGCAAAGTGCACAGATCAACTTGACTTAACAAGGGCTTGAAAACATAATTTGATCAGTTTTGAGTTGTTCAGTGTGGTGCTACGTTATAGCAGTCGCCGATACTGAGGTATACCGTGAACTTACCTTAAGGAACTCTACGGCAACCTTATATTGTAACATATTTGTTTTTTTGTATCAAGGTTTTAGTAAGGTGGCCAATGAATTCAATTTGGTAAAAGCGGTGGTATAATTTTGTGAATCGAATTCTGAGAAACATGCCTTTAACTGTTATTGTAATACGAATAAAGTGTAACATCATGCCCGCTACGTCGGGAGGTCGGTTATCGTGTCGATTGATAATTTCTCATGTTAATCCTTACAACAACCCCCCTTTTAAATATAATGAATGACAGCGTCTTAACCCTTTCACCCCTACACGCCCAAACGTCTTAGTGTTCAGGTTTCTTAGTAGTGAAATGGTTAAATAAACCTTTATGATGGTGACATGGATTTCGGTATTGATATGATAATGATGCTGATGAATGTCCAGTGTCATATATATATTTATTACCCATATGGTTGAAAATAACCGAAATAATATTTTTGATATGAGCACATGTGCACATATCACGTTTGCCTAGCAACGATTGTTTCACCGCGGCTTCCCGTATTACGTCGCCTGTGACGTCATAAAATGATTGTTCGTGACGTCCCTATAGCTTGTCGTCGCAAGGGAAGTGGGCAGTTTCCTGACTATTTTAACGCGAATCAAATGGAATAATTGGGTAATAAAGAAATTATTACACTCGAAAGTGTGCCGTATGACGTTTACGAAACTGGTGCGAATTTGTGTATAACCCTCGCTCTCGCTCGGGCAATACAAAAATTCACACTCGTTTCGTAAAAGTCATATGACACACTTCCTCGGGTAATAATCTCTTTATATGATTGCTGCCCATATGTATTGCCTACCACCCAATGCCTTTACTCGAGTTGCTCGAGTTGCCGTATTTCATGAACTGTTACATGTCACATGCTTGCAATTTGTTCGTGATGACAGATTACCCCTACAGTGATGATGCGTCAACAAGTCCAACTAGATACATCATGCCGACAACATCTCATACTAACAGCATTTTCTTTTTTCATAAAAGTGTACCTTAACTATTGTATATTATCAGAAAACCTCTTAAGTAATAGCAGTTTCAACACCCCACGTGTGTTTGTACAGATATGATATATTAAGTGATGATAGGTAAGTAGTCTTTAAAATTGTGTTTTCATTAATAAAAATAAAATCCTTATGAAATCCTTAATTATTGATTAAGTAATTCGTTTATGGCATAACTGAGCTAAGAAATAGGATATTTGTATATCTACTAAATAACGTTGTATAGTCAAGAAGCGGAAATACTAGACTGTTGATAACTACAGCTTCAAAAAGTAATCATGAACAATAGGACTAATGTATAAATCTACAAGAACATAAAAGGAATACGACAATGCCTGAAATCAAATGTCATTATGAGCAGAAGCAGTAGTGGAGGGCACATTGTAGGATATATTTAAAATAGGGTGTTTGCTCAAATGTACAGTCAGTATATATTCAAATGGTAGGAAATCGGCTAGTTATTACTAATAATACTGTGGAGCACAGTGGTGTAGTGGTTAGCATGTTGCCTCTCACGCCAACGGCCCTGGTTTTAATCCCGGTGGAGACACCAAACATTTGTGACCTGGGTCTTATACTGTGTTGTGCCCCTGGGCAAGGCACTTCATCCACATTGCATTCAGTCCACCCAGCTGTTTAAATGGGTACCTGGACACGGGAGGTACGGACCCATATGGTCGCGCGGAGCGCTTAGTAGCGGCACCGAAATTAAACTTCTTCAGGGTAATAATTGTACCGCCATTGAGCAGTGCTTGCACTGGATATTAGGCGTTAAAATGTATATTATTATTAATATATATATATATATATATATATATATATATATATATATATATATATATATATATATATATATATATATATATATATGATTGCAAATTTATATATAAACAGAAACAACATCATAAACTTCATTACAGCATGTATAACAAGAATATGAACAATATTCGATTGCAGTATAGGGGAGGAAATATTGCCTCCAGCGTGTATAGCAAGAACACGAACACGGTTCGATTACAGTATAGGGGAGGAAATATTGCCTCCAGCGTTATTAACTTTCCGGAATAAAATATTCAAAAGCATCACACTTCTGGACGCATTAGTAACAGGTCGGGGTGTGAGAACAGACGTTTGCTCGGAATTAGCTACTTTGCAGCACGAAATTCAATGAAGACTCATCTGCCTAAATGCTAAATTTTGGTTAAACCTGAGATTTTAACTCCTTCTCCAGACTGGTCAATTGGGATTAGCTCCCAAGTAGACTTCAAACATCGGAAGTCAAAACGCTCTTGTGTTGGAGCAAGAAGGCACCAAGCTTGTCTGTGTCTATACTGGTAAATAACACTTTACACAGTTCGGGAAGAATCGTTTAATCATTCTCTTCGATATTTGCTTGAAATAGGCGAACCTGATATAAGCTTCGACTAGACATTTGTCCGTAGAAGTTGTTTCACTCTCGTATGCAAACGGTGGTGTGTATATACGCGTGTATCCTTGTAAAATGTTGATGAAAACAGGCGTATTTGTGAATGCGTAAAATGTCAGTTACACATTTCGACATTAGTCTACTGCAGATAACAACACGACCTTTCCAACAGTTACTGTTTGGGGGTATAGGATTGTAGGAATAGATAATGGCATTACATATGCAGATTTCCGTTTCATCGTGGAACAAATACGTCAATAACACAGGAATTGATACATACTTGTGAAAATGTCATAGAAAAATGTCGACCGTGTTCTTCCCAAAATGGTAGTACCAAATCTCTCCATAAGTTCTATATCATAAACACAGTGTTTAAACATCAAATTCTTTTTGAAAATCACAATCATTTTTCTACAAATGAAATCAGAGTGAGCTGTTACCGTAGCTATTTTTGATGCAGTCGTTTTGATGGTCATATTACATGTGTGGTCGATATGAAAGTCCATATCCAATCAATGCACCGTTACAAATTTCATTTTTAGTTTTTCATGAAGATAGTTTTATAGTTTGAGACAAAAGAGACAGCTTTGCTGAAAATTGTTACTTATTATTTATGCCATAAATGCAATGTTTGCGTTTGAGGGGAGCCATAGATTGACAATGTCGAAACAGAACAGGAATTTACAAGCAATATATGCATTAATGGGCACTTTGTTTTAATAATCGTAATGAAATATTATCTTATTAAAAGCATTTATATTTATCATTTCAAGCCTAACCTTAAACGCTAGTTAGAGAATGTGAATGTATTGATGTACCCAATTCTATAATATTGTTTCCTCTATCTGGAACCTTAGAGTAGTGTTAGTGTGTTGTCAATGTATATCAGATAATTATCATACTTGATAATGTATAGTAATCCAGCATTACAGTAGAATATCCATGTGTGTAAGTAAGTAGATTACATGTTACATCGTGGACAAAAGCTCTTTTCTCAAATGTAGATGTGTCGAGCCCTTCTATAATGAATGGGTATGAAAGGTACCAAGAACCAGCTCAACGACGTGCAGAATCACCGCCTCAGTACTCATGTAATTACTGTCACTTGACATGCATATATGTGACACTCAATGATTAACATGGATGAGACTGGATATACGTGAATACTGCGGTGGATCAGTGAGTACAGATATCATCACAAGCAATAATTTGACACTGTCTGAATGGCGTTGATAGTATATCTTTGGACCAAGTTAAGCATACTCACAATACGACATTTAGAATAGTGAATATCATTGTAGTGATGGTTTTACATTACTGTCTCGGGGATTGTGTGACCATTGTGTGAGCTTAGTTAGTAAATCTGACCGTAAATGCTTAAAAGACAAATGCCATCTGACAATGCTGAACTGGTGGAACCCAGTATTCTAGTTTAGGATGATGTATAGAGAAATACGGGTATCTGCAAATAAAGATATATGCAGACAACATGTGTAGGTGGGCTAAACACCACCCAATATCCAAATAATGTAGATTAGGATCAGTAGAGCAGAATATTATAAATGATTTTATAATTTGACACCAACGATCATGAATGGTTGGAAGATTTTCTGAAAATATCGTAAATATAATAATATGGCATAGGCTGAGGACACTTTATTTTAAATTTTAAAAGAAGTTGTTATTGAGATTTATTGAAATGACTATTTGAACATGTTTACACATTCAAATCTGAACATGATCTGAATATTTGACACTTCTATGCAGTGAAATACCACTGTGGGCTGTGTAGAACATGAATATAAGTGGTTATAACATTAACCCTTAGAGGACAAATATCAATCTTAAAATACAAATAGTCAGATATATGACGCTAGGACAAATGAATGCTGAAAACACTTTTGTAAAACACAATTGGAAACTTGCATGTGAACGATAACACAACGATAACACAACGATAACACACAACGATAACACAACGATAACACAACGATAATACAACGATAACACCTATGACATTTCTCCGAATAGTTTGTGAGAGTAACGTTTCGCCTCTCGGACTCGGTAACGAAACTGTTGTGCTTACACACTGGAAATGATCTTAGGATTATATCATGGCGTGATAAATTTGTAAAAAAAATCAAATATTTTAAATAAAAATAATAATTATAATATCACTAAAAAAACACCTTCTATAAGATTCTTAATTATGAGAAAATCTTCCTCTTCTTATGTATGCAACTTCACTAAATGCCCTTCCAATACCTATAAAAGGGTTCCCTAGCTAAGCGTCGCCAATTTAGTTTTATATGTTTTCAAAAGTACGGACAAGAACAGAAATTCAACATGCTGATAACGTCCTGAGAACTTCTCAAAATGGAGATACCATCTCAAACAATAAGGTCGCTTTAGCTCGGTACTGCTGGTGACGTCCCTGGAGACCGAGTTAGAATACGTTTGTGCTGCGGCTCAGCTGGGCTATTGAAGCACTCTCGCTCTAGTCCAGTCTTATTAAATTGACTGCTTATAAATTAGTTTAGTTAACTCGGAACTTTCCTTAATTGGTGATTAGGGGTGTTAAAAGGATATGTATCATTTCTTAGCCATTGTCAGAACTTAGTATGGTTGAGGGACTGTTCGGTGTCGCCTTGTACATGATAACTGAGTGTTATATAAAAGTTGGAGGGTCTGTTTAGTTTTTAATAGTTCTATCACCCAAAGCAATATTGTAGATACTACATGTGTTGCTCACTGTGGGATGTCGATAACATTTTCATTTATATATCAGTTGGATTATAACGGTTCTGTTACACCTGAAAACGATGTATACTATGCATATAGTTATTGCTATTAATGTACATGAAATATGATGAAGAGATTGAGTGTTTCTAAGAAAATATACCTACCAAAACAATACGAATTCCCAAAGCTTAACACCCTTGAAGATTTATATGATAAACACTATGTTTATTGTAGATGACCTTTACATTATTAATAATTTTGATATTAGAATCCTATGCAATATGTTCAACTTCTACGCGTTGACATTTAAGAACATAATATAAATTTCAATAGATTTAGGATAATTAAAGGTTGCTTTTCACTTAATATCCTATCTCTGTTTTCACATAGCAATTTTGAATGCGAAATCGAGATCCGTTGAAACCAGAATATTCGTCCCATGATGGCGATGCTCTTAAGACGTATCGTCCGTATTAATGGTTACAAGTATTAAAGTTACAAGGTAACCACCACTTGCCTAAAAAAGAGGAAATGGATCCATAATTCGATTCTTAAACACCAAAAAGAGTTTCGAGTATATTTAAATATTATATGTTAGAAATAAGGACGACCATACATCTGTAGTATTATATCCAGTTATAAGCACTTTAATGGATTGTTATGCATCGTTAGTGGAATAGAATGAACTGTCTCTGGTGAAAACGTTTCGAATTACATGTCCACAGCTAGATACTTATGACAGATTTACTAGTGTGCCGAAGTTGATATAAATACCGCCGTACCATTCATGTATACTGTTTTAGTAATACTTGTATGACAAGTTAGTGTCTTTGTATTATCCTCAACATTTCATATTTTAAAGGATATTACAAAAAAACACGTCTTTGAATTCAAAACATCATAATACTACTATTCCTGAAATAGCCGCGACCATTGAAGGTTCATCCACTCAATTGTTTTTAACGATAAGTGCGTTGTATTAATTTTCAAGTTTATATGCTATACATGGGTTTTTCTGGTACCCACATTAAATAAATCAATGGGTCTACACCAATATATAATAAATAGTTCCTTAATGATTGGTCTCATCAATCTCTAACATGTAGACGCGCAGACATAATTCTAAATAGTAAACTTCGATAAGATATTGAAAAGATAATGAATGCGCCAGGGAAAATAGTGCTATATAGTATTACTCGTAAAGGTACATGTACTGCTGGCCTTGTAAAGATGTAAGCTCGCAGCAACTCCATTCAGAAAAGTTTATAAGAAATCGCGTATCATGAAAACATTCCGCCACGTCGATAAAAACCTGCTATAAGTTTGGTTGAAACTGGCGTATGACTATATCTCCATTAAAGCAAGGGATCTTGAATGAATTCAATTGGTATCGAATGTAAAGGCGAGGAGATGGAAGTCTTCGCCCCTGGTTCTGTGAAAATCCGAGAAGAATTGGCGGGCCAGGTTAAATAGAGGCACTCATCAGAACCCCTATACACAACAGACCATAACACTAGGGCTAATGAATAGAATTAAATCATGGAGATGCTGGGAGTTCTTTCAGTGTCAATAGAAGCGAGCTGGGATGCCAGAGGGCCGGTAAAACCAATGGACTGAAGAGGCAACATCAATATCTAGCCAAACATCCTACTGCAGATGCCATCAAAACATCAATACGCCATTGATACCGTCACTGAGGGGAATGTGCAACAACTGAAAGCATTTAGCCACTTGTTTGAATTCGTGTTTGGTGGGCAAATAGGTTGATTTTCTCACAATATGGCTACAAGGATCGACTGTCGGCTCATAGGGTTAATCTTCTCGCTATCGTTAATAGCTCTGATTAGCGTCTGTCAGATGGGCGCAATCTACAAGAGCGATTACTGGTCATGGTTTCAATTCGGACACGGAAATCACCCTCAAACATGGCGTTCTAGCAATAAGGGCCCCGCATCAATCAGTTCCAGCAGTTCAAAGTCCAATTTCGTCTTTGTAATGAAATTGTTGCCGTTCTCTGTTAATCTTGTACACATGCGAAAAACAAGAAACGATGTGTATTTAGTCTCTCGGGAAGCTCGTTGCGCTTTGATAAGATGATTCGCCAGATCTGAAACGGCCCTGTAAGTCTCCTCAAGGTTCTCGAAGATGAGGTTCTGGAAGCATGTAATGTACAATGATTACTATTGTCTATATACCTCAAGAGGGGGGCTTATAATTGCAATGTAACTCACTTCCGTTGGAGAGGTTTATAGAAGATGGCTACCTGTAAAATTCTTAACTACCGCTCTCCGGTTTAATGCTCTCGGTGCGCAGCTCGTGGCACTGCGGTATGCTGTTAACCCTTAAAACGATAATCGATACGAAATCGCCCATTAACCGATTTGCGGTAATGTGTTTGGAAAATGGCGTTTGATGTTTGTCGTGAAACGAATACGTCTCCTAAGTGTTATGTATTTTTACAGACAAACTTAAGTTTCGGAAATGTATGACTCTTCCACTGTTAAATGAGGCTTTGCTGAAATAAGATATCGGAGAGATTGGATCGTAAGCATCGGCTGACAAAGGGTTCGATTCTATCTCATAACTAAATATGTCTCGTCAGTTATAATATTGTCTGTATGCTTCTTCGATGAGTGATCACATATATACGTGAACTTTGAACAATTTGAGTAGGCCAACACTAGAAATTGCATTGAACGCGTCATATCTTGACCCATCACCACAGCAAGTTCATGGCACATAGACTCAAGACAAATACTAGATAACCACGACAAGTTCTTTGTGTAAGATGTTGAAATTAAACCTTAACACACTGAACAAAATGGTCAACTGTTACAAAGCCTAAGGGTTGTTTAAACAAACCTCGGTTAACCAGAGGAACACCACAAGGTATAGAGTAAACAAAGGAGGGCTTCATTTGATCGATATTGTCAACAAAGTAAACAAACAGCACGAAATGAGGTTTTAAAAATTCACATTTCTCTTTGATTTGGAAGAAACTTTCGTTTTAACGCCTCAAATGATTGGCTCTGAAGGCAACTGGCGTGTTCGACCATCTCGTATGATGATTCAGTGTACAAAGTCCTTCATGGCTGGTCAAGTGCGAATCTGGGTGACATTGTCTGCTGAATAGGCGTATTCTACATCCAGTAAACTGTAGGGGATACGTGCTTCATTGCAATTGTAATGTATGCATGTAACATCTAATATATCATGATAACCAAAAACTTCTCACTGCAGTATTTTAATTATCCCCCGCCGCGCGTTTAGCGCGAAGCGGGGAATATATATTATTCGGCAGCTGCATCCGTCCGTCCGTCCGTCCGTACAAAATGGAATATCTCAAGTACTATTCACTGGATTCTTTTCATATTTTGCGTATGGGTTCATCATAGGGAGAATATTGTTTTGTGACCTTGACCTTCATTTCAAATCCACGACGAGACTTTGTCAGTTTACTCATTTCAGCTGGATATCTCAAGAACCGTTGACTGGATATTATTCATATCATACACATAACCTCTCCTAGGGAAGACAAATGGCTGATTAGATTTTGGTGACATTAACATTATTCTCAAGGTCACAGTGGAACTCTAAATAGTTCGGTATGTGAACTTGCATGTTAAGCTTGTCAGCGGGTTTTCTCAAGAGCTTGTAAGATTCAGGGCCCAGTTGATTTTGCTGATCTTGACGTTATTTTTCAATGTTGTAGTATACAATTGCGGCGGGGATCATGTCACCTTAGTCACAACTGCTTGTTTATTTTTGGATACAGAGATATGAAGATACTTGGTACATAGTTTCAATTGTATGGTAGCACAATTCATATTTAAAAACTTTATATTAGGAGTTGTACTATTTTGTAAGATATATGTTTTGGTCTTCAAATAATTAAAATGTTTAGGTAAAATGTTATTTAATTTATAGCGTTTATTCCAGGAATTATATATTAAAGGCGCTATAACACGCCGTTGCTACCGAAATAAAGTGATGTTACGAAGTTGAAATAAATGTTACCAAAAGCTAGATAATTTTCCTGAATCAATAAAAAGAGTTCTAAAACGAATGTACATGGTTCGGTTAAGCCATGCGAGTCAATTCCCTTTTTAATATGTTCACATTAAAATGACTGCTCGATGGTAGTTCAAGTGATATGACTGATGTAATGACACCTAAACACCGAGTAGAGCTTTGAATATGGCACCATGATGGAATGGTCAACCATCTTACCATGAGACCTACAAATATACCACTCACATTGAAGAGTTCCACACAAATGTCGTTAACGTGGCACCATTGTACGTCTTCGAAGAGCCGTTTTCTATGGATACGGCTTATCGGGTCATGTAATGAAATGTTTTACGCTCTAACATATGGTATAACCTTTAATAGTAAATGGCAATTTTCAGGGAAAATAATATGCAAAAACTTGGTACAGCGCTTTTAACTCAATTAAGTTATTATCTAAGTGGTACAAAGTGTGAAATTAACATCAAAATGCAATATTAGTTGGCGCAGGATAGTCATATTCCAGGACCATTATAAACTACCGGGCAAAAGAAAGGACTCACCTAATTTTGTTTCTATTAATTCAATATTTAAAAGAAATCAGATGTATTTGACTATGGCACAATACAATAATACTTATCTGCAGTAGTTTGGATGATTTTGTTGGTGACTGTGGTTAATTTTTAGTTCAAATATCTGTTTGTAATGAAGGGTTAAGAATTAAATTTACACCAACATGGCCCCCTACCCTGTTTAAAATGTTGTAAATGTGTGCAGAATCAGGCACATTTATTTATTTTCACATAGGATATGTCTTATATGTTGGTGAACAATTGTGTATCATCAAAAATAATTTAAAAACAAAATTAGATTTAAAATTTCATTTTTAAAATTAAAAAAAAAAACATGTAGAAGTATTCTTTGACTGCTAACTAAACACCTGTACTTATCAGTTTTGGATTATGACATCGAAAACTTGAGATATATATGCAATTGAAAATCATACATATGATAAAATCAACTGAGGTGAGTCCTTTTTTTTGCCCGGTAGTTTAACATTGCTGATAATAATATGTGTTCTGGTGAGTGTTGAAGTGTTTTACTTGTGTGTATCGTTTTAAGTTATAGTTAGAAACAGAAAACCGTTTGAAAACCAGGAATTCACAGAAAGTTCATTTAAGGTTTCTGTTTTAATTATGAAAACCACGATACGTTCATGTTTTTATTAAAGTAACACTTCATAGTCATAACATGTTAAAATTCCGTTATACATATTTATGGTAAGGAATCAATGCATATATGCATGTATGGCAGTCTATATCGAAGAAAAGGAACCAACACCACCACACGTGGTCATTTGATTACTGATAATTGTGTGAACTTCGTTGTCTGTAATCTATCGATTATGTATGATATACTTCAGAACAGTAATCAGCTGTGTCCTTCCAACATAAGCGTGAAACGTAGTCCTACGTATACAGTACTAAATAACACGTGCAGTCGTCAAAGCAAATTGGTTTAATTAAGATAAATTGTTTCAATAGGACACTGATGTTGTCTATTATATATGCTCTGTATACATACTCATGGTAAAAATTAGTGACACCTTTAAACAGAAAATGGATTTTAGCAAATTAAATGCATGGACAATTAATATTGTTCGATATTGTGGTATGTTCGAAATCAAATTGCACAAACACACGATGTAAAATATATGATACTTGACATGTATGTGTTTTGTGAGACTACATGAATGCAACTTTTCATTATTTATTAGAACCAAAGTGAGAACACTAGTGTAACAATAAACCAATGCCAAGATCTCAAGAATGAACTCTTTTGAATAAATTTCATTTCTCATCGACTCCTCTTAGGAATCATCAAATTAAACATTATACAAACTTAGTGTTGTTTCGAATGTCTAACTTTGTCTACATATTTTATATTTTGTCTCACCAGATCAATAGATCTCCTAATGCCTCTAAAACAATGCCTATTTAGACGAGTGCCTCTAAACACAGACAGGATTCAACATTAGAGGGTAATCATTACATATGACAGATACCAAGAACAAGCATCTATTTCGCAAATGGCATCTCCAATCTTTCTTAATGCATTTACACCTCCAGTGTCAGACTGTGCGTCATGAACGATAGGATATTGAACAATCTCAGTCACATTATAAGGACTTTCATGACATTAACTATCACCTGTCTGGAGGAGAGTGCTTGATTATAAAGTCTAAGCTGTCATTTCTGCATTAATGGAGGTACTATTTAAATACAGAGGCTGATGTTTTGCTTTTCCGACAAAGAGCTTGCATGCGTAATACCAAATGCATTGTCTACAGTGACGAATATGCATTCGTCTTGGAATAAAGTGTTCTTTATTAAATGGAGGAATTTGATAGGATTTCTTAACCAACTGTAATAAATATTTGTTTTAAAATGCGCTTTCATAATAATTATTCAAATGTATATAATTCTCTTTTTGGACATATATCCATAAGCTGCTTTATCAATAATATCAGATGCATGAGTTGATATTCAGGAAACACAATTAAGCATTTTAAAACTTAGTTGCAATTACATCGATATCATCTTTGCATTTTAAGAAAAATGAAAGTAATAGGTAAGGGTGCATAACTTACATTTCTCTTGCTTAGACCTTTGATTCTTTGCTTGAGAAGTAAATGTAAGTGTTTTCTGTATCAATTATATAAATATCATATATATATGTTTGACTTTAACACCTATACATCTTCAGAAGTGAAAGTTTGAACTACAAACTCAAAATGGTACTTTCTCTTGTTATTTTCAATTGAAATACAAGCAAACTACATCATCCTTTTCTATGTAAATGTTGACCTGATCCGAATTAGTAATCTGATTTCATACAAAGTCTGTTCATTAGCGTTTCTTAAATTCCAGCAACCATTGTTACACGAATAAAATCCACACTGACATTATATTTGTGTTGTTTTATATCTCCTTTCCCTCTATGATGATTCGCAAACGGCTTCTTTATGATAGTTTCTACAAAGCCTAAATTAATCAGAATAATTTGATGTATTAAGTTAATTAGGGACAAACAGATCAAACAAAATAATCACCAACACTTTGATAGATCAGATATATAACAAGAAGCTTTAAGAATAGGTAAATGTCCTAACTTAATACGTATATCAAGTCAACGTGAACATCTCTTCTTCAGTGGTAGCCGGTTCCTTCTCGTCCAATCATTGATAAGAAAGCCCGACTGACATTGATAAAACGGCTAGTGCATTAACGGACATCTCTTTGGAAACAAATGGATTCCCTTGAGTATCTGGGAGGAGTTTTTTTTACTTAATTCCATTACACGAAAGTTTTCATATTGGATACGGCTTTCAAAAAGTTTAGAATTTTTTTTTCAAGCGGTGCTTTTGTAGTGACAATTGTAAAAGCCATTGGCTTGGAGGATAATGATAGGATAGTGGGGATCCACGCAACGCCCTGCTATGTTAAGTGTTGGACTGCTGCTATTATTGATTATCCATAATAAAGCTCCAGCTTCATAATAGTAATTAACCCAGCCTTCATCATGATTGATGCGCTCTTCAAATTCTGTCAGATTTTTGTATCGGAATTTGAGAAAAATGAACACGAGATTTATATAATCTTTGACAACACATGGCATTAGTTTCCTGTGTAAGTGAAAAGTTAGATTTCAAATTGGCAGAAATTGGCATCCAAAACATGTTTATCTGAGTAAGTAGGACTGATCTTCAGGTTTCTTATGAATCATAGAATAGACGGAAGTCAAAAAGTATTGAAACTTTCTTTACTCTATTAACACACGAGAATCGAGAAATTGTCTATAAATGATGTAAGCCCTACTGCTAATCTAGTTACAACCGACTTTTAACAAATCCATTTTAATCTTGATCGATGAGAAGTGAGACAAACGGTATTTACATTTGAAATAAAGTCCGCTTACATCTGTTTTACAAAACAATTCATTTACATTAGTTTACCATCACTAATCTGAGTAAGGCAAAATCGCACATCATCTTATGGAAGACACTAAACTATAATTATTCATACATTATAACTAACACAGATTTATTATAAATATGTATCTATTTTAATTTACGTCACTCTGATATGAATTTATTATGTTGATGAATTTATATTAAGAGACATTCCTATTTCGTTTCAGACGGAAGAAGCACAGAGCCGAGTTTTGACGTTCCCTTTATGAACGTCACCGCTAGGGAAGGTGGTACCGCCATTTTACCGTGTTCCGTTAAAAATCTTGGGAAACATCAGGTAATTAAATTGATCACTTGTCTGCAGAATCCAGAAAAACTTGACTACCAGGTATAACCTTTTAGCATTGAATATTACTATAGTTTGCCAAGTGATCTAAAACCAGGCCTTTGGTGTTTGACAATGCCGTTTTAGTGTTAAAAGAAGCCGAAAGTGCCAGATGGGCTTGCAGCACAGGCCGTCGTCCGTTCACATATGACACTTTCGCCTTCTAAAGAACCGTAACATCCCCAAAAACTTACAATTGTCGGGAGGTATCTTGCAAAGTGTCCAAATATCATTTGTATACGAATTTCACTGCAAAGCATACGTTGACATTCTATGCTGAAACATTTTACTTCTTAAAACAGAGTTTTAGAATTGGTACATGTATTCCATGGTGTCTCACGTGTTTATAAAAGCAACTGCTCTCTGTATTTCATATTAGAATCATATTCTGTCACGTACGTTGACCTGGTAAGCGTTTTCAAAATATGCTGAAGGTGTTCCTAGCGAAGGCTATGTAAACAGGACAAGTTAATATTAAATGCATTATGACACAACTCAAAATCGACCACTTTACAGCATCTTACAATAGAATGACACTGCCACTGAACTGTAGGATAGTATGTTGTCTGACTGGCACACTGTCAGAAACAAAACTCAGGTATACATACCTGTAGACTCATCTGTAAAGTACTGTTCATTTAATTACCTTCGGCTTTCCTTGGGAGTCCTCGTCCGCAAATGCTCAATGGATTAAGTTGGTCGTTTTGCTTATTCCTATTTTTTTCCAGGTCATCTGGACAGACCAATGGTCGACGCTTCTGACCTTTGAAGATCGGCGTATCATCGATGACGAACGTTTAAGCGTGGAAAGACCGTATACGAAAGACTGGAACCTTCACATAAGAACAGCTAAACACAGCGACCAGGGCGGATATAACTGCCAGATCAACACCACACCTGTCAAAATAAAAACAGTTTACCTCACAGTTCAAGGTGAGTTATATACCTGACTTAATGAGTTAATAACGCGAGGCACATCTTGCTGATATTTTATGTTTCATGTAACGCCAAGAAACATAAAATAATAATTTCCCATTTATTTTCTTAAACTAGGATATAGTTAGTTCGATTGAAGATAGTTAAGTTTCCACGTGAATATTGTTTCTGTTAACTAAAGGATTGTCGTATCCTCATGTATATGTGTGTTGTGTGTTGTTATTTTAACGGTATTCTTGTTTCATATCACATGTATATCCCACGTGAAAGACGAATGTTTCCGTTGAACTTCATCAACACTTACAAACAATGTCCGCAAATTACTTTCCGTTACTTATTCGACAATTTTGCAAATTATGTATACTTATCCTATGTAATTGTGTCGTTATCACCCATGTGTTAACACATAGTTTTAGAGTGTTTCATTATATAGCAGGTGTATTTATGCGCCGATATTTTTTTTCACAAACGTTGTGCAAAACAATCGATCAAAGCGCATGATAGCAAGTGAATCTGGTCGTTCGTCAACACTGATCATGTAGACGGATGAAATAATATGGTCAATAAATATATTAGAAATACTAGCCATTTAGATAGTGAAGAAATATAACATGGTTATATTTGGGATAACACTACCTTCAATAGTACAAATTCTTGTACTTTTCGGGCCGAGTCCCATGCGGGATTCGAACCCACGCCCTCAGAGTAAGCGAAATGGTCGTGAGGTAAGCTGCTGGTACAGTCAATGCTGGCGATAGTTGCCTTACTCTGAGGGCGTGGGTTCGAATCCCGCATTGGAGTCGGCCCGAAAAGTACAAGAATTTGTACTATTGAAGGTAGTGTTATCCCAAATATAACCATGTTATAATAAATATATTGTTTTACTTAAAAGTATGCTATATAAGCGTTCGGTATTTTCTGAACACTCAATGTATTACACCGCTTTCACTCGGTTTATACATAAATTGATACTTACTAAATCGACATTCGTAATAGTTATAATTCATTCATGTATTCCATATTGTTAATGAATATAGTTGTAACTAAAAACGTTCAGTAAATTTACATGTATGAAGTTATAAAAAAAATAAAAGTCATGCCTCGGTTACTGGTTTATACAAAGCAAAATCAGCTTTCTGTACGGCTATTTATGTAAATATAAGAATGATATAATTTACAGAAGTTTCCAATATAACGAATTTGTACAGTGCCTCAAAGCTTCGTTTCTCATCATATTTCCAAGGAAGATTATCTTACATGCGAATGTCTTTTCGTGACGGCATTAGGATATACATGTTTCTAACATTCGATAAACAACTATTCTGTTTCTCATGTAGAAGAGACGTCCTAAATACCCTTAATGACATTTATAAAGGAGTTATGTTTCAGACTATGTCCCTTTAAGCCGTACTTAAATGACCACTAACAATGTATGTATACACGTATATAGGTATCAGCAGCCCGAGGGACATCCTCTGTTGTGATAAAATTACTTTTCTTCCCTAAATGGCGTAAATGCTAATGCTTGTTGCCACTAAGGAGATACAGACAATCTGATATGAAAACCGAAGTCAAGAAATATTAAACTATTATAAAGAAAAATGTCATGCTCAGAGCGTTTCATGTGCAAGCCGTGAATCTTGTGGGACTATTTTGGAAGATAAAGAATACTTTTCTCATGAAATATGCACGAACGTAACGTGCTTATCACAATTAAGACCGTCAGTTACTTGAGATCAGTTCTAGAAAAGTCACTGTTCATATTTTTACACTGACAGCAACTTGCACGGAAGTTCATGTGCTTTATCGACAGAGACGGGAGGACAGGAATTAGACACAACTGTTATGTATATATGTTAATTGGTGAATATATATAGAGAAAGAATTTTTTTTAAGATATCACGATGATTTAATCATATTCGCATGCATGTTTTCGACCATTATCATAAGGGTAAATATGACGTCACAATACATTGCATATATATATGTATATATATAACAAACTTCAGTTCAAACTTGTTAGTTTTTAGTTGTTAGTGTTTCTTAATAAGCTCGTATGTGTACACATGTAATGTGTAATTCTTATATTCTACGTGCGAATTGCAATACTATAATAATATATAATATCTCTAAATCTAGTTGAACTTTCTTAACTAAATTTGGTATAGTGTCTCTCCAAATTATGTAGATGGTTCTTTTAGGGTCTTAAAAATTTTTCAAATATGCTTATACTGTTTCAATTGTAACAATTTGGACTTTGTCTTTTGAAGGCTAGGTTTGTTTCCGGAACAAAACTCTAAAAAAACTACAAGATCTATCCTCAGTAAATGTGGTATACTGCTTCCCATACCATGTAGATGTTCCCTTTAGGAGTTTTAACTTAGTTTCGATTTTACTCTAAAAATGAATTGTTTGAGGTTATTTAGGTGATTTCGGGGAAGGGGAAGACATGTGTTCTTACAAGTAAAATACCTTCTAGTTCAAGAAATAGATTTTCTCTTACAGTTCCTTCTAAAATCAACCATGAAATTTCATCGGAGGACATGACAGTTCGTGAGGGTGACACGGTCACGCTGGTTTGTAACGTCTCTGGTATTCCTACGCCAACAGTCACGTGGTACAGACACAGAGACGCTAAAGATGACGTCGATAAAGAAAGTAAGCCATCTCTATAGTGCCTTGTAAATCTTAATACAGACATCAATTAGTAGATAAAGGACTCCACTTATTCCAGTCTGATGCAATTCAGTAAGCTATGTTTCTCTTTGATCTCTCTATGGAGATTTATAAAACCGTTTTATTCTTAATAATTGTTTAAAGATGGTCTTGGTTATGTAATGAAAGGCCCGGCGTAACTAAAAGTTGTTAGATTAATGTATAAAAAGACGCTTAATCTTGTTAGTAACATTTTATGCGAGTACCAGGTGTTATGGATTTTGTGTCTGCTATTTCAACAATCCAAAGTTATGATGTTTCAGTTAAATTTACATCACTACCAGGTATTAACATCATATAACTTAGGATGTATTAATGGATTATCAACAACAAATATAACACTAATCACTGACTCGCTTCTAGTTGTGTTTCGCGGATCTACACAGTTTGCACAGCGTTTTTTTAATGTTTATACCTCCATGAACTTACAGTAATAAATTTTGAAGTCAATTCTTAAATAAAGAAGTTGTTACCCGGAATTGTTTGATACCTTTGTGTTTAAGTTTTGTTCAGCAGGCCTGAAAGGTTATGTACGATTATGGTATCCACGGTTCGATACAATCACAGCTCAAAGTTCTATGTATGCATGACTATGTTACGGATAATATAAATGATCTATCCTTTTATTTATGAATTTGTTATGAAGATATGTTAATGTACTTTGATTTCACAATTAGGCCAGTACGGTACGAATAATTTGAAAAAAGGTATGCGTGTGACTACAGGAATAGGGATGAGTGGGGAGGTGCTTATAATCCACAACGTTAGCCGCTACTGTGGGGATACATACGAGTGTGTGGCCTTCAACGGTGTGGCCCCCGCAGCCAGCAGGAAGATCAAAGTAACAGTTGAATGTATGTATACACAAAATAATGATATGATATATATAAAGCGCTTGTTTCAACTATCGTCAACTGCTGAAAAAGCGCTCATTATCAATGAACTGTCCTCGGAATTCATATCTTGAACGAATTGGTTTCAATAGTGGTTTGAATGTTTCATCATCCGGGCCACTTCTTAATTCCATACTGAGGCTGAGATATCGAAACTTCTCTTGCTAATTGATGGAACCTTCAAAAGACACTGATTGAATGAACGTAGAGTTTATAGGTTTATATTCTTGAATAAGTTCTTACACGATGTTTGAAATTTGTTATCTGTGTTCAAATTCTAAAATTAATTATGTTCTTCTTCTAAACCATGTGTTTTATTGTACATATATACGGTCGAATGAACGTACGAATGTACATGACATTACAAACAGGAATACCATACGTCAATACAGGAACTGATGGATATTAACAGTATTTGTTAAATGTCGATACACACTATCAATTGTGTTTCCATAAACTGGTTTTGAATGTATACAGGAATTGTTTACATTTGGATTTTGTTAGTGTTATATATGTACTTAGACTCAAGTGAATGTAAGTTTGCAGTAAGTTTTGAATGACTGAGTCAACGGATATATCGGAACTGTTGAATGTGCGTGTACTGTTAATATCCTGATAGGTGTCATTCTATATAGAAACATTTGACAACATGTCAATGTTTATAAAGGTTGCCAAATATCAATTAAATTTTGAAAATATCAAAAGATGAAATGAAGCAAAAAACTATTTGAGATTTGACTAGCTTCTCTCATTATTGTATATACATGTGTAGCTCATGTCATTATCGAAATTAAGTATAAGAATTGTTGTCTACGTGAGGTAACTCATACGACAGAATATAATTATTTCTTCATGTATCTGGAATTACTTTCTGTATGACAAGTTCTATATTAGGAACAGGAATGAACTTCTATTACACTTGTTAAGTGGACTTGATGACAGTTATCAAGATTGATTACTCTGTTGCTTAACTTAGATCCTTCTTGATTAATCATCAGGGTTTAATTTGGGGTACCCAGTGCTCCCTGTGAACCAGTTGAACTGGGTTCTTCGCAGAATCCTCCCTGTATAGTTGTCTCCTTCATGCAAGTTCATATTTTCTTTTATCTGATATATCGTGTTCATATAACGCTTTTTCAATAATACGATACACACCAGACATAATATATATATGCAAATACATAATTGTATTTTCAACTTTTATGTCAAAGTCAAGAGTCAAATGATGTTTATGTTATGAAAGGCCCCCGGCCCATATACAGAAGAGTTACAGTGGTGTATTAATATTTTATATATTTACATAAGTATTCAAGGGTATACAATTTGTTTGATAAGAATGTCTTCTTTGGCTAAAGCATGCTTCACATGTAAAGACAAATGGACAATAACAATAACAATATGAAAGAATAATGTTGAACAGTTTATTTATTCACTTACTTTTTCCCCAGTTCCGCCTGAAGTTCGACTCCATAATAAACGAATAGGTCAAGTTGTGGGGAAGGAAACGATTCTGGAGTGTATAATAACTGCCAACCCAGCTGAAATAAGCTTCTGGAAGTGGCAAGGTGAACAAGTCAAAGCGAATGGGAAACATCGTATCGAGGTGTACCATGACGGAGATCACACTATAACTTTAAGTTTACGGATACTCGTTCTTGATGAAGAAGATTTTGGAGAGTATACGTGTCACGCCTCTAATATACTGGGCAGTGATTCTGAAAGCATGATATTGTATGGTAAGTACATAATGTTGTGTTTTGTTCTGGGCGAGGCTTCTTTGAATTTGGTAAGTTGGTCCCGGTCCGTGGAATTAGTAGAACAGAATTTGATAAATGAAATGTACTGATAAAGAGAACGGTTAAATAGTAATATGTTCAATGTTATATACCCGATCTTAACGTGTAAGAATGAAGAGAAAATAAAAAAAGGATACAAAATTCAAATCCGTATTGGTTGAATTGTGTAGAAAAATATGTCCAATGTCTGATTATGTTATAAAAAGCAATTCAACAAAACATTTCTTCGCCACAGGGTGTTGTAATTATTATGTCAAAAACTTCACAATTTTCATTGTTCATAGTTTGGCTGTTTGTTTATAAAGATCGATATGTAGTATGGATATGTGGTAATATACACAATAATTAAGTTTCAGAAAAACAAAAAGTCTTCAAATTTATTGCTTCATCTATAATGAAAAGCAATTTGTGAATCAATTTTCAATATCACTCATTGTGTCACATTTTCACACTAAATTAAAATTCAAGAAAATATATAAACCCATTATATACATAACTAACAGAGCATACATTAAATTGAATACATAAGGAAAATATTTCTTTTTTGAAACTCAAAAGCAAATATGTGATCTAACACTTTATTACATTAATGAACATGATAAAAAGAACATCCATATATCATGTAACGAAACAATTATTTACAAATTATTAACTTTAAGCGAAAACAACCAATTTAAGGTCAATTAGTTGAGTATAACGAAAATACAACCGTTCAAAGTCATGGTCATGATCGAAGATCGGAAAATGGACCTTGACTTGTAAAACGTAATTTTAGAAACTTCAATAAAGTCGATAGGAAGACTTATTTGCTTTTATAGCGTTTAATAGGTTCAATAACGAATGTTTACGTGAGATAGAGCCATAATTGTCGGCTAATACACGTGTATGAGACCGTTCCTTGGTTTTCATTGAAACACATTTTGAGTTCTTCTCGTGTGTCCAACGTTACATATACAAGATGCAGATAAGACGTTAATGTTCATGGGCTTTTTGTGTATTTCGTCGTTAAAATAGGACAGCCTGATCAGATCAAATAAACTGTTGCTGATATATATTCAGTTGATTGGATAGTTCGATACTTGATGTATGAAAGATGCAACATTTTATTTCAACGTAAATTTGTAAGTGACGATCACCAGATGCGGTTTGTGCACAACTTCCTTCATTCCCAAAATGTCCGTCTGAAACTGACCGATCACTGTTATTCGATTAGACCACTTTGATGACATTTAAGCTCAATAACTTGATTACTCGCAATATGACAAGATATGTCACGTCCTACCTCATCACTGTGTGGTTATTTGGTCCAGACGCATTACCAAGAATCAGGATGTCCACAACATTGCTATATAGATCCACTCATTCATTATGGATAGCCAATATGCGGAAGTGCAAGGCAATAAGCGAATTATCACTATGAACTTCATTTAGAATGAGTTTAATTGAATTGGGCAAGTCTGTCCACTGTTCGGTTTCATGTCACTCTACTCTCCCCTGCCCGCGGATAGACAGGGAGGTACACTCTTCTCTACGTTCAACTATATGCACCGTTGTGTCTTCTTTATTTTACTGTATTTGACTTTCATACGTGCCGAAATATCGCAAAATATGTTTTAATTTCTTGCTTCCAATGAAAATCAAGTAAAACTCTTTTACAGAAACCGACATAACACGTCCCATACGTATGCATAGTAGTTATATGACCTATTATATATTACCAATCCACATCTGTACTTGTTGTTGAAGAAGGTTTTCAAAAATTAAGTTTGACCATCTGGTGTGCGTCATTGTCTGGTTGTCGATCAGAAATCGCGACTTCACCTTTCTATTGGCACTATGTTGAATACACTAGCATTAAGTTGTCAGTAGGAGTCAGTACTTCTTAATGAAATAACAGCATTTATAAAGTTTGAGAGAACTCCAACAACATACTCAATGGTTCTTTTATAGTCATTCCTAGGCTTAGTGGTCCCGCTTTTTACAGGAAGGTTTTCTCTTCCCAATGTTTTGTTTATGGACAGTGTTCATTTACTTTATATATTTTCCCAAGACAACCTCTTCTTTACATGAATATTTTTCATAAAAGGGAACTTTCCATGTCACTGGAACTTCCCCTGCTCTCTGCTCTACCAATTCATTATCTCCATCTGTTTACAATGGGACTATGGTGGACGATCTGGGTTGGTCATGTGGAAATCTGCTAATGGAATGTGGCAGTTATTGAGAACCGTCTGACCTGAATAACAATTATATACACGGATTAGATTCTCACAGTTATATTGCATTAATGACTTACTGAATTTCAGAACACCATTGTTATATACATAAATAACTGTCCGACGAAAGTAAATTAAATATGATGACGTCAAATTATGAATTATGTATGCTATATATCATATGATAAGATCACAGAGCATATCAATTTAATGATGACACAAATCTGTAATTATATATATGCATGAAGTAGAGAAATTATTTAATTCATAT
Organism: Gibbula magus; assembly: GCA_936450465.1. Taxonomy (NCBI): domain Eukaryota; kingdom Metazoa; phylum Mollusca; class Gastropoda; order Trochida; family Trochidae; genus Gibbula; species Gibbula magus. Next base: position 2,462,743 of record OW388291.1, read on the forward strand.
ATAAATAATCCTTTTATCACATATTTGTATCAACATTTGCAAAGTATTGTATTTGTCATAAGACGACGAACACTAAAATATTCACGTACTAAGATGTGCTTCAATTTTCTTGATTATTTTTGTCGTTTTAATTGTTATTTAAATTCAAATTGTCGTGAAAGCAAAGTTAACGGGGAATTGATGAAAAAAATATAATTTATTAAAATAACGGACAAATGTTGCAAACATAAGTTCCTTTTCTCAGAACAATATGTACCGCCATATTTATGTGTCATGCAATGATGAATGTTATGAAACTGGGGTGGGTGCAAGGAAGTCGCTCGTTCAGAAACCAATCAGAGCAATCGCATATTTATCGCTTTACATTGATGGGAAATTGCATCGTGTTCTAAATAAAGTATCAGTGGAACCTAGCAGACAGACAGACATTTTATTCAGTAAAAGGCCATTGGCCCAAAATACAGACAATATTGTATGAGCTTAACAAAAAAAAACATCAGAATTTGTTTTAATTGTTCTTGCATGTTATAAAAATAGGCAAAAATAATTTATAACTTTTATATTTTTTAAAGACATGAGATTAACAAAACTGTATTGTGATAATGGGTGTCTCAAATATTTATCAAAAAATATATTCCAAATATCTAGGTAGGCCTCACAATAAAGTAGGACCTGTACTTCATCTTCAGTTTGATTAAGATTTTTTAACAAAAAGTTAATAGGGGACATTGCTATATCATTGCTATCTATCAGTGGACGCTAGCTTCGCTTATAAAGGTCGACCCCGAGCATAATGCATAAGCGAAGAGGAGACAACAAGACGGTCTGGTTGTCAGCGTGAGTGGTTACATGATTATATATGATCTTTGAAAAGAAACAACGTCACGTTCTGTTCAACGATTCAAAGTATTTGAGGTTTATCTTCAGATTATCAGGCTTATCGTCGAATGATGATGACAACGACGACTTCCACCACGACGACAACAGAGCCGACAACAATGGACCCGAGACTGAGGTGGAAGCACATACAACAGCAGCAGCATTACCCGCCTGTTGTCGTCGGTCGGAACGAACACAACGATATCGATGTCATCCCCCGAGCTTCCACCATGGTCATTCCAAGGAATCAGATTTATTCCAGTAAGTTAATAAAACATGTAGATCTAATATCCCTTGCAACATTCATCCGTTTTATCTAATCACCCCTCCCAGTCTAGCATGCGACTCGAGCCCATGTTGACGACTGATACATCTTGTTAAATCATAGCTATCATGTACTCTCTAGAATGTCTTTGGTTTCATTTACAATCACTGTTTGTATTGATATAGTTCGATACTGAAGAGGTGGTAGGTTTCCTGGATGTAATGTCAAACACGTTATGGTTATTAATCTCCATGATCTGGTCAGCGATATTCTCATCGGTTATTTCTAACGTGGGCAATTTTCACTGCATGTTAATCGCCATTATTTTGTACAATTTGACTAACATTGATCAATTATTGTACTTAATACATATCATATCACAAATCACCAAATAATACCCTAATCATAATCTATATTCCAGGCGCTAAAGGCAGAGCGCTGAGTTCGAGGGGAGTCTCCGGATGCTACTCTGTACACATAGCAAGTGTTTTGACGTATATTTTCATTCATCGACTCGTGTTGTGATTCATGTACAGGCTGTTCTGATGTAGAAGAAGATATCATCTGGACTTTGATATTGGATTTATAAAGAATAAAGATGTGATCACGTTAGAGGATTACATTCATAAAATATGGTTACGCAACATGGTGAATTTTAACTGACAGGACTTGAAGGCATAGGTATGAACATATATTTCATATCCTGACTTCTGAATGTCATGAAGGCTAAACAAAATGAGCTAATTAGCTAAAGAAAATGTTTCAAGTTGGAAGACAATCAAGGTCACGTTGTATCGAAAGTACTAAAAGAAGTGATCCATAAGACAAAGACAAGGATGTGAATAAAACACTACAACTGAATAACAGTTAGAACAAAGCCATTCACTAGTTAGTGAGGCTACGTCCCACAAGACGACAAGCATACAGCTGATGAACTATAGCTTTATAACTATAGCAGGCTGTTGAAGATCAACATCGGAGCTGGCTACCCAGGAACAATACCAAGACGGTGAATATGGTGTTTACCTTGAAATCCATTTCAGCTGGTTTCCCATGTGTGACTAGTGTATGGAGTGAATTCAAAATGACTTCAAGAATGTACTAAAGCATATTCACCCTGGATCTGATGTACAGTGACTTTTCTTCCTTCGACTACCAAAGTGTGAGCAAGTGTGAAGGATAATATTGAAAATACTGGACATTGTGTTGTGTGTGATGTAGTTTATACATGTAGTTGTATAACAATGATTTATTCCAATGTGAACTGAGCAAGATAAATATATTGTTATTATTGTGAAATAGCTGTTCATTCGTTTTAACCATGTATTTCTGCTATTGTTTTTTTGATATTCAGAAACCAATACATTTATGTTAACGGGAAATATTCTTTTGGATATTTTCCGTTACTCGTGAAATAATTGAAACAAACACTGCACAATGATGAGATTGCACATACAATCTATAAACATGTCCTGACCATTTACAGCACATGTACATGTGCCGTTCAATCTAGGAATCATCACAATCTGCAGACTGTGAGCTCACAATCTGCAGATTGTTCGAACAATCGGCAGATTGTTATATACCCTAGATGGTTCGTAATATACACAACCGGACAATGAGTTAAAGCAACATCCATATTTTCAAGAGTAGCAACTATTTGATAAGAAAGAAAGACTTATTTGTCGGTATAATTAGTGTGATGTATTATGCTTAACTGTGGTGTAGTTCTTTGTCCTGATTTGGCGAATAAAAACCTATCTTAGTTATTCTGATACGGCAACACTGGTCATCCTAATGTAAGTCAATCCATCCAAATGAACAGTTTACATTTTTGGTTACTTTCTTTTAGCAATAGTTAATCTTTAAAGCAGCAAGAGTCTTCAAACACAAATGTCAAAACTGGAAATGTCAAATTCAATCAAAGGTGCGAAATGGAACATTCTGTCTGTATTTATAAATACCTCTCTTAATCAAGAATTGTTGTTTCGTTACAAGACTGAACTCATCATAACACTTAATTTTTTCCACAATCATGTCATAGTTTTATTGTCAATATTTAATGTTAAAACAAAGACGAAACTTTCTACATATTCCTGAATATGCTTAATACTAAATATGGTTTAATGTTTGGTAGTGAACATTCTTATTCTCGTTTTGACACCTGTACTATGCTGTATATCCTGACGAGTCACAACATCAAACTTTAGTCTTGAAAATAGGATGTTGCATAACTTTTGTCCGGGAGTAATTTCGTTTATCATAATTGCAATTGTTATTTGTTTCTTGGCATTGATGATAGTAGGTACAATTTTGCCGAACAAATTCTAACATTTCTAATGGAGTTTGATTATGGCACAGAACCTATCTTGACCATGATATTGTCTGTTTTCTTCTTTTCCATCTACTGTACAAACATTGTTTGATATGTAAGTAATATATCTCTCCTAGCTCATTGGAAAAAGCTTTCTGGCTACGTTTAATTACCTATTTGGATTTACTTTATGGTAGGAAGGTAATTTAAAATGCGAATGACCTTCGTAGAAATAATTTCCTTCTCGTAGATAGCTTCTTTTAAAGTTGTGCTTGTCAGCGTTTTTCTTCCAACAATGAAAAGCAAATTAAAGACTTTGGAATGCGTGGTCATTTAGCTAGGTTTGTTTCCTGAGATGATATGAGTTCGGTAATTAACAGAAGGACGATCCCAGAATGCTGTATCCAATCACCAGATGCCATATAACAGACATCTGGAAACCTTTTTACTAAAGAAGATATTCATTTAATTAAAATAGAAAAGGTAACTGCTTTTCTTTCATATATATTCCCCACTGATCTCCGAACTACATGTGAGAGCGTCCTGTATTGTGAATACTCCCCCCGACAGACAAACTACCCTGTATTATAAACTAGTGTCCGAAAGAAACGTTGTCAGAAGGAGTCAAAAACAAAACAATGCCATCGGAAAAAGTCTGGTTTGAATGTCTTTGATAAGCGTATGTTTTGTTAAAAACTATTGAATATGACATTCATTATAGTACGATATTTATTGTTTATATAAACACCGATGGGGTGCTGTAAAACCTATTTTAAAAGTTTCTTTTGCACAAAATGTTTTGCATGTAATTTAAAATGCATGAATTGTGGAAATTAAGTTAACATTTTATGTTGGTGACATAATGCACCATCTTAGACTTTTATTCATTGACGTGTCCTTACATTTGGACGTCATAAAAAAAGTAAAGAACAATATTTCCTCTCCTATATCTCAGAATTAAGCAGATTCCAAAACGACGTTTTTTTAGTGGTGTGTGCATCAGAAAAAAAATGACAAAGTAAAGTTTTAAAAATGGACGGTTTAGCTTAGTATGCTTCAGGACACAATTATCTATGTTTTACATGATGTACTCGTATTCACTTTTTTGTTTTGAATTATCTTGTAATTTTGCATCTTTGATTACTTTCGACGAAAAATTTTGATTTTGGTATTGACACCTGATATTGTTTTTGCGCAACATGTGAACTTATACATGATATAGATGTTCTTTTTAAAATATCTTTTCCACAGCAACAAACTTGCCCAATACATTCTTTGTCAATTACGATTTTTTTTGCGAAGGGACAAAGGCTTTGTTTTTGTTTAAATTGTAAACATATAAACTGTTTTGAAACTAATTTTGTTTACTATTGAGAAATTGTCAGGATATTGGTTTTAATGACTTAAAATGAAAATTTTTCTGTGCAGGACGTATATATGTATTTAAATGGCAAGTTGTTTTATATAGGATAGGTGCATCGTTGAATGTTACAATAAGGTACGTAGAATACCAAGAGTACATCATTGTCGTTAATTTAAGAATTGTGTGACTCGGAATTACAATATGTATTTTAAACTTAACGAGCACCTTATTCATATCTTCGCTCAGACAACCATAAGCATTATCAGATATAGATTCATTCAAATTAAGCAATTAACCATAAGAGAATGGGAAAGACTTGGGTAGAAGCAAAACAAGTTGGTCTCACTATGAGACAACAAGCGTATTACAGTGTGCAGGCGTGAAGAACATGTAGTTAGCATTATCCATACATTGCCCTGTGCTTAACTCGTTTTACAAGCGAAAGAACTGATTACTTGCCTCTCGTTTAAACCCTTATAAAAAGGCCAGGCCAACACGTGATGTTGCGTGTCTGTGGATCTCTATCGGGGTACAGGAGCAGAGATATAATACCCCAGGAGAGAATCTTGTCACTTTGAGGGAGAGAAGGAGAAAAACTAACTAGCTGTTCAATAATACAGTAACGATGGTCCTCTTGGGAATGTCAGTTGGTGGAAGCGTCGTCAGTGACTCCAGTGGTTTAAAGAATATTTCACAAGAGATCCAAACTCGGGGAACAAAAAACGTCTCGGGTCATCTACATTTACGCTGCGTTGGCATCAATTTGCTGTTTATATATTGGTCTAGGAGTAGCGGGAACCATTGAGAGACGGGTTTGATTTGGGTTTCCAGCCTCTAGAGCTTAGACTTCTCGATGGTTCGACTACCCAATATTCTGATATCGATCAAGGTATATTGAACTGTTTGAAAATAGATACGCTTTGTCTGCCTATATGATCGTTACTCATTGAAAAATCTGTTAGAATTAAGACATGTTCTGTGAACATTGAATAATACATTATTTTGATTCGATTCCACTTTCTTTCACTTGTTATTTATTCTTTGCAATTCCTGTTTCGTTTACCAATAATTGTTCCTTTATTGAGAAGTGTCATTGTATCTGATTCATATTCATGTATAGACAAATAGACAATAGACAATACTTTGATACCTTGAAATGAATTGGTTTTGGATCACAAAGCGTTGACAAAATATAATAAATAACAACATTGTATGTCAGACGTATGTATATGCGTGTTACAAATGATTGTTTTCTCCGATATAAACACGTAAATAAATGGTTATATTAGCATATACTTTGGTTGAGAGGATTCTCAGTGACGACGTCGCACATCTCAACTTGTTATTTTTGAAGTTCTATACAATATGAAAGTTCTTCATAACGATGTATGTCTACACGTCTAAGTTGCACTATAGGCCCATAGATGCTTCTGTAGCTACACTGATGTGTATGCCTGGTGTATTATACAGCTCGACAATCATAGATGACATAGTAGCATCAAGTTAAATAAATGAACGGGGAAATTGTACATGACAGACTCTTGTTATATACCTATTGTCGATCATCTTTGTAATCTCAGGTAGGGAATTACCGTAATCGTTACTTTAGCATATATATCGCAAGCATATATAGATGTTGATGGATTAGATACCTAATATGATAATAATATATAATAAATATATTAATATAAGATGATTCCTTTACATGACGTAGTATAATTGATGATATGCCATGAAAATGAAGCGAGATTGCGAATTATAACTATTTATATTAAAAGCTGAGGGTTATATTCTGATGTACACTGTAAGGGGACAATGATTGATACTGTGTTATACTATAGAGACAATTTGTTACTCTGTTGAAGGTGACTGGCATTCCATTATGTAAAATGTGTATATTATGTATATGTATATTTGCTTCAGATAACAAATGTCGACGAGTCTGAATCGTTATCATTAGGCTAATGTTGACATAACCAATGTAGATATATATGTAGATCGCTATGTTTGTTCGTATTAAAAATATGTATTGTGAAAGTTTGTAAATATTTATATTACATTTCGTATTACATTAACCTCTATGAGGATGTTTGATTATAACTATAGCATGTAATGCTGGAGACCCTACATACTTCAGATAGCCATTTATGTTTGATTAAGAAGCCTTTTTCAGTGACAAGTAATTGAGTATATAAGTCATGTATATCCTACTGAGAAACATTACTGTGAATTGTTAATCGAGTTGGAAATGGGGTTGAGTTGGCATCTAAATTAATAAGCCATTTACTGAAAAATAAATCTCATTTTTGTTTTTCATTTATATTATTGTCGACTCATTTTACATAATGTACAATTTCGTGAACGTTGTGTACATCACAAATGTACATATTGCAAATTGTTGAGATGTATGCTTCACAAAGTCAGTATTAATATCTTAGAACTTGTAACATATATTTAACAGGTACCGTTTGGATTGATCAATAAATATGATTCGTAAATAGGGTTGGGAGACTTTTCAAATAGCCAGAACCTGATTTGGTTTTGCAGGGATGCATACATGCATAATGAACGGTATGCATGCATGCATAATGAACGGTATGCGTCCTCTTAGTAGATACCAAGATGATGCAAGATATTGCACCATTGTACTGTACTGTTTAATCTCAAGCTAATCTTGGTAGTAGAATAGCTCACTGTGCAATGTAAATTACTGATCTATGCTCAGCTACATATTGGTTTTGTTTTGGGAATAAACATATTTTTTCTATGGAACCAGGAGTGATTGTAATGCTCTTTGAAGTGTTCAGTGACAACATGATATGTGACATTCGATTGTTTTTTTCTATTTTTGATCGGCATTCCAGAAGCTGGAAGTCATACCGCGACAAGGAAGTTGCGTATTAATACTCTTCAAAGGGTGTTTATATCTCATCTCTTTCAGCGAAAGGTGTTTTGATTCAAGGCAACTACTAATATGAATGAATCAAATAACAATCTCCAAAAATAAGTTTATTCGACTTTCACTACTTGCTACAATTTGAATATACATGGATAGAATATTATAATATACATACTAGCCCAATTTCATTTTCTCAATTCCTATTACAGTTCGTATTTCCTTGAAAAAATAAAGAGGATATCTCTATTTGTATGCGCTTTGAGCATGACCCAGTGTTGTGGAATTTAGCGATTTATAAATGGCCTATATTATTATTATGAGGTGAACTAAAAGTTTCTATTTTGACTTGTTTACCCCATGAGAGAACATGGTATTGCTGAAGAAAAGATGGATTTACGATTTATTTTACAAATGATGTCCAGGGTACCGTTTCCTCAAAACACTTACAATTAATGGTAGTTTTACAATCAATTGTAATCTCTGTTACAAGAATGGGCTACAGTTGATTGTAACTCTAAGGTTTGTGGAACGGTACCCAGATCGTGAAGTGACGTCAGAGGATGGTTCGAATTCACTAGTTTAGCTTAATTGATAAAGCCGAGTTTCCCTCTCCTACCGGTTTCATTTCATCTTCAAAGCACTAAGGTGATCGTAACTCACTAAGGTAACCCAAGTTAAAGTTAAGGAGTTAAGGTTAAGCTTAGTAATGGTATCCTTGTGAAAAGGAGGCCCAGGAAGAATGAGACGTTATAGAAAGACATGACGTCACAGTCTATTTATTATGACTTCATAGTAGGGACCAATGTACTATAATAATATTATGAGTATTATTATATTATCAACACTGCACCAGCATACATGTAATAGTTCTACTTCTAAGTTGTAAATACAATTAACATAATTCAATGATACATTATAAAATAAAATGTTGCACGTTCGCGAGTATGAGCATGCAAAGCACGTTATTATCACATAAACAATTCGATTCGGCATGAGATATAAGTGTACTTTAATAAACGTAAACAACATTAATACCAATAAAAAGATTCGTATGTTCTCTAACTTATTCGTCCTGTTTAAACGTCAGGAACATCCATGATCATGATATTTAAATGTTTTTATTCACATAATTTTAGCGTTTCATTTTAATTTAAACATCATATTTGTCTTGAACATATTCCCCATTGTTGCATATTCACCAACATTCACAACAAAGGCAACTTACGTCTAAGTTTCTATTTCCATGGTTACCAGATAACAAAGCACATACAAGACGTTGCAATGTTTCCAAGTTCACGGGTCAAGCCTAGAGTGTTTAGCTACTTGCACTAGAGAGATAGGCTGGGCGTCTTAATGAAAGTACCGGAGGCTTCTAAGGGAAGATTAGCGCCTCACCTGGCACCTCGGAGGGATGGAACAAAGCCAGGAGAGACACTTGAAATAACCCAGCGACTTCCATAATTCAATCATAGCCAATAAGCACTATCGGCCTTCTTCAGAAGATGGTGGGGAAGTTCAAGAGACCAATAGAATTGATTGACACCCCGCTATAGAGTTTCAGACCCAGAATGATCACCGAGTAATGCTATCAGCAGCGTCTCCCTGCTCCTCAACACAAACCAGCCCGATTAAGAGAAGGCGTAATTTTCTTAACGTCAGAACCTCTCCGATTACTCCGCGGCGTTTACACGAAAATTTTATTTTATTTCCCAAAGGAAAATTCTTATTCAGACAATGATAAGAAACTTACATCGAATGGAGAAATATAATACATTTCTAAGGCAATGACTGACGTGTTTAGATTAAAATAACCACCTCAGTCCCATAAAGGAGGAAAAACATGAGAATCAATTATTTTCTGATCAGATAAGTGGTCCACGATAGGCGTTCCTTCGGACCTTCCTGACATCTCCTGGTGGTGAATGTACGTGACAAGGTGTCGTTTTTACTCTGCGGAAATGAATTGGTAGTTTGATGGATTTTCTGCTTTTGTGGTACATTTTGATCTTATAAAATTGAGCATGTCAACAATAAAAGACTTTTAGGTGGTATTCCGTACAAGAACCTAGATACTCAGACATTATAGATTTTAAGAAGTTTCAAAGTTGTTATAAGTTGGAATTCAAATGTATGTTTACCAATGTGACAACCCAAGTAATATTTGGATATTGCGACGTCGTTTGAATGCAGAATGGATTATTTTAGTATGTAATTGGGGAGAATAATATAATCATTATCGTTACTGATGGAAAAGTTTAATCGTACAAAGACATAGACAGGTTTTCGCTACACTTCTACTTTAAAGTTCAGTACTGTACTTGTACAGGATAACATGAATAATTAATGTTCACGTAGACATAAGAGGAATCTTTGGCATTGTTTTACAATAAATTAGTCTACATAACATGGGCTAAGGTGCTTTTACAAATTTCGTTAAAAGGTTGCAGTTAACATTGTACAAGCAGTTAGTGACTAGTTCTACGTCAGGTAAAACTAGTTATAAAAGAATTCAGAACAGAAAGGTTTGACCACCAACAGATACTTTAAAATATCTAAGATATATTTTGCTGAAACTGGTATAGTTGATGTAAGGGAGATAATCTAATCTGAAACTGGTACAGTTGATGTAGGGGAGATAATCTAATCTGAAACTGGTACAGTTGAAGTAAGGGAGATAATCTAAACTGAAACTGGAATAGTTGATGTAAGGGAGACAATCTTATCTGAAACTGGTATAGTTGATGTAAGGGAGATAATCTAAACTGAAACTGGTATAGTTGAGGAAAGGGAGATAATCTAATCTGAAACTGGTACAGTTGATGTAAGGGAGATAATCTAAACTGAAACTGGTACAGTTGATGTAAGGGAGACAATCTTATCTGAAACTGGTACAGTTGATGTAAGGGAGATAATCTAAACTGAAACTGGTATAGTTGATGTAAGGGAGATAATCTAAACTGAAACTGGAATAGTTGATGTAAGGGAGATAATCTAATCTGAAACTGGTATAGTTGATGTAGGGGAGATAATCTAATCTGAAACTGGTATAGTTGATGTAAGGGAGATAATCTAATCTGAAACTGGTACAGTTGATGTAAGGGAGATAATCTAAACTGAAACTGGTACAGTTGATGTAGGGAGGCAATCTTATCTGAAACTGGTACAGTTGATGTAAGGGAGATAATCTAAACTGAAACTGGTACAGTTGATGTAAGGGAGATAATCTAAACTGAAACTGGTATAGTTGATGTAAGGGAGACAATCTTATCTGAAACTGGTATAGTTGAGGAAAGGGAGATAATCTAAACTGAAACTGGTACAGTTGATGTAAGGGAGATAGTCTACTCTGAAACTGGTACACTTGATGTAGGGGAGATAATCTAAACTGAAACTGGTATAGTTGAGGAAAGGGAGATAATCTAAACTGAAACTGGTACAGTTGATGTAAGGGAGATAATCTAAACTGAAACTGGTATAGTTGATTTAAGGGAGACAATATTATCTGAAACTGGTATAGTTGAGGAAAGGGAGATAATCTAAACTGAAACTGGTATAGTTGATGTAAGGGGGACAATCTTATCTGAAACTGGTATAGTTGAGGAAAGAAGATAATCTAATCTGAAACTGGTACAGTTGATGTAAGGGAGATAATCTAATCTGAAACTGGTATAGCTGATGTAAGGGAGATAATCTAAACTGAAACTGGTACAGTTGATGTAAGGGAGATAATCTAAACTGAAACTGGTACAGTTGATGTAAGGGAGATAATCTAATCTGAAACTGGTACAGTTGATGTAAGGGAGACAATCTAATCTGAAACTGGTACAGTTGATGTAGGGGAGATAATCTAATCTGAAACTGGTATAGTTGATGTATGGGAGATAATCTAAACTGAAACTTGTATAGTTGATGTAAGGGAGATAATCTAAACTGAAACTGGAATAGTTGATGTAAGGGAGATAATCTAAACTGAAACTGGTACAGTTGATGTAAGGGAGATAATCTAAACTGAAACTGGTATAGTTGATGTAAGGGAGATAATCTAGACTGAAAGGGAGATAATCACGTTATAGACTATTTTGTTTTACCTCTCGACACTGTCACGTTCTCAGTATAACAATAGCAAGGAAGTTATCATATTTATTACACTCTGAATATCGCGTGTGCAGTATGAGAAGTTTGACATTTGAAAGAATAAACGTTTGAATTCAGAAAAAAACATACATGCGATTTAGAAAGTGAAAACATTTAACATTGTTTATATGTTGGATCACACTCTCTGCAATAGTTCAAACTCTTGTATATCCAGTGACGAGTCTCTTGCAGGCTTGTAAATCCATAACCCAAAGTCAGGCGCCAATCACCAACCCTGGCGGTACAAACATGATAAAATAACCGAATGGAAACAGAATTGGTAGCGCCATTTCTTGCGATTGGTATCCTGGCTCTGAACATAGGAAACTAACCATATGTGTATAGTGTGTATGATCTGTGTGACGTGTTACCTGAAAATAACTAGTACAAATTAATGTCTCTAATGAGAAATATTTTGGTGTGATAACTGTATACATGTTACTAAGTTCATATGCAAAGGAAACATCATCAAACAATATTAAACAAAATAATTCATGAATACGACTATACACATGTACGTTTATATGTATTTGCTATATACTATTTTCAGAAGAATACTCAAATTAATTTAAAACAGTATATGTTCTTATTTCTGAAAAAGAATACATCGTAAGGAAACGTTGTTTGGGAATCTCAATAACAAGACCAGATACCGATGGAAAGATCAAAAAGGGCTTTTGACTTGTTTTATTTCGTCCTACGGCAGTGATGCGTCAGCAAATATAAGCCTTTTGTCAATTTAATGTCTACTTTTTACACATTTTTAACTTAAATTCCAAACATTCTTGCCAAAACCAAATTTGACAACAAGATTTCAGCACCCAAAGTGTTTTTAAACAGACATGAAAATAACATCATCATGACATTCTTAGTGCCTCGTTACAAAAAAATTACCTCTCATATATATTCAAACTCGACAGCAGGAGTATATCTTTTTTATTCTGTTATGAGATGACGTTTCTTTTTGTCGTCAGTGTACCAATATCGAAACATCGCATCCGAGAAACTCTAATATTATTATTATCTGGTGGTAACTGTAGTGAAGGTTACCTAACATGACCTCTTGGGTGCAGAACACAGATCAGAAGCGAAGAGCGAGGTGCGGGTGTTCCATTAAGCGAAGAGCGAGGTGCGGGAGTTCCATTTCATCTGCTTTATCAGATAGATTGATATAAAACACAACTCATGCATCTGGTACAAAAACATATACTTTATTGCACATCTCATTATTGACAGCTAGCTCGACACTAACCAAAACTCTTCAACACACTAGTGCGCAACACATGATCGGAACAGAAATACGGTGGATTCAGTACGAAGAACATAGTCAATATCAACACAGTCAATCAGTAAGAACAATGTAAACTTGTATCTTCATAAAACGCATTTACTTCCACAAAATAAAACTTTTCTCAAAAAGAATAATCATAATATATAACAATGATACACAATCATTAAATTAAGCACAAATTATTTTAAAATTTTATTTTCTAAATAAATGTCATATCATAATAAAGCGTACACGTCATGCAATAAACAATCAATGAACAGAATCAACTGAAGCGCCTTTAAATGCCAATAACAGCCGGCCATACGATGCAAGGGAGGTTACCGCGATCAACACACTTGTCAGACAAAGGTTTAAACTTTCATTCAAGGAAACAGTTATGACTCAAGAGCATGCCACTTACGTACGTAACGTGATTTAATCTTCTTATGAGCATAATGGAGTTGGTACGAGATAAGTGCTAAACAAAATGGATATTATCACCAACTTTTCTCAGGTATTCGTTGGTGCAATTTCAAGAATTAATTGAACCATATTGATAAAAATAACCAAATTGTTTATTTGCAATGGATTGTGAAAGGCTAAAATTGACAATTGCAAATCAAAAGATTCAATAAATCATAGATGGATTATATATGGAGGTATTCTGTTTTAACTTCCAGTTCATCATTCGTCAAATTCCTCTGATGCTGTGGCAGTTTGGGGTATAAAGATATGCAACTGCATCCCAAAAGTTTTCTCACGTTGTCTCACAGGACAAAAAGTGGTGGAATCCGCTTGCCGCTTCCTTCGGATTCTTCCGGATTCCTCAGGAGCCGCCAATATTTGGGGAGGGATCCGGCAAATGGATTCAACCACTTTTCGTCCTTTGTATGTACATTGTAAGTGCAAAGCTAGAAATATGGATGGTTGGCAAGTACTTGAACGGTATACTTCACTGTTGACTGGAATTTATTTTCTTACAGATTGATCTAAATATCGAAAACACAAATCTTTATTTTTCTGTAAAATACTGTTATTTATAAGCAACTCATTGTAACCACTATACTATGAGTCCCGTGGTTAGTTATTGCCAACCTTAATTGGAGTCACGGACCACTTATATTCGATTAGCGCAGTCATATAATGAATGATACATTGCCAATACAAGATAGGAATAAATCTGGCGAACAACCATTTTATATATCGCGGACATCGCTTAAAATACACTGTTTTGTGCAAATATTCGACCTCTGTTTTTGTACATCTATATGTTGGTGACAATAATGATTTTGATATTCAAAACAAGTTCCACTGATGGACAAGCCAAAACAGAAATGTCAAGTCAACTGCTCACTAGTTGCCGGGGACAGTTGCGTTGCGCCGTACACTATTGTTACAAACGATAGGAGAAGGTTTATCAGACAACTATTATCGATCTAATAGGGCGAAATAATCATAAACTTCCTGACCATCCATCAATTTGTCCTCTCCTTATATACTGTTTTATGTTGTTTTCTTTCATGGACAATGTGTTTCATTATTTTGATAAATGGATTCTAAATCAAGAATAACTACACCTTTCATACACAAGACTACCATTGTTGTTTTCAGACAAGGTAGGACTACTCTGATGTATGGTAATTCGAACCATAATGTCATATGATTAAGACTTATTATATCGGGCACGCTAAGGAAATAGAGGTATAGGCTCTGTAGCTCAACAGGTAATCATATTCAATCATCTCCAAAGTTTAATTAGTTAATAAATTAGTTAAAGTAACTAAACGTAACAAATATAAAAGTAATGACTATCTCTGTCATGATATGAACAGTCACATTTATCAAGATATATCAACACAGAATTTAATTATTCTAGTCTTTATATTTCCATCCAGCTCTATCAGTGTATTAATTTTGTATTCGCTTCTACAATACCCTGATTCTTTGTGCCAAGTAACTCTCGTTTTGCTAAATAACATACATATTTGTTCAGCCAATGGTATGTCCTGATTAAACGTCGATGATCGCTAATCGGTCCTCTCATCCGAGCAGGTTACTTATAGCCATACGAGAGTAGCTCAGTGAATCAGGATATTGTATTGTAGACGGGTAGCGGATTTAAATACACTGGTTGAGCAGTATGTTAGTATTCTAAAGAAGAAGTAGTATTACGTCTCCTATTTTACATCTAGTATAGACTCGTACAATTTACCTCTAGGGATCACCTTTCTCACAAACAAACAAAGACGCTCTAAATGGAATTCATACTGTTTGAAACATGATAGTTCTCACAGAAACAAAACAAGGCTAACCTCCCCGTCTCTGAACCACTCTTAGCCCTATACGTCTGCCATCACGGACAGTCCTTTCTTCTAAGTAATAATAAAACAATATAAACCAGTTAACAAACGTATTCAATACTTTAAACATCGGCAGCTTAAAATCAAATCTGGGAAGCACATACTCTTAAAGGGACAGTAGCACGTTTTTGGCTGAAATATGTTGATGAAATGAATTTGAAAAATAATGTCGCTTAAAGTAAAACACTCTTCTCTCTACGGAAAATTAAGTTAACAAATGAGTGTACATGGTTCCGCAAAGCCATGTAAATAATTTTTGTCAATCAAAATAATAAATTGTGTTCACAATAAAATGGCCGCCATGCAATTTTTGCTTTATACGCAACACCGTTATTACCACTAGGGATAATTGATGTGTGTTATAAAATGTTTTACCCTCTAAAGTAAATATAAATGACATAAACTATCATAATAAATGGGAAATTTAAAAAAAATGAAATTGGCAAAAAAAATGCTACTGCCCCTTTAATACACTACATGGCAAAAAAAGATAACAAGTATTCACATTGCGAAAGTCAAAGCAAGTATTATCACGGGATAAAATCGATTTTGAGTATTTTTGATGTTTATATGATTTGAAAAAAAATAAACACAAATTCAAGAAATGAGACTTTTAATATGTATGCATGTATTGAAATGAATAGGTTTCTGCATACATGATAAAACTATGTTTCAGTCATGTTTATCACTCATGGTCTAAAGTTCTTTTGTCCGGTAGTTTATTTAGGTTAACTACAATAAGAACCAAATGGGTAAAAAATCAAATCAATCAAACTTTACTCGTTGTACACATTGTATTTTATATTGTTCAAATTGAATAATTTCTCAAAATTATTGTAAAATCAAAGTACAATAGTAGGTACCTAGGTACAATACCTAATCCGTGGGTGTGACATACATGTATATATCATATAGATACAAGTGACAGTTTCATTTAAAGCTTCATGGTTTTGTCTACCATTAAATTGGCGATAAAGACCGATATTACGTGAGGCCAGATAAGGTTAACCTTGGTGTAGCTCCTATTCCTTAAAGACGCGAAGCATGAAGCTCGTTGGGCCGCGACCTGTAGTGTTTTGAGAGTTAGGGCATTAACTTACATGTACACCCAGTCTCATTAAAATCAGATCATTGATTCATTCCCTAGGTTTAATTGCTAATTTGAGTTGTCATTCATCTATAAGTGACAAATCAAGTTAGCAAATAAGCCTAGGGAACGAATCAGTGACAACTCAAATTAGCAAATAAGCCTAGGGAACGAATCAATGATATGATTTTAATTAGATTGACCAACATATTAATCATATAAATTCAAATATTAAGCTAAAAACGTTTCAACTTGATGTGACAAATGATGGACTATTGTACGTCGATCCGTTCTGAAAAAAAAGAAACAATGGAGCAAGACAATAATAGGGCGACCCTAGCAGCTATATATGTACATGTTCACAACTTAAGTCGCAACAGATCTATGTATACACAAGACTACATGGAAGCGCTCATAATATATACACAATGGCAGGAATTCGGATTGTGGAGACGGCCTGTCGGTGATCCTGAAATAAAATGAGGCATTGAAAATGATATGACACGCGTTAGAGTATGCCCTCTTTAAAAGACATAAAGTTTATATATATAACATCATCAGATAAACAAAACGTTCAAGGAAAATCATTTTCTCAATATGTACTATTGCATGTATATACAAAATGATATTTTTTAACATTTCTGATAAACCAACAAAGGGTTGTTTACATACATTGGTTAAATCAATAACTTGGGTTATACCGAAATCCCTGCAAGTTCTTGAAATAACATGTTCAACGTTCCTCTTTCACCATTGTGAATCACCATAGAATGTTTGTCTGAATATGATGATCAAGATGACCATTTCCAAGGAAAGATTCATAGTTAGTTATATTGATAAAGAAATGTACCCAATACAACTAGTTTACTTGATATGTAGGATTTCCTGTATACGTATTCTCATAAACTATTCTAATTATGTCATTTTTGAAAATGGGAAATACAATGCTTTGCAGCATAGTTCTTAATACATTAATCAAATTAATGAAGCTTTGTTAACGAGAACAAAACGTAATGAGAACAAATTTCTTCACGCACCTGATACTAGAGTTCAAGTTCTAAAATAACCCCTAGAAGCACAATACGATGTTTGTCACAATGCTGAAGGATAACGGTAATTTTGAAGAGGCCTTTAAAGAGGCTTAAACAGGATGTTGCAAATTTCAAGTGAAAATGGCCCTCAATTGAGACCATGTGAATAGAGGGTGTCCAAGACCGAGTGCGTGCTAATTAGATGACATATGAGTCATCTAGTCACAGTCACAGGTTTGTCTCCTTAAACTTGATGTCAACCTAGCATATGTGTAAAACAAAGCTGCTTGGCATGAATTTTGTATTCTGTCATCTAAACCATGAAGAGAAAAAAGTTTGCCACAATGTAAAATTGTCGTCTACATTTCACACCTAAAACTCATGCAGACTGATAAACATTTTTTTGTGTGACTAATCACAGGAAATCGCAGGTTTGATTATGGTCGATGTACTTTTAACAATATTTAGTGTCATCTGATGAAAAGGAATCAGATACTAACTCTTAGTTTTGTCTGTCACGACCATTAGTCTGTCACCATGAAAGATCATAAAGACGATACCACTCTAAACAATATTGTCTAGATGGCACAGGCAGACATCACGACTGCATAAATGATCATCACCGTGTGAAATGAGGCAATAATTGTCTATACAGTCATCTGACAGACGAATAGTTATTTAATAAATGAAGATGAAGAATATCAAACACTAACTAGAAGGTGCAAAAAAACCAGATGTCTCCCCCTTCCGCCAATTCAATTCCAGTTATTACTCTTCTAAAAGACAAAGTCCAAATTGTTGCCATGGAAACAGAAATAAATAAAAAAAAAAATAAAAGTTCAACCCCCAAAAGGCACATGTACATGATATTGGGGGCCTGTATACCAAATTTGATCAAGTAGTTTTGGAGTTCTGCTCCGGAAACAAACACTACCCTTCAAATAGACAAAGTCCAAATTGTAATCATGGAAACCAAACAAACTTTAAAACTAAAAAAACTGAAACCCCCAAAAGGCACATCTGCATGATATGCGGAGGCTGTTTAACACACTTGGTGAAGATTGCTAAAGTAGTTTTGGAGATCTGTTCCGAAAACGAACCCTACCCTTCATATAGTCAAAGTCATTGTTACAATGGAAACGAAAAATATTTTTAAAAAAGCTGAAACCCTCAAAAGGCACATCTACATGAAATGGGGAGGCTGTATACCAAATTTGGTAAAGATTTGTCAATTAGTTTTACAGGTATGCTCCGGAAATAATGGGAACGCCGACGCCAACGCCAACGCCAACGCCGACGCCAACGCCAACGCCAACGCCGACGGAAACTCAACCAAAAACAATATGTCTCCCGACCCTTCGGGGAGAGACATAATAACGGCACCAGATATAGATATATGTTTGCCAGTTCTATGACGAGTGTTCGGCATGTGAATTATGTAAAGTTCCAATATACGGGACTATCTTTAGGTCGCTTTACCTTTTTGTGTTGTTTGTGTCTGGATGATCTTTGGTCAAATGGATATTAGACAACAATGATCTTAACAAGCACTATACCATTAGAACGGGAATATTTTCTGGATAACAATTGCTTTAATGTGAAAATATACGACGTTTCGAAGTTTATATTCACTCCCTTATCAGGGGGGATATGTGATGAAGGAGTCAGTAAAATACTCTAAAGCGTCGTGTGTTTTCACATTAAAGAAGTTGTTAGAATATGTTCTTGTTCTTATGTATGCCACTTATAAATGTCCTTCAAAGACCTATTCAATTAGCGTGCTGTATTCAAAGATTAACCTTCTATTCCCGCATAAACCTTTTCCATAGTTGTCTAGTTTTATCTTCGCTTTCCTTATTAAACTTTTTGGCTAATGATTCCATATACGTAAAAATAACCACAATTACAATCTAGCACAGAATACTTACCGAAATGCATGTTAATCCACGAAGGGTACTGCCCTCATCTACACGTGCCTACACTACACCTAATACTGCTATGGTCGATACTTCTATGTACACAGCGGAAGCTCATGGACGGCAAACTTGAGCAAATGTGTCTGCTTGGTGGTCACTTTTCACAACATTTTATGTATTGTTAAAATTCCAGCAATAAGAATAAAACTTGTAGCAGTAGACACATGTTCAGCAGCGTTACTTGATTCCTCCGGTCTCCTCGGGTAACCTGTGTATAGTATATAAGAAGGTTAATTACTTAATATTCAATCTAAACCATTCATACAGACACATGTAGTTTTTGTAAAGACATGCAAGAACCAATGTGTCATGTATACTAGGATTGTAATGTAACCAAAACATTTTGGAAAGACCTTGAGAATTGGAGAAATATTTACCTAAACCAAATATTTAACTTTTACAAAATATCTGGTTTGATTTGGTACTTTGCATCAGAACAAAATACTATACCATTTCATTTTCTCTGCAATGAGACATATTTATTTATGTAATATCAAAAACGCAATTCCAAAATTAATCAACTATTTGAAAAATTTAAAGATGATCTTTCAGGCTGAAAAATTCATTGCAATAAGAAACAATGACACAAACAAATTTGAAAGCAAATGGTTTCCTTTCATCCCATATCTCAGTCCTTAGACATGTGTACAATGTATATATCTCAATTGACTATTGTCTTATATACTCAAATATAATCTTTTGTTTACCATTGATATCATATTGAACTTGTAACTATGAAACTATGGGAATAAAAAAAAGACTACAGACTACAGACCACAGGTTACCACCTATGGCTTATTTTCAAAATATAATTAACGTCTATTTCGTTTTGCCATGACATGTCCTGGGTATTTTTTTCTCTATTCAGAACTGGATAATTAATTAATTTGGTATTGTTTTCAAGAATTCTGAATTAAACAAGGACAAGGACACCAAAAACATACAGTCAATTTCCAATTGCTGTGATATATTTCACTCAATCAAACCATTTAAAGAGATTCAAACTTCATTGAGAGATATTTTATTTATGTCATTTGATGTGTTTGTCCGACCCACAGTTTACGTCATTCGCACTATTTATATCCAATTAATGTCATATGTTCAATAAATAAATATTTAAACAGGAACCAGGCAGTACCTTGATTTACAGGAACGTGTTTCGTTGTTTGTCGTATCGTTACAAACTGCAGCTCCGTCCTTCCTCGATGTTCAGGAGGATTTAACACTGGCGTTGGAAACATTGTAGTTGTCGTAGGGAAGAACAATGGCGTTGTATACACCCTTTTTGTGCTTTTAGTGTACATGGTATAATCTGGAATTATATAAATCCAGGTTAACGTTTCATCACCAGTCAGAATGTTACGTATAATGCGTCATGAAAGTAAGTGGTAAACATGTTCACATCTTTCTAGTAGTTCACGTGTTATGGAATACGTCTTACCTCTATTCAATTACGTACCTTAAATATACTCTAAATATACCTTATCATAAAGTGCAGGGCTTTAACGTATAGTATTCCCATTACCTGTATATATGATACATGCATATCATTTCGAATCAAGATTTTTGTGCTACGTACATGTCATGTCGTCAACATCGGCAATTTCATGAAAAGAAGATAGACATTGTGTCGAAAACGCGTAGTTTTACACAGGGTATGTCATAAAACATAACATTTGAATTCACCAAGTTTTACATGAAAGTGTCCGTGTAAACTGATATGGATGTACATTGTCATCGAAAAAGTTCGCATATTGTATAGGGAAGGAAGATTTTCATTGATTTTCAAGTCTAAGGTTTGACATTTGAAATGCCTACCAGCGGAAATCTCACATGGTAACATAATATTACATAATAGTTTTACTAATAATTTTAAGGCGTTGCAATCGTGAAATAAATCCGACGCATATTCATCAAATTTGTACTTGTACCATTCTAATTGTACATCATTTTCAGTCATCGACGATGAGGCTATCACGAACCATCATCCAATGACGATGAACTTTTATTAATTGCATGCCATTTGTTATAATTGTGTTATAATTGTATTTCATAACCTTCCCGACGTCAATGATATCTACTGAATACGTTTAATATCAATAACACGAAAAACTATTTTCAATAATTACAAAATATATTTTAGTATCTCATGAGTGTGTACAAAACGCAGTCGTTGCCAAGGTTAGTGTTACGCTGCGCACTAAGCGCGGGGACCGGGATGTGTACAAAACGGTTAGTTGAAACATTTATATAGGCTACATCGGTAACATCAGCTTCATTGGCCATAATTTACGATTCAAAAGTCATGTCTATTTATACTTATACTAAGATATCCATATAGCTTGCACTACGCAAGGTGTTACCTTTATGTCATATGCTCGTTGCAAATGTCATATTTAACGGTAATGACAGAGAATCTGACAATGATATGACATGTATATAGCTGATGATACTGATGATACAGTAACTGCAATGAACATGTAGGTTGTGGAGATGTAGGTGAGCCACAAATCACATTAACATCTTTGAAAACACGCTGCTTGTCTTCTATACAAATATCACCTAAATATAGCTTTTAATTACAGGTTGAAAGACCTTTGATCAGCAGAACAAAGAGAGCTGGTGTAGAGAGTTTCATGTAGAAATATCCTAATTATCAGACCATAGTGACGACTGTGCTGACTTCTTGGATGTAGATAGGATCATACCACAAAATACTGCACCAATATTGACATATGAGGGCTCCGAGGAGCGGGGGGCATAATACTGTTTGTAATACTGAATGAATGGATTATACAGGAATCTCTACAGAGCGTTGATTCATCCAATAAATGCATTGACTACTCAGCTTTCATTGCTACAGATGACAAACGTCAACTCTACGGAAGAAATATTAGTGTTTTTCACAAAGACGAGTTCATGTTACATCACAAAAGGAACTCAAGTCAATCTTTATTTGCACTTAAAAGGCCACAGGCCTATAGTACATACATGTATATACAAACGATATCTTAGGTAGTTGAGAGTACATTCTTTCTATGTATAAAGGCATGATATACATACATTGACAGATTTTCATAATGTGTGTTTACTAGAACAGGATAATAATGATACAAATTTATGAATACTACGTACTATGATGTGTAAAGTAATATTTCTTAATATACTTATTTCTTAAAGAGTGATAAGCTGGACATACACAAAGGAAATGGTATTCATCTTCAATTAAATTCAAATTGCACATTTTACAAATTCTATCTTCTCTTTTTAATCCAGTATATCTTCCTGTTTCTATCTGTAAATCATGACATGAGGAACGAAATTTTGTAAGGGAGAGTCTATATCTCCGAACATTTAACGGGGATAAATAACTTTCATTATATATAGATTGTTTAAACATTCTGTAATAAAAACATTTATTTGATACAGATAGGAGGTTAAGCCAGTCTTGCAAATATATATCTTGTAGCCTTTGTTTAAAGGATATTAGAAACTTTGAATGAGAGTCTAAACATTGTTCCATCCATATATTACCGAAACCACTTGAAAATAACAAATTTTTAACGTCTATAACCCAATTACATTTTCCATTTTTATCATATAAAATCATCATATTATAACATATTTTGGGTAATCTATTGGATGGCATATTTAGTATTTTCAACCAATATGTTATTACTTTTACTCTTGATTCTATGTATAACGGAAATCTGCCACATTCACCATAAACCATTATATTTGAAGTAGTAACTTTCACGCCGAGAAATCTTTTAATATCATACAAATGTATCTTTTCTATTACATCAAATGTTTGAAGTCCCCAAATCTCAGAGCCGTAAAGGAGAATTGGGCTCTTGACTATACTGTAATGTAGTGAGATTATAGGAGATTATAGGGATTATAGGAGTGGGTTATAGTTGTTCACAAACCGCAATTACAGTATACATAGCATGTGAGAGAATACAGTGTATATTGAGTTAGATGTTACTTTAAGGCATTGACAGATAAATGACGAGAAGTTGTGTCTTCCTCAGGTCACGTCACCACTCTTCAATAAATACAAAATATCGTATAAAGTTGTCGGTTTTTTGTCTGAAAAGGTTATCATGAGAGTGTGTTTTGGGATGGTCAATATCCTACAATAGCAACGAATATTGTATTTTGCGAGCCTTTGGTATGAAGCCATATCCGTCATTACAGGCGTTCGAAACGTTTACATGGCTGACGTCATTTGAATTTTCAAAAAGTTCCGTCAATTGCCCTCAATAATTGCAATCTTTATCCGCACATGACCCCAACGGATATCACAAATATTCGTTGGCTTTATCCTGCCGAGACCATCATCCGTTGTATGATCAATATAAAGTATACTTATGTTAGAGACTTACAGTTGCTTTATGACTAGGGGCCATTGTTAGATAAACGGTAAACATTTATAGATCGAAGAATTGGTAAAAGAACGTCCAAAAAATGCAATAAGGGGGTTGATTCACCTTCAAAATAATGGAACCGTGTTTATCCGTGTTCACAACCTGACACATAATGATCTCAATATCTATACCGGGAACATCAGAAATTGGTAAAAGAACGTCCAGATAATGCAATAAGGAGGTTCATCATACTTCCTAATAATGAAAACAGTGTTTATTCGAGTTCACACAGTGACACATAATGATCCAAACATTTATACCTGGAACATCAGAAAATCCAATCACTCACCATATAAGGTCATGGTTTCCTTATCCGAGCCCAGGATGTTGGATGACATACACGTGTACTGTCCGAAGTCCGATAGTTCAATGTTTCTAACCCTCAGACTCAGAGTTAGAGAGTGCGATTCCTCGTTTTCGTACACATCTATTTTGTACTTGAAACTGTTGGTGAGCTCCTACAACACAAGGTTAATTAAACTTTTAAACACAGTAATATTATAGCGTATTATATTTATTTTACAATATAGTTTCACTTCATTCTCTTACGGAGCATACTATGCATTTCAGGCGCAGCGACTGACAAGTTATGCCTTGCGTTGGGAAGTTGATAAAAACGAAACATTGAAATATTGTAAACATTAATGACAACAGCAAAACAAATAAAGGCAAAGTAATTCTCCAACTCTTAAATCTGGTTTCTTCATTAACCCCATTGTTTAAATAAATCAGTAGACTTGTCGCCACGAGTTGCCAGCAATGAAATAATCACGAGCAATTCCACGAGTAAATCAAGTGAGGAAATAGGGTTAACACCTGTCCGTTTCTTAACCACACGCTGATCTCGTGAGGACTGGCTGAAATGGTGCACTCTAAGATGGTTTCCCTGCCAACCTCCTGTCCCATTCTGCGATTCGGAAGGCGAACTTCGGGAGGAACTGGATTTAAAAACAATGTAATTGAATTCAAAACTTGAATTTTAAAACTGACACTGTTTCTGAAAACAATCAATTTCAAATGAACATTTTTTACTTCTTGAATTTTTTTGTAACGTTTTCACAATATTAGTTTTATCATCGAATTGCTCAAAGCATAGCCATGTAAGCGATGAATACGTCCATGGCGTTAGGTTCATGAACAAATTTATATGCATAAGCAAATTTTTGACCATTGTTCATAAAGGGTTCAATGTTGGATTATTAACAGATAGTTGACACCTAATAGCGAATAAATAAAAGTCATTTGCCTCAATATCTATTAAACAAATCATTCAAAATGAGTTTGAAATTTCTTTTGACTTTGAATAAATTTGATCTAAAATATTAAATAAAATCAATAACTAGGAATTTGTGAGTTTATCGCGATACATTTCAGATTCAACAGAAAGCATGTACTTATATTCACGATGAAACATTTTTCCTTTGTGAGAACATCAACAAAAACACAAACGTTATAAAAGTCAATCTCACTTTCATCAACAATATCATAAAAGATGCAGACAGGGACGGGAGACGTTCAACACGAGACCTAAAGCCCTCACTTGAAGTGCCACACTGTTGCATCATTGCAGACTTGCCACTAAAGACAGATGTTCCCAAAGAGGACAATTTCCTCATTTCTCTACCGCTCCAAAGACGGCGATCAATATATTCCAACTTGTTCCTTAAAGGGGCATTCGTTATGTGACTGTTAGGGCCGCGATGTAGCATAAGGGATGCATTCACCATCGTATGAAGATGAATTGGACAAGATCCATAGAGAAACTCGCCTGGATGTCTCCGTATTAGGTACTGGCACCACATGAATTTTTATTATGGCACGAGATAAATTGACAGATATTTATATCCCTGTTCGCAACAAAAGCTTATTAAATGCATTCTTTCTATTTGGCTGTGATATTGAATTCACGGCACCAGATCCATTTCCATTAGTTTCGATGCTACAATTCATCCGATAAAAATATTTTAAAAGGCAGCATATCAGGATTATTCGAAACGACGGATGGGATAGAGACCGTCAGTTGGCAGGTAGTATAAAAATGTATTTGATCAAATCAGAGAAAAAACGAGAATTCCGCTGAAATTACATCAAGGCAATTTACGTTGCCTTGGAGTAGATTGGAACCTTGTTATTTCGTCATTATCTGCATCCTTGCTTAAAAGTCACATCTTTTTTGTCCCAAAGTGACAACCCCGAAATTTTCAAGAACTTACACTGAACTGTTACTTTTATCTGACGCGTCACAGCAGGAGGGACGTCGTTGTAGGCCATGCATTCATAGGTGTCACCACAGTAGCGGCTTACGTTGTGGATCAGGAGCATTTCCCCATCAATTCCTATTCCTTAAAGAAAAGAAGGAGGAATTTAATGAACGAAAAGGCTGTGAAAGAGGAATTTAAAATCAGTTAAGCCCGGGGGAATTTGCATGTATGCATGTGAATCTGGTCTAATTGAGGATGTAAATTTGAATTAAAATTGATTTGTCACAAAAAGGGCTTGTCGTTTTAGCAGAATTACCATATTAAAAGGAAGTAGAAATTTGATTATGAGGAGCTTATTGACTGTTTGTGGTAACAGTAATGGGTGTTTAAACCCTGAAGAGCAAATATTGATTTTAAATAGGCCTCATCAACATTGAGAAACATGGTGATTGAACAGTATTGCATTTGCTGGAAGGAACGTCACACCTGCAGGAAGACAATTTAAATGTCAATTTCGCAATACGTGCCAACATACATTGTTGAACCTTCAAGTATTACAACATCTAATTTACACGTGTTTGTTAATATGATACCGACATGAAAGTACCTGCTTAAATAGAAGATGTATATTCGTGTCTGTGTCATACTATGTTTACGACAAAGGTGCCTTAATATTGATATTTCTCGAGCGAGAACCAGCGATATTCCGATATTCAGGCACTAGTATAGTTCATATGGTTAATTACCGAATTATCATGAAAATGAGGAAAATACGCCAAAATCTACTTTTAAACATCGACAGGCTACCCGACGTTGCCGCATTTAGAACGCTATGTCATAGAAGTAAGAGGCGTGACGTGACAACAGTGTCACGTCACGTCACGTCACGTCACCATTGCAAATTGAAATGTTGCCCTGGGTCGTCATATAAGGAAATTTTTACTTCGATATGATTGCTTTCGTACATGAAGGTAATAACTAGTTTTCGCTATGATGCATAACATTTCTAATCTGACTGAAGTTCCCACTTCCCGCTTCCCACATTCCCACCAATACACATACCAGACTGTTGTGTTCACCTCTCTGTATCACGGCACCTGGGCACTATTGATATTCATTATTAACGGCCGAGAGCATAGCGTGTTGATAGTGATTGGCGTTGGGGTTTCAAACATTATCTCATTCGAGATAAAAACAAAACTGGAAAGTTAACTATCGTCATTACATTTGAATTGCAATCATAAAGGAACATTTCTCATCCTGATTCGCGTACACCTCTACTGAGGCTTAAGTTAAATAGGAAATGGAAACAGGTGACAGTTCAGCACACCATATATATATATATACGTTTGAAAGTATAAAATGTAGAGTTAAATTTTTATGTTAATACAATTATTGTTCAGAACGTTGAAGATACTTATACCCAGACGGTAAAGCAGTTGTAATAGTTACATGGATGTTGTTGTCATACCTGATGATAGTTTTAAGAGATGCACGATTCCATGTCAATAATGGAAATTAAGACATTTTGAAACATCAAAAGGCCCAAACTTAGCATTGTCCCTGAGCGGCATGTTCAACATTTTTCTAATTGGGCCCTGGAACAAACCCAACTGCACTGCGTCTAATTCAAACTAGTTTCTAAGGAACATGAATTATTAAAGCTTTGCCTCACCGTGCAGATTGGGTAATACACGTGCGAAGTTTCAGAAGTATAGAACGAACTTTTTTCTGCTGCGGAAACGAAAATACATCTATCATTGTAATAAGTACAATTCCGAATCCTCATTGCGAATGAAAAGTCTTAAAATACCACATTGCTGAAGATCAGTCCTTGTGAAACACACTTGCAAAGTTTTAGAAAGATCCATTGACCCTGTTTATGTCTGTTCAAAAACGAAATCGTCAAAATAGAATGATGAACAGACAGACACAACTTTACATGTATATCATAATAGTACAGACCATATAATACAATGTCCATTTAAGTCTGTGATGAGGCTTACTTTCGTTTGACCCAAAAACTAATTTGATTATGGCTATCAAAACTTCACTGTACATACAATTCAAATAGAATAATGAGAATAATCGATTATATATAATGATAGTTCGGTCAGGTAGATAATGCAAGGACGCGCACATCAAGGAAACTATTTTTTTACATTGTTTCACTTAAATTAATGAGAAGACATTTCCACGGTAAAAATAATACAGGCTTTTAGAATTATTATAATTTCAATTATGTTCAAGATTATAGATTTCTATCGAAACAGCTAAGAGATAAGGCTGGGTTGCCTAAAACATTTAATAGGATTTCAGTAAAGCTTTTCAATCTTGATAAGGATGTTCCCGTCAAACAAATCCATCTCTCCTAAGCCTTATTTCAAAGATTCCATTTCGATTAGTGCAATGCCAATGAAACGAGATCAAGACTTCCAATTTAGTTTTTAACTAGAAAACAGATGATACTTAATTTGCAATGTTAAGTAAATGTCAGGTTAAGTATAATACATGATTCAGAAGATAGAAACACGATAAGAAACAAAACAAGTTAAGTTATAATCGCCATATAATGCCTAATTTTTTTATTTTCAATTTCCACGCGAACCATTAAAGTGAAGTTTATCAATAGATGTATGGTGAACTTCAGCTTATGTACAAGATATGGTATTGACTAATCTTTGTACAAGGATTCTTAGTAGAACGATAGACAGAGGAATGTGAATATGCTTATCAGACAAATCAATTATGCCATGATCATCGATTGGTGTATAAAGTACCGGTATATTTACAATTAAGAGATACTAGGATTTCAATTGTATGGTAAACTTACTTTACATTAAAAAGTAAATTACAGTTATGTTGGTTTAAAGCTGGATCATCTATATATAAGCTTTAGCAATTACAGGAATCTGTGTTTGAAAAGTGATGACCATGGATTAAAAATTTTGACAAGCAATAATTAGATTGTTTTCAAAAGTTGTACTAAAAGTATGTTTTACATTAGGAAACCTTCAAGTGAGAAACAACGACTAACATGTTAGTAGTCAGACAAATTCAACGTCATACACTGTCGGCCAAAAGAAACGCCTACTAGATATCTTATCAGATATCGTAAAAACTATAATGAACAGACTAGCAATATTATAGCATAATGAAGTTGCACCATTTCTGCATAATATATTCAGAATTTCAGAAATTCATGTCACGAAAGAATGGCGATTGTTGAAATGAGAAAAAAAATAACTGTTCAGTTTTCGATCAGTGCTTGGTCAGAAACACATTTTAAAAATATTTTAATACAAATACGAGCAACAATACAGACACGCATTCGCATTAAAGTGGTGCTGATGCTACAGATGTACTTGGTTACGGTGCGCAAGTGAATCAATCGAAAATAGCCGTATTCATTGGGTGTGGTTTTCATGAATGTTATTGACTCGAATCACAGTTTTCCACGATTTCAATGGACTTTCATATTAGTTATTGCTTCAGCATAATGTGGAGACCACCATTAATTATATTTCAGAAATTATTGCATCTTTCATTTTAAGAACAACTCAAGTAGGCATTTCCTTTGGCCGACAGTGTATATACATTTCGTTAATTGATCAAGAATGAATGATATCAATGGAAGCTATCTTGTAACCCACTTAACTTTTTCCCTTTCTAAAATAAAGTCAATAATACATACACTACATTGTCATCCAAAAACCTGTACAAATAAGGTAAACTGGGTTTTTAGGATTCCATATATAAACGACCTTGTGATAGCAGTTTAGACACATGTTCATCTAATTGTGAAACTATGCGAGGTCGTTTGTGTTATTACTAAAGTCGGGTAGAAGATTAGCCTGTCTTATTTAGATTAGGATTACGATTTTAACCTTTGAATTCCAGTTTATCGATGATGATAAACCAGCAATGTCGAAAAACGAAATAGGTATTCAATAATACACATGTAGAAATATTTCTAATGTTAGCGAAACCGATTTACATCGCTCATTTCAATCAAGATGAAGTGTCGATATTATCGGACGACGACGCGGAGCGTCATTTTGTCTCCATACGTATCTTGATCGATCTATATCTGAAAAACGACCAATCATTACAAAACCAGAAAAGGTGATGTTATCGCCCCGTTATTTTTGGGTAAACTATGATCCAGTTAAACATAAATGTTGCAACGGTATAGCGAATATATAGGAAACATCTAATCACAAGATGAGATAAGAAAAACTACATCTGTTAAGGGAAACTTTCAATCTATTTATTATACAAGTAGTTCTGTTTTATATTTAAATAAAATTGTTTCAACGATAAAGTTCACTACAAAATGTAATATTTCACTCCCAGTTATTCATCGGTGAAATACGGTGTTTATCGATTAAAATAAAATCCCTGTTTTCACTGAATGAAGTAACGTGTTTTTACTGAGTGAAATAACTTTTTAATAATATGACAATATGTCATCGTAACCATAGGATGGCGTCAAAAAAGTGACCGTGGAAAAGCAAGGCGATCATGAATGATACATTCATAAAGTTAACGTTATTTACGAAATATATATATACTTTGTCGAATCTCATAAATAGAACATTTGACATTTCTCGTAGAATACCGTGTATATCTCATATCGTGAAAATATTCATTTCTACTTCACTCGATGAGATATGCACATGGTAGTCGAAGAGAAATATCAAATATCCTCTATTCTACTCCTACTACCAACATAGTGTAATATTTACATGTGCACAGTGAAGAGGTTGATACTGGCATTTAAATTCATCATCAATGAACACTATCATGTTACAGTACTTTAGCACCCTCATGTCCCACTTACAGATGCATCTCACATTTAGAGTATTGAACAGTTGATATTGATCACAGCTTAATAACTAAAATGAAACCAGTTCAATACGCTACTACAGATTCTGCACATGATTTTGTATATATTTCTCAGTTATTGTCAGGCATTGTTACTAAGTTCAATTGACTAAAGTACATTCATTTGACTGTGAGAAATTACTCATTCTTTTTCATTCAACAGGAACCGATGTCTATTTTTTGCGAGCAACGTCGCATTGTCTTCACATATATTTCTGTACAAAGTTAGATATTCTTATGGAAATGGATAGAAATGTTTGGACGCCCAAGTAGCTAACTTATGTACGATATTCATTTTTAATAGCTGGTTTCAATTAAGATAAATGATAAAATGATGAAGTCGTCAAACTAAATAGTAAAATGATAAGACTAATCGAAAACTACAAGTAAAGGTTTAAAGGCGCTGTCGCAGGTTTTTTGAATAATATCTTTTCTCAAATTTAGTTTATAGAATATAGTGGTACGTTACTGGGTTAAACATCTCATTACACGACTCGATAAGCCGAATCCACAGAAAACGGTTTCTGCATTAATTCAATGAAAACGTATAAAGCGACAATGGTGTGGAACTATATTCAGTGATAGGGGTAGATTTGTAGGTCTCATGAGAATTTGAGAGTTCAGACAGTAAGATGGTTGACCATTCCATCATTGAACCATATTTAAAACTCTACTCTGAATGCTTAGGTATCGTTGCATCACACAGGACAAAAAGTGGTGGAATCCGATTTCCGGATCCTTCCGGACTCTCCCAAAAATTTTCGGATCCCGAAGAATCCGGAAGAATCTGGAAGGATCCAGCAAGCGGATTCCGACACTTTTTGTCCTGTGTCAGTCAGATCACTTGAACTACTTTCGAGCGGTTATTTTAATGTGAACACATTGAAATGGCCGGTCGGTGGGAAATATACTCACATGGCTTAACCGAACCATGTACCTTCGGTTTAGAACTCTTTTTATTGATCCAGGAGTATAATTAAGCCATTGGTAACACTTATTATATTTTTCGAGATCACTGTTTGAAACACGTGCTACAGCGCCTTCAAAGGAAATTCAAACTAGTGCACTCCGATAGCGGTGAGGAAAAATGAATAGAGGATATCTGTCTTTTCTTGACTAATACCATGTTTATTTCATCGTGTGAGGTAGAAAGGTTATATTTTCACGAGTGGCGCAGCCATGAGATGAGATAAAAGTGGTATTTGTCAAGAATTTTCGGATATTATATTTATTATATGATGTTAAATCCTTGTAATTACGTTCGAAAAGGGGAGTTTTTTTCGCCGAACGGCCGCTAGGAAGAGCCCGTCACCACAGAGACACTGTGACGTCATATATCAATTCGCCGCGTGAGACCATTGTTTTATGACGTCAAATTATATCAGTCACTGTTCGCAGTGAAAATATAAGTTATTTTCACTGTAGCTTGATAGACAGTTTATTTCACTGATAAATCGAAGTATTTCATTGCCCGTCATGTCATAAAGTATACTTTAGTTCTTACATGTCTCTTGTGGCAGATATATATTAACAATAATGTAAGTACTTTGACTGGATGGCTTGAGACCACCATAACAGGTTAAAGACACGCAGTCATTCAAGAGACCTACATAAAATGTACTATGTTTCATCCAAATTTATATCGTTAGCATCAACGATTGGTAGCCAATTCCTTCTCAGCAGCTCGAAAATGATAAGACGTGAGAAAAGTACATACATAAAAAAACATATCGATCAACCAAACTGTCCAAGACAGCTGGAAGTGGAGCCCCAGCATGTAGACTTGCTCTTCTTAGAACTAATGATTAAAGAACTGACAGCAAGTCTTTCATGCATCCAAAGCCATCGATTGTAGCAATGATGCGCAATCACTCTGGTCGTGACAGGCTCCAACGGAGCTAGTGTCTGATTAACTCCAGACCGAGGTGGAAACATGACAGAATGAAATGACGGTGTCATTCATAAACGTGGCCCCTCTAGTGAGACTATCAATCTCATCTGTTGCTCTGCCTGCCACTCACTGACTTGTACAGACCCACTGGGACTTGGATACATCACACTGCGAGAACTAAGCTAGCGCTTGCTCATCGCTATTGTGTGTCAAGTTCAATGAAAATGCAGCAGGGAATCGTTGTGAGCAGTGGTAATAATTGGGTATTGGGTACAGTGCAAAGTGCTGATAGCTATATTATTGGAGTTGGCTACGAGTTGTATATGAGAAAGCGTAGGTTAGGTATTATAAATATCATGGGAATTTGTATGACCTTAGTCCAAAAGAGATATCTTCAATTTGAGCAAATTGTATCATTATTAATGTATCCTATGTAATCATATTAGTAATTTTATATTAAAAATATGATGTATGAAAAAATGAATTTTACACAGGAACATTTCCCTTTAAAACGTTCACATGTTAAGCTATGATGATATCTTCAGGCAGAATACATATAAGATTGGCCTGCTGTGAAAAATTTAGTTCAATTCACTTAGGTCGTTCAGACTGTTCATCTCAATGGGAATTACTTTTCTAAGAAATAGCTGGGATATCAAAATGCATAATATATAATGACACAAAGGAAAACAGTAACGAAACAAGTATCCAAAAGATGTATACGCACTAATGAATGAATATTTAATTCAGGTTAATCTATATTGCCTTGTATCTGTCATACAACCTTCTTAATATCCCTCTGCCCCAGCTATCCTTGGTGAATGGCTTTGATTTCAAGAACAACAATAGCTTCAATTGTTCTAATGAACATTTGCGGTCACGATTAGTCTTTATTAGGGATTACATTACAACGATAACAATTTGTTCCTCGTTGTTGTTTGAATAGGGCAATACAATAAAATATTTAGGTGTCCATTGATAACAAAAATAAATCGCCTTGTAATATACACCATGTTACTTTTGAAAAAACAAGTACCTCTGAAATATTCATAAGCTGAATTTGATAGTGTATTTTGAATGAAATAAAATGAAAAAGGAACATGTAAACTGCTTTTACATTGACACATATCTATACATATACCGATAGGAATCGAATCAGGTCCATCAGTTAAAATAAGCCAAGACTAAGTGCTTTAGAACTCACTCTCTTTCTCTCCATCCTCATTGGGTGGATGTCTGTACCACGTGACTGTTGGCATTGGGTTTCCGGTGACATTACAAACAAGTGTGATTGTCTCCCCTTCCACAGCTGTGACGTCACTTGAGGACAAATCTGCTACAATCCTAGCTGGGACTGAAGATAAAGGTACAACGTTCATTTATTAAAAATAATAAACAATTTGAAGCTGGACATCTATGAACAAGTGACATGCATGAAAACACAAAAGACAGCGTTGATGGCATTTCTAAACTTGGGTAAAGACACCTGTCCAACTATGATGACCCTTAATTAGTGTTACAGGGTCAGGAATCTACAATTTATAATCCCCATTGCCACATAATCTGTACACAACATTTCATCTTGTCAGGGCTCTTAATTCTGGAGAAGAAGTTGAACATAGGTTTTTAGGTTGCAGCCCCTGTGACCCTTATTTTGGGTCACAGGGTCACGAAATTCCCATTGATAAAGGAGTATGTCCACACAATATGAGTTCTCTAGAGCCAGTGGTTCTGGAGAAGAAGTCGAAAGAGTCTGTTTACGACGTATTGACTAATGGACAGTTTGTTATGCCATAAGCCAATCGGGCATTTCAGGCCTGATGAGCTTTAAAAAAATTAGTAGGGTACAGACAATTATCCAAATATGATGATTTGTCACTTTTA
This sequence comes from Gibbula magus, assembly GCA_936450465.1. Taxonomy (NCBI): domain Eukaryota; kingdom Metazoa; phylum Mollusca; class Gastropoda; order Trochida; family Trochidae; genus Gibbula; species Gibbula magus. The sequence goes on from OW388291.1 coordinate 2,497,614, forward strand.
TATAAACTGACAGGCAAAAGAAAGTATACACTTTTTAGAATGAAATTATGGAAATTGGATATCATTGATGTTGACAGTAAGCAAAGGATACACGGGGCCTAAACATTAACTTTTGTTTTTTAAAGTTGAACTAAAACCAGATTAACACATTTTGGAGAAAATTGGAAAATATTGATAACCACGTGACCTTCATACTGGTGTAAAGTCACGTGACACATAGGTAAAATTGCTACACATTATTAATGTTGGCCATCCCATCTGTGAAAAAAACACCTTAAACCCGTCAAAAGTAACACCAGAAAAACGTGAATAACTTCTGAAATTTGACAAAAGCTTGGCAATGGATACCAAAGCTACAAGAGTCGCCCTTGTTCCTGCATTTCTAATGTTAATGTGCTGTCACATTACAGCCGAGTTGGGTAGACATATGACAATCCCAGACCACAAACAACAATGGTCTGTTTGCCCCACGAAGGCTGATATCTGCTTGCGTTAGACCGCCACCAACGCTATGGCTGAGTGACGTCATTGACGGCGACCACCACAGATCGGCATGTCACTATGCACACTTGTAGAGTCGAAGTTGTTCGACTGCTCAATAGTCAGGTACTGACCACAGATGGTCCACAATGGCGTGCTAGAATCAAACTACACCCTCCCGTTAATGAACAAGCGTCGATGCAGGTTTTGCATGAACACAGAAACAGCTATCAGGTGACGTCATAAGACATTTATTAATTCTCGATCAGACAGTGCATTTCATAATGCCTGAAACACGAATCGACAACATAGCACCAATGTGGCTTATTTTACAAAATGAACGACTTAAGGGGATAGAAAGAATTAAAATTAACGTGTTTTGGCTGTGTTTTTTTACTCCTACATCTTTTGGAGTTCTTGTGTGCAAAACTGGCTAATTAAACATTAATGTTAAGGATTTTGACGTTTTCAGAAATGAATGAACTATCCAATGTACCTTAATCTCAAACTTCTACCATATATGGTTTTTTAATCATAGTGATTTAAAAGGAGGTGTTCACTTTCGTTTGCCTGCTGGTCTATGAGGTATGTTACAGTAAAGTACATGTTACAGAAGCATATAAAAAATAGAGCCATGGGCTCTGTAGCTCATCAGGATTTCATTGATTTACTATCTAAAGTTGAATATTTAAGTTATTTAAGTTATTGTTTACAAGCAAAAGATAGGTTCTTAGATCATGACCACTGTGACCCCATTTGGGGTCACGGGGTCACATAATCTACAATTTAGAATCCCCATTGGCCAAGGAGTCTGCACACAATTTTTCAGCTCTCTAGACCTTTTGAAACTGGAGAAGAAGATAAAAATAGGTTTTTAAGGATGTGACCCCTGTGACCCCATTTGGGGTCACGGGGTCACATAATCTACAATTTAGAATCCCCATTGGCCAAGGAGTCTGCACACAACTTTTCAGCTCTCTAGACCTTTTGGAACTGGAGAAGTAGATGAAAATAGGTTTTTAAGGATGTGACCCCTGTGACCCCATTTGGAGTCACGGGGTCACATAATTTACAATTTAGAATCCCCATTGGCCAATGAGTCTGCAAACAACTTTTCAGCTCTCTAGACCTTTTGGAACTGGAGAAGAAGATGAAAAAAGGTTTTTAAGGATGTGAACCCTGTGACCCCATTTGGGGTCACGGGGTCACATAATCTACAATTTAGAATCCCCATTGGCCAAGAAGTCTGCACACAACTTTTCAGCTCTCTAGACCTTTTGGAACTGGAAAATGAAGATGAAAATAGGTTTTTTTAAGGATGTGACCCCGGTGACCCCATTTGGGGTCACAGGGTCACGAAATCTACAATTTAGAATCCCCAATGGCCAAGGAGTCTGCACACAATTTTCAGCTCTCTAGACCTTTTGGAACTGGAGAAGAAGATGAAAATAAGTTTTTAAGGATGTGACCCCGGTGACCCCATTTGGGGTCACGGGGTCACTTAATCTACAATTTAGAATCCCCATTGGCCAAGGAGTCTGCACAAAACTTTTCAGCTCTCTAGACCTTTTTGAACTGGAGAAGTAGATGAAAATAGGTTTTTAAGGAAGTGACCACTGTGACCCCATTTGGAGTCACGGGGTCACATAATCTACAATTTAGAATCCCCATTTGCCAATGAGTCTGCAAACAACTTTTCAGCTCTCTAGACCTTTTGGAACTGAAGAAGAAGATGAAAATAGGTTTTTAAGGAAGTGACCCCTGTGACCCCATTTGGGGTCATGGGGTCATGAAATTTACAATTTAGAATCCCCATTGGCCAATGAGTCTGCACATAAAATTTCAGCTCTGTGGAGTCATTGGTTCTGGAGAAGAAGTCGAAAAAGCGAAAAGTTTACGGATGGACGGATGGACGGATGGACGGACGGACGGACGGACGGACGGACGGATGGACGGACGCCGGACACCATGCCATGCCATAAGCCCATCGGGCCTTTCAGGCCTGATGAGCTAAAAAGCGTAAAAAGCATTGTAATATATGTTTATGTATGAATTTATGTATACATGTAGGAGGTAAAACTGTCGTTTTACTTGTTAAGGATGACAATTGTTTTCCTCCTAATTTCAAAACGTTGAAGTAAAATATGAAGATAAGACGTATTTAACACTAATTTTAATAAATACTGATTTCATAATTTATGTTATGAAAGTATAATCGAACATTTTGGTGATGGTCTAAACATTGTTAACATGTTCTTTCTATACAACTTATAAGCTTAAAAAAATAGCCAACATTATTTTATAATAGTTAAAGATAATTTTAGTTAGTCGCTATACATTTCTTGCAAAATATACTGATTAGGGTTACCTAGATTAAACGTTTAATGAACTCAAGACAGTTCAATGTTCGAAAAGAGGAGTTTATAAAACAATGGATTGTTATTTGAATCAGATATCGGTAAATGGAAATGTCAAATATTTCTTTTATGAAGCATTTAGACGACTATTAAAACGATCATGAAAAGAAGGATTGCGGGTTTTTTTGTCATCATGAATGCGATAAACGTATATCCACGAACATAGGTTTAAACGTCAAAATGTTCTCAATGTGAATTTATCATCCAAAACTGGCTCCCACAGCAGATATCGCTTGTGTGAGTTCAAGCGATATCTACAAGCGATATCTACATTGTAGCGTCACAATCCTATTGCATCACCAGTTAATGACATCACAAGGCTTTGACATCACTGAGAACACTGCTGACAATGTTATGACGTCAGAAAGTTGATGACGTAACAATGCTATGATGCCACAATGCTGATGACGTCATAATGCTATGACCTCACTGAGCTCACTGCTGAAGTAGTCAAGTAGCAGTTTTGTGTTGCAGATATGTTCATTATTTTGTTAATCATTGTTGAAGAATGATTTTGAATGATAAATAAAATCTCACCCTCGTGTCTTCTGATATCAAATATATCAACACTCGTTGATTAAAGTAAAAATATCCTCGGCAAGCCTCGGATATTTGTAACTTTAATCAACTCGTGTTGATATATTTGATATCAGAAGACAGTTGGGTGAGATTCTCTATATACACGTAGGTGGAATGTCAATGCGTATTGATGTCAGCAAGAACTTTCTAAACAAATCCCTTCTAGTTGACGACTAAATTTGTACATAAAGCTTTTGGTTCTACATCACAAACGCTGTCAGTATAATGCCAATACGACATACCACCAGATCCTTAATCCAGTGACGTTATCTTACTTTCTTTCAGTTTCACTGTCTTTGTGCCTAGAAAACATATAAGAGTTGCCAACTTCATGAACTAATCTTGACAAATACCTTGTATAACGAGGTTGACTACTTTTATTTTGACAGGACTGGTGTTGATCTGGCAGTTGTAGACCCCTCCATCAGTGCTCCGGACTGATCTAATGTGAAGGTTCCAATCCTTTGTGTATGGACGTTCAACGCTTATTCTTTCATCGTCTATAATCCGTCTGTCTTCAAAGGTCAGAAGTGTTGACCATTGGTCTGTCCAGACAACCTGTAAATAAAATACATCATCAAAGTAACAGCCTCTGTCTAGCAGCAACAACAAGGTAAAACTGAGCATAGCTCATAGATATCCCTGTCTGTATTCAATACAGCCTTAATTAGAAAATATAATATTGTCATTCATATCATTGAATGACGATTATTTTCGATTGAAACTTTGAATATCAACATTACATAAATTACGGAAACGGAATATTGAAAATACATTAGAAATAATTTGCACCTTGGAGTTGGTTACCAAGAAGGTAACATAGTCCTTTTTGAAGTTTACAAGACATATCGTGTAGACTTCAAGTTCTGATAAGATTTCGGAGGACACAGATATATACACATCCAGCGATTATAATTAGCATAATCATCGTCGTCATCCTAAACTCCGATCCAGAGTCATATATAAAATTACGAAATGGTATTATCAACCAGAATTGAGATATACTACATTTGTTTGTGCATCCTATATCTAATTTATATATATATTTAAACATGTTAAACTATTATATTTCTGCTCTAGTTATTTTATCGGTTTGTAACTGTGTACAGATTTGCTGCATGATAATCTAGATCACACAGTAGATCTTATCTTGAGTACATAGCTCTTAGTACATTGGGTGTTATAACAAAGGTAGATCCACGTGAGTTTACCTGGTGAGCTCCAAGGTATCTCACAGAACAAGGTAGGACGGCTGTTCCACCCTCCTTGACAGTGACGTTAACCATCGTAACGTCAAACGTTGGCTCTGAGTCGGACGTCACTGTAATGAAGAAGAGTCGTGTCAACACTGACGATGTAATTGAGTTTAAAGACCTGTACAGTGTTAGCGTGACTTGCTTCCCGCCTCTTACATTGTGTTTGTAATTGCTAGAAGATAGGAATGAGCTAAGGAGAGTTTACTATAACCGTACATATCATTGTCTCGTTTCTAACACTTCCTCGCAGCAGTAGGGTACACTTAAGCTGCAAAGACAGATTGTACATTGGACACCTCATAGGAAGAATGGAATCGGTATCAAGTCCAACTGACATTTTGCGAACTCTGATCGATAATATGCATGGTCACAACTTCCCTAGATATAATGTCGAAGGTATAGCTGCAAAGCTAAATAAGACATTCAAATAGCATTCTGTCGCGAATGTTGTCCACATCCCTATTAAATAATAATGTACATTGCATCTTGAAAACTACTTTTATCCAATTACATTTCCTTTTGCATCTCAGGATATGGATATTTCCTATACTGTAATTGTGCTTTTGTATTCACTTGCCTTCGTTCCAAAACTGGTTGACCATGGTCATTACACATGTTTATCTCCAGACTTCCAGAACAAATATTTGTAATTTCATTAGTCGGCCCAGCATGGAATCTTTCGACGTAGGAAATGGTCCCTACCAATTCCAATTTTGGAAATATGGAAATAATTCCGAGCTCAATCTACAATTTCCAAAGAACGGCGAAATATATGAGTCCGTGCAATCATATCTGTCAACATCCCCTACTCCTCAAGACCTAACTATGTTTTGCCAAATCATGTTCCCGTGCAATGAGATCGGTAATTGTACGCCATCTAGAGAGCTATTAGCGAAAAGTCCATCACACGTTTATTTGCTTGTATTAATATCCCCTGGACCCCGCGATCCCCTGATGGCCTCGATCGATAGCAATACTGAACAGAATGGATGAACCAGTGTTCCCCTTACTCTCAATCTCTCCTTACCAAATGACCCGTCACGCCAGAGGCAGGAGGACAATTACAGTCGCCAATATAGACGACTAACTACCTATGTTTCCCCTGCACCGTGATTGATAATGCTGTACACTGTTTGGCATCTGTGACAAGTTGGGGGAATATGATAAGGACGGGAGGGCTTAGCCTCTGACACAGCTTTATTAGAACCAAGGAACGACGATCTTCAACCACTTACCGCGTCTGGTGCCAAAATCATTCTTTAGATCACAGCATTTAACATTTTATAATGTTGATTCTGGACTATTCAAACTATTATATCCACACTACCATTACTGGATACTCAATTCTGATTGGCTGATTCATCTTATTTATTTGATATCACTTCACGTTTGAACTCTCACCGATTACAGGAAATATTGCGTCCATACATTGATGTCTGATCTATCCGATTGGTGACTGCTTTTATGTGAGCTTAATTTGTGTTCTCGAAGTTTTCCCACGCCCCCTACATGTCCCAGAATGCCTCTTGCCACTGAAGTCAACTGAAGTAATGCATGAAGAGGGCGAAAATACTTACCATCAAATAAGAGCAATTGGATCTTTAGATCATCAGTTGTTGCATAATTTATTATTTACGGTTGAAGACTTACATGTGAAATAATATATTTATAAAACTCAATGAAAACATACATGCAATTATAATCTGACTGTACGTCCACAAAACACCAACTTCCAAACGCAAGGCATAACTCTTGCCAGTCTGCATTACTGGCTGATTTAACCCTTGCGGTATTTCCCTCGCTTTGATGTGTCAATATAGTGAATCGCTGCACTAGAAATGCCTAGCGGGCCTGGATTTCTAAACACAGATTTCTTAAGGAAATACTGCAAGGCCTAAATTAGCCAGTAATGGAGACTGACAAGAGTCATGCCTTGCATTGGGAAGTTGACAAAACACTTGAGCAGTGTAGTGCATACTTAAAGATGAGGTAAACAAGTTGCGTCATAGCGACTCTCTCTCTCTCTCTCTATCTCTCTCTCTCTCTCTCTCTCTCTCTCTCTCTCTCTCTCTCTCTCTCTCTCTCTCTCTCTCTCTCTCTCTCTCTCTCTCTCTCTCTCTCTCTCTCCTGAACACGATACACCGTTGATTGGAGAGGATAATAAAAAATATTTCAAATTGAAGATACCTATATTTCACTTCTTATTGGTGCTTATATGTAACAACTTATCGCAGGCCTTTAAAGTATTTCCATATGCTAGTCTCCATCCACGGTCATGATATCAAAGAGAAGTTGAACTTCCACGAATTAGCATTCCGGTCATATGATGCCCCAATATACGTTTGGATAGGCCCTGATTGTTTTACGAATTTCTCGACGGCCAGGGTGTAGGTAACTAGCCGAGTTACAGTAGTTTAAGTGTTTCCCAGGCTTGCTAAACTTAAATTCTAGATGGATTAAAGTTGAAAGTGACTTTAAAGGCACTCCAGCACACCGCCCTTTTCTAAAGAGAATAGGGTTCGAATAGCATATTTCTGTCAAGAATGTTAACGAAGTAGTATTAGGGAAGCTACTACACAGATAATTCTTAAAAGGAAACAAACAAAAAAGTTAAAATGAATAAAGGAAACTTCGCATTAGTCGACACTGGCTCCCTCTGTAGACCAATCATAGGTTTAAACGAAATTCAAGGCTCGGCTCCAGCATTCAAATGAAACAAACGTTGCTATGTAAATTCTTTGTTTGTGAAGAAAAGTAAAAATAGTCCGTCATCTGTTTTAAAAAATGATAATATTTAAATTACTAATTCTCAATCCTGCTTCATCGGGGTTTTCGTATCCGACTACAATACCTCTGTTGTGTAAGCTGATTTCACCTCGTATCGCTGAAGATTTGTAATTGTTCGCTATATAGCAGGTACGTGTTGTCAATGGATGACGTATCGTGATAGGAAATTTTATGATCGCTCATCGCTCTTCCCAATGAGTTACAAGGAGAAACAACCAGCGCATTACGGATCCTAGCAATCCCCAGAAACATTATCGAACTGAGTGGATCCCTTGGTTTGCGCAAAACAATATTCTAGTTTGAAATTGATGATTAGGGACATGATGCCAGGGTTATAAATTATGTGGGCGATACTTAAAAGCATTAGCATTAGCATTGCCCATTGGTTACCGAGGATGGAATGAACGTTGACACGTTTTTTTTTATTTGAGACAGAGGGTATACGAGCTCGATGTCCTTGCAGTTCGAAGCTTGAAATTATACTGGCCCGAGACTACATGATTTTATAACTCACACATCATCGAAGCAGAATATCTGTTACATCTAGTTCTTTCTGACAAAAGAAGCGACTGAACGCATTTTATAGGAAGCGACTTGTGGTCATCGTGTTTAGCACTTCGGTAAGATATGGAGCGAAGGTGCAAGAAAAATTGCGTTTCACCATTAGCACACTAGCAATCGATTTGGCGTAGTTCTTTAAGCATTTGCGGTCAAATCGCACTGATACCTTGAGATATGTGATACCAATGATGCATTGTAGAGCCAAACTTCTGAATTGAGAGACGAGTGGTACATTCGAGCTAATTTCTTCTAGCCAATGTAAAAACTGTTGGTTTTAAATTAATATGCTTCTAATAAAAAAGAATAAGATGTGTTTAGCATTGAGCGATATTGAATCACAAGTACGTATATATATTTCTAACGTTATTTCTAAGGGATACAATACCTGTGTACGACATTTATTGTAACGCGATATTATATAATTGACGTTCAGCTTGACAATTTCATGTTTTTCCTGAAATGTAGATAGCTAAATTGAGCTTATGTTTCACGATTTATGGGAATGACGATTTCAAACATTGACAGTTATATGTTTCAACACTGCCGCAGCCTTTAGAACAACTGTTTTGAACAACTAACATGTTAGTATGTCTTCTGGTGTCTACAGTAGTTGAAAGAACAAACTGGTTCGATGTACTTCTCACAAATAAAACAACGTCTGTAGTCGGTATTCGTTCTTAGCACAGACGAAGCAGAAGGAATAGAATTTTGGATTGATTCCTGCAACCTTTGGTACGCCTTTATTATCCAAGCAAAGAAACGCGATCTTTCGTCATTGACCCGAGCCAGATGAAACCTTCTATCACATCTCTGTTCCTCAGTCGGACAAGGAACCGTGGGATTTATTGGGCCTCTGGGTTATAAATTCAGCGAATGTCACTTTCTTGAATTGGCTACGAGGTATTCAAGGGTATTGTTTCAGTGTTATGGCTCTGGTTTGTTTTTATTAAGGCTTCCTGGAATTTCATGTCTTTTCATCCGTTTTATTTGCTACTTCTGTTTCGTTACTCTTGAGCTGTCTCTTAAATTATGGCTATTGAACTACAAAGGATTATCAGGACAGCTGGATATTTGTGAAATAAAATCGAATTAGAGTGTAAAAAATAGAACACTTTGTAGCTTTATTTCTCTATCCCATTTATCATGTATTTTGTAATGTCATTTTCTGTTTCCATTTAGTTTTTAGTTAATCTGTTCACATAATCGTCATTTCGTTTAGCAACGTTTCAATGGCAACGCGAATAGTATCATACAAACAGAATGTTGCACAATAGAATTGGTATATCAATATATCATGTTTCACGTTTATGTAAGTATATAATGATAACAAAAACCCATATATATTAAACAGTAAATGCATAATAACTATAGGGTTATCTTCAATATCTTCATATCAAAATCAAACAGAAGAGTACAATACAGTTATACGTGCAGTTGAGTATTACTAACCCGTGCTTATGTGGTTCGCGTATACTTTAACAACTAATACATGCCATTAAAACTTCTTTTCAATATTTAAAAGCAAACATCTGAAATAGATTATTATCATCTAAATGAATTGTTTTATAAATCTTAAATGATTGTTTCGCTGCCTGAATTGATAGTTCAGCAATAGGTGGTATTTGAAAATACATGCCGTTTAGATAGTTAGCAAGTGTAACATTGTTAGTTGTTATCACCTGGTTAATGGTTGAATGATGTTCCCTAGCACTTACTTGTCCGAATGTCACCGATAAAACTAAAAAAGATCACGTGATATGATAGGGTTAAGAGATCACAAACGAATCATGAATTATTGACAAGCAAGGGATATTTTCGCGAGGATGTTCTGCCCGACCGATAGCACCAGTCACGGACACACTGATCTATAATATTAAACCCTGTGGGAGTTTACAATGGATCGCAAAACTACTTCGTAAAATGGACATTAAAGCGACTTAGCTACTGTAATGAGTTACATTTACAGTGGCCACATTAAAACATTCAGCAAACATCGATTTTTAAAATTCATCCAACACTTTCAGCAAAATGAATTGAATAACTCAAGGACTGCTGTCGCAAATTCAAGCAATATACCTTTTCACTGTTCAAATGCCAATGGCCAATAATTAACTCCTCCCTTGTGTAAATAACGTGTATGTCTGTCAATTTGTTATAGATTATGTTTTTGCCTTTTGGGAAATCTCAAAGACGTGCCCTTCAGTATTGACAAGAAAAACCCATCGTGTCAGATCCAATTATTCAACCAATCAGTTTCAATTCGATTTTTGTACAGAAATTAATAGGTTTTTGGGGATATTAATAGTGAAAATCACGACCTGAATATACTGTTGATCATTAGAAGCATAAAAACGGTGTTGCATAGATTATATTTGTGGTCAATTAAATTCAGAAGTTTAACAATTAATATTCCTTGGGCATTTGCATGTAATTATTTTACAAGATGAAAGTATATATCATTCGGACAGAAGTTGTGAATCATTTGAAGTTCAATTCATATATATATTTATATTTGTTTATATTATTATAATATATTACTAGCTATATATATATATATATAGTCATATACATTTGAACTCTGTACTTGTTAATGATACTCATAGCTTCACCATGTCGACAATTTCAAGTTAAACCACTATGAATTTACCAAGCCATTGAGAACCACAGATATTGATGAAGTGATTACATCTTCTAAGCCTTTTTCAAGTCCTTGTGGTTGTAAATGTCAGTTACAAGAAAATCCCGAAGCGTGCATTTCTTACAAATAGCAAATATCTATGATCATTTGAATCTGAAACGTTCCCGACAAAATATCCTTTTCCATTTGAAGTGCAAATCTTCAAGATAAAAACTGGAATGGAAATTTTGATAGGCTTTTTCCGTAAACATAATCGAGAACAATCTCAACTAATCTGGAAATGAGCTCGGCAGGTAACGCGATCTGTCTCCCCAAATTCCCTAGCAGCGTTAAACGTCACTTCTAGTTGCCTGCAACATGGTTCAGATCAACAGCTCACGTCAAAGATTAAACATGAAACTGTTCGGAAATTGAAAATTACCACAGATATCAACAGGCAATTATAGGGTTAGATCTGATAGTCAGCGGCAAGATCAGTCGATCAAGGTGAAGGCCGTTCTCCAACGGCTACTTTATAATGCTGTTGCATCGCGTGCCGAATATGTTCATTTCATTAAAGGACTTCGTGATTGGCAGATGTAATTACCTCATGTAGGCATGTCAATTGTAAAAAGCATGAAATTGGCGATTAATTGTATATATGCATGAAGTTGGGTACACGATTTCTCTATTCCTTTGATTAAAAAGTACTTTTTATGACATCTCTGCTGGAAGATCTAAATTGGATAACAGCCGTCAGTGGTTACTGTAATCACAAGGTTGATTTACTTTTATGTTAATGTGCATCTGATTAGTTGTTTAATCCTGCTGTTTCAGTAATCGTTGTGACTGATCGTCAATTTAACTCGACTTCATTCCATGAGGTGGATCATAACTATTCGCAATGCAATTTGGAATGATTAAAGTTCAATTCAGGACGTTTATTATGTTTACTGACTACATGAGTACAGTTTTATATGTATTGAAAACCGATTCAAACATCGAATATATATTGATATATCTCTCTACTATCAGTTTCATGGGAGAATGATACTTTACAGAAGCTTATGACGTTACAGTCTATATATTATGACATCATAGTGGTAAAAATGTACATTCATGAAATTATGCTTTCAGAATTTAATAGTATTCAGTTTTCGGTGGTATTTCCTTATGAAATATTCTTCTTTTAGAACTCTTTTGATTTTATTAGTTTTCCATTTGATAGAATGGGAAAAGGCTGAATTTTATTTCTTTTCCTTTAGCACACACGTCCAAATGCTCACTGAATGGGATACAGCGCACCTCTGGACACTTTATTTGCTGTTTGTGGACTCTAACACGTGCTCGTAGATTTTCTTTTGTCCGATATACTGTTCTTTAAGCCTGTGCATGTCATAACATGTAAAATGTTTTAGATGCACAACCAAAATTATGTTTAATTCGGAAATCTCCTTTCCTCTTAAAATTCACTGCATTTCCTTCCAATAGATACGGGCATGTACCACAATTGTCTCTTTTGCACTTTCTCACAGTTGGAATAGAACTATTTTGTACATTCGAAACAAATTTAGCTTTTGTTAGAATGCTTTTCAGGTTTTTTACTGTTTATAATTCTTCTTGACTCCAACATTGGTTTCATTTTCACATCTTGGTCAAGGATACACATGTTTGATTGGATATTTTGATATACATATATTAGGATTTCGGGGGTTATATGTTGACACAAAAGCAATTACTTTTTCTTCATTGTTTTGTTTCCTCGCTGTAAAAGTTTTTTGGATAACCCCGTAAGCGAAAAAAAATCTTCAATTCATCAAGTCTTTTATTACGTGTACATTTGTTGGATACAATCGTTCAAATCCTCCTTGCCAAATTGTATGGGAGACTCCTTTTCGTGCTTGGGGTGACACGATCCTTAAGTTTAAATACTGTTTTGTATCCATGGGCTTGTACTAAATGTCCGTTTCCAATGTGGTGCCGGATTTGATTACCAGTGTGTCCAGAAAAGCTATTTCATAATTGTTTGCATCCATTGTGAAACTTAGGTTGTCCATCATATCATTTAAAAAAATCATGGAACCTTCGAAGCATATCTTCAGAAAAAGGCCATATCAAAAAACAATCCTCCAAGAATCTTCTCCAATTTTCTTGAAAAGCGATTTCAAGGTAATTATGTATATCTATATACTGTTTTAAGTAATAAATGGATACAAGTACATTTTAAAAATATGTTTACAGTATGCGAGTAAACGACGATTCTTTGCGCGTGAGAATAGAAGACTCAATCTATTTAGACTGGAAACACCTTAACTAATAACTGTGATTTCCTCAATAATTAGGGTCGATAAACCCACCGAAAAAATGATGTGTTTATCTTTCAATGAGATGGATTGATTCTGCAATTGTTAACTCTCAAATTCCTGCATATGTCAAGCAACATATATACTGTATCAACATTCATTGTAAATGTATTCGAATAATTGTGGTGTATACGAATAATTTATAGTATTCAACCAACCCGATAAGGACAATTGGATACGAATATAATGCTCATTGAATTATGTCCAAACCATTTTCAAGAACGATGACAAAATTGATCATGAAGAGCAAATTGCATTAGACACTTCCCTGTCATCATATTTAGCCTAGCTCGTCAAAAGCCTGGAAAATAATGCTCCCCACTTTGTACTGGTTATAGACAGACTAAGACTTGCTGATAGGCTTTTGATGTTTAGGAGATGCACTAAGCGGATATGATGTTAAGCGATGCAATTAGCCCTGAAGAACCAAGGAGTCAACTATACTAACATACAAATCGCAGCCACTAAGCCTAAACAATCTCAAACATACAAATGTCAGAAGATCTTCTGAGAGTATATAATTGCTTTGGTTTTGGAAGTAATGGTAGGCCCCATTCACAAATACATGAATAATTACGTACCATCGATTTAAAAGGAAAATGAGTTCATATATTTCATAGCATCACACCTCCACACGAAAGTTGAAATTAGTCCGGTTTGATCGTTTGTTTTCTCTGCTTCATGATCATCTACATGCATGATACACACTGTATATGTACCTGCAGTAATATTTCTTAAAACAATCGCTATATGTAGACTATAGATATATGTTGTATGTGAGATATATATCATTCTGTTACAGTCAATATATTTCCAGAATTCTTTAAAAAGCGTGTTTCCATATTTTGAATTCATATTGACGTAAATGTAGAGAGTCTAACCAATTTAATTGCGGTTGTTTTGATTGATTTATAGACAAATGTAGTGTTCTAGATATAAACAATCACAGAAGTATATTTAGCATATGACAATGTAATTCCACTGTATATATTTAGTATTCCGTAATTATTAAAAATATTTGTTATTCATAATGTTTTTATTGGAAAATATTTGTAATTGTATGATAAAATGATCAATGAAATTATGAACCCAGAATACAATTGTACTATTCTCAAATGATTACGAAAACGTCTGGACTGCATTATACATTGGTTACCATGCAGAATTAAATATATTTATCGTCTAACATGGTATTGAAAGTGTCTTATCAAGTGAGGGTTCCAAAATGATCTATTCAATACATGTCTTAATAACAACCAAACGCAGCGTTACACTAGTCTGATAATCCGATATAGCTAGATTCCGATATTCATCCCAGTGGGATAGATATAACAATATTGAAAGGATGGACTACACTAACGTAAATAAAACCTAAAATTCTGCCAGTCGTATATTCTATTACAACTGTAATAGTGCAAGTTTATCCAATATAAGTATATGTGCATCAATATATTACACAATCTGATTAGCAAGTAAATAAAAATATAATACAAAATCATAATATACTTTGATGAACAATTCAATGTTGCATAATGCAGACAACTAATTTTCATCAGAGAAGAATAAATGTAATTATTCATCCACGTTTACTTTCATCACATATTTAAAATTATAGTAATAATGAGGATATCCATACAGCGCATGTCTCGACCCAAACGTCCAATCATAGCGTCAATTCCAAGGTCACCTCCAACACATCCTCGCCAGATACCCGGATGAACTGCTCGACGAACTGAGGCAAATTTAGAACAAAATCGCAAAAGTGACACCACAAGTCTCTCAACTCATTAACTCGCGGGCAAAAAAAGTATACATTGTAGGTAAAACAACGCAAGATATGTTAATCAATGATCTAATAAATCGTCGGTTTAGAATCTCCTTAACTGGACGAGATAGGAGCGCGTGAAATATGGCTTTCTGGCTTGTTCTGACATTGTACAGCAACAGTTCATCATAGATTTAAAGTGCAAGTACATACATTTTGTCCACAACATCTTATACTTACATATTTTCCACATTTCATAAACAAATTACCTTAAATGACAAATACATTATGTCAAAAAACCACCTTGAGATAGCAATGTTCAGCAACCCATGTGAGTTTGAACAGATATAAAATATTAAATATTATACTCTCAGAAATTAAATTTTGTACATCGCGTAACGAGATATATCTGCATCGGCTTTATCCGACAGAGATATGTTGTGTCTGACTCTATTGAAAATAAGATAAAGTTTACTTTGTCCTTGAGTGTGTAGCAGTCATCCTTGAAACTCGTAACCCTTCATCCATCCTTTAATCCTTTGCTTTATACTTAAAGACATGAGTGTATAATGTGGACACTGACTTTTTGCCGACATGACGATCCCTTTAAATACAAAATACGTATTGAGTGCAACATATAAGATTGTATGGAGATATTGACACTATTTGCCTATGACCATTCATTTGAGCAAATAAATGAAATTACCTTGCGACACAGATTGTATCTATCCTCTGTATGTTTCCTGATTAACACTATTTATAATACATGTCGTACATACTACGACAGGATACACCTTCATGAACATTTCCTTTTTAAATATTTAAAATAACATATTTAAATACATCGAAATTATTTCTAAAAGTTTAAGCTTTGTAACGTTCATGTCGTGAAACGTTTATTAGGCTATATTAAGGGGTAGAGTCGATTTGACTTCCTCTGTAGTTGAAATGTAACACCGCTGCAAATGGTTCGGGACGATGTTTGTTTCATCGTTTGCAATTTTTATGTAACTAATGCAATGTTCGGGTTGATGCGGAAATCTGTAAACGGAACAGAAGTAAAAGGAATATTCTTAAATTCAGGAACGTATTCAACTTTTGATTTCACCATGACAACCGCTGAAAAACAATATGGTCGCTAGGACAATGGTTTTATGACACATTTTAGCTGGAAAGATGGTCCTCTAAAACAAATAATCCGTTTCGACTGTAATACGTGAGGACAGACGCTTTGATAGCTACTTGTATTATAATACTTGTTTTCGGAAATAATGTTCAAACCCTTCATAACAGACAATTCCTAAATTTGTGATTCAAAGGAAATTGTAAGAAGAATGTCTTCTTTGTCATGACACCTACCAAATCCATGTCATGCCTAAAGTCAATATACCGCTTTTACGGCTTTCCGATAAAGTTTATCTCTATTTCCGATCAAAGTAGCTGTGAGCCCAGGGTTATAGGCGACTCGGACTCGGCATCGGCTCGACTATTAAAGATTTAAAGGATTGCACTTCCTTAAGAATTAAGGGCAGTCTGTAGGGGAAGTATCTTAAGTTGGGAAGAACAATTCAAAGGGTCGCTGAAAGTAGAGGATTACACAAGAGAAAGTTTGAATTCACTCTCATCTCTCTGGTTCTACTGTTCTTACACAGAGAACGTGGTGTCCTAAACCATGAAGATTAGGATCGCTCAAGCAATGTGGCTGTGATTAAACCAGTATGTTTGATAGCTTATAAACAAAGAGATATTCGATATGTGGTGACATTCATGACGATGTTGGTCAATGAGCAATGCACATATTCACAGTGAAGTAGACAGCGGGATATGTAGCACTGCATCGACTCAACTGATGGTTACTGGACAAAGCGTTTTCTGATAATAAATTCAACATTTTCACAATACGTTTCGCCATGTTTTCGTCTCTTTCAATCGTCCATAATCGAAATTTCGCTCAGATAAATAGAAGAATTATATGAAAATGAGGAGACTTTAAATATTTTTCATTCATGAGGAAACTTGATTTGATATGACTGAATTCTATCTAGAATAAATAATATGATAAATGTTCGACAAACTGTAATAGCTGATTGCATTTGAACACAGAAGGTATAAATTCTTAAACATTCCAGGTACAGGAACTTTCATGCATTAGTATTGGGCAACAATTAAGACATTAACTATTCGGTGTTTCTCAAAAATCTTTATTAAAATCCCGAAGGCCATTTTGCAAGTTTAAACGACATTCTCATCTTAAAAGAGCTTGATACACTGCGAACAACCAAACTAATGTCTTTAAAACAGAGCGATTGGGGAATTTTCAACATACTTTCATGCGAGTTATCGTCGATGTGTAGACAGGACCTATTTTGAAAAGGAATATTTGATGAGGTCATGTCCAGAATTGGTGAACATGGAATTATTGTTTACCACATTTACTTCTAATAGTTCTAGGTCTTCGCCCCTTTCCTTTCTTGTCTGCACCTGGTGCCGAGTTGGAAGTACGTCTTGCGTCAAACTAATCCTCTTTGATCTCTCAAGCTAAAACATCAATAGACTGCCGCCATTTGGCACCATTGGCAGTGGGAGCTCTGGGAACAGACCTGTGCTTGGGATGAGAATAGGAAATCGTAGTGTTCTTGAAGGAAGAATCGTGCTTGTAATGCAAACATTGCCCGCTAGTCTTGTGCTACGTTAAGTGTTCCGTTACCCAGTGAGGGTGTCGGACAAGCATAAGACTTGTTTGCCGTTGGACTTCAGTGCCAGACACAAAGGCATCTGTTGAATAAAGGAATTGGTTCTAGTTTCAGCTCTATTGACACTTGTGATTCACCAATACGTGTAAATATCCTCTTAAATGACACGTTTAGTCAATCTCCACTGCTCTTTGGTCTTTGGCTGTTGTCTTAAGTGCTTCGTAAATAAAGGAAATAAAAGGTAATCTGGTAAAAGGTCAAGTCATGAATTTTAAACGCATCAATAACTGACATTATGTGTCTTAAAGTTAAATGATTAAATGTAAGGAAAACATTTGTAAACGAAATCTGTTTTGATAAAGTTTGGGATAGAAATGTCTTTGATTGTGGTATCATGTGTTTCTGAAGTCGTAAAGTTGCAGGATACGGTAAATGAATAATACGTTCGTTACATGAAATCATTTTGATGCAATGAAAACATAAGATAATTTAAAATATAATCTAACAATCGTTGCGTTCTTCTCAAATCATACATTTGGATAAATCATTGTCCGAAATATTTCCACAAACAATCTGATTTAAAAAAGATATTCAAAGTTGCAAAGATAATAACATCAGATCTCGGGGAAGTGTTTTACAAAAAATTAAAACCTGACATGTCGAGGTTTTGAATTTAATTAAAGTTTCTCAGCACGAACATGCTTCAGTAATTCTTAGTTGTTTTCTATTAAATTCGATTTAAATAGCAACCGCAGTTTGACACGGAAATACGTTTTTCAGACTGGATAGTTTGCCCATGTAAGTGTTGATCGAAACCATGAGAGTGAATACGTCATTTGTTAGGTGAAAATACACATTTGGACAATACACATGTTCCTTTCAATACGAACAAGGCAGTCATTGCCTTCGAAATATGACTAGCTTGTGGAACATATAACAATACTTATTATAATGCAAATGCGTTTTACAGTATGGACTATTGTCTCTTTAAATTATTAAATAACAGTTTAGCTAAATACTGAATACAGTATTCTGTAACCTATGTTAACTCTTTTTCGACTCGGTTATATAGTAATTGAATAAATACTTATATATAAAAAGATTATTCAAAAGCTGCTATTGAATACGTCCGGTTAATTGAGATTAATTCATTGGGTTGACAGTGTTAATGATATTGTAAATATCACACAATGTGAAAATTGTGTAATCGTCTATGTTTGTGTTTATCAAAAATATCTTTTGCGCGTCGAGCTTTCAAGGAAGTTAAATGAGAAAATTGGAAATGTATATTAATGATTTAAGCTTGATTTCCTCTTTATGTCCTCTCACCATGATATATCATTGCAGCTCTGTTATTAAACTAATGTAAGATTTGCGACCTCGCTTCCACAAAATTAGATGTACGTTAAAATGAGACTAGTCCTTGGGTCCGGTGTACGATTGAAAACGTACCCGCGTTGAAAACACACCCAGGGGGTACTTTTTCAACGTTGAATAATGACCCGGGGTCACTTTTCAACGCATCGGGTCTTTTCGCAACGTTGAATAATTACCCAGTCTTTGCACACTTTTACCCTAATCCGCGCACACCTTGGACCAATGATCCACATTGCCTCTAATTAATTGTATCTATATTGTGCACGGTAGTTTCAGTTGTCTTGTTGAAAGCACTCCCGTGACGTGATGACACTGATCACTTCTGTATGTACAAATACCCTTTTGCAACGTCTTACATGCTGTAGTGACGTTTGCATTAAAACCGCCCTTTTGGGATCTGGGTATAGGAATTTGACCAACCGTCTACCATCTTCCATCTTAAACTTGTACGTATTTAGTACACGCATAACAATAGCAATCGTCACTGTCCAGTGTTTAAGACACATCTAGATCACAGACACAGATGCCAAACACAGGCGAAGTGTGTTCAAATCTGGCACGCGAGTACCAAAATCGGTACCTTATTACATTTGCACTAACTACATGACACGCATGTACTATGTACTAAAGTTCAAAACAACTGACATTATTAACTATTGTTATCTTGCTGTTTCTATGTAGAAGGTACGATACCATTGCGTCTCCAACTCTAGCTCCTGTCCACTGACGGTCGGAGTTCCGATTACTAGTACTAGCCAAACGAGGGGAGTCCAGCGTCTGAGATTATGGTTTTTACTTACTGCATTCCTAAGCGAAAAATTGTTTTGAACAAAATCTTTGATGTCTTTGATTAAACATACACCTGAGAGACGGTAAGTTGAGGAAAACATGACCGATGAACACTGAAGTTCCCATTAGTCCCTCAGAATCAGAGTGCAGATGTTGAATGTTGATGAGCATGTATCAAATTGTGAAGTTATAATAAACTCACGTGCAAAAGAAACGTCCCCATACAAAATACAAGATATTTCAATCGACGGGCGATAAATACGACTGAAACAGCGTTACATCATGTCTTCAGAACCCAACAATACTAAATATGAATTTTTAAAACAGTATCTATCCATAACTCTGAGAAACACAAGTTTTAAGAAATGGTCGTTTTGGAATCTCCTTAACTAGAAGAGATAGAAGCCTCAAAAAGCCAGTTTTGGCTTGTTTTGTGACGTCCTACAGTAAAGACGCGTCAACAAATTTAAATCAAAGAAGGTTATTGATGTCGAGGTTATCCTTAATTAATTAAATTGCTACTTTTTCAATGTTTAAACTTAATTATTAAAAAAATGTGGGCCAAAAACATCTTTTAAAAGCGATTTTAGCACCCCATGTGTATTTGAACAGATGTAAACATAAAAGAAGCATACTCTGATGTATGAAATTGTGAATACTTCTATACAAAACATGTGGCTACAAAATACATTCAAAATCTACTTTCTCCGACATCAATATTGCATTTTATACTATTTTTAAAATGGGGGGACGTTTCTTTTGCACGTGAGTTTATATATCTAAACAATACTCCTAACCTTTACCAGACCACTTTCCACATGTGCAAGGTTCTTCTGACATTAAGTGTTGTCAGCTTTTATGATATTCATAAACTTATTCGAATAGAGTTCATAAAACATTCATAGATCTAACATTTAAGCAAATCTCGACTCATTCCATACTCGTGACATCTCCCTGTGGAGAGTCTTTATTAAATATACATGTTAGGCATTTCATTTTGCAGACCAATCCTCTGTATTGACGTATCGCATAATGTTTCAAACTGAACTCGATTACTATTTGATTGTTTTGAGGAATATCAGAGGTGAGCCTCTAAGGCTATATATCATCTATACATGTAGGTGAGACGTCAGTGCGTCCTGGAAACAGCTTCTCAACTCAGTGCTAACGTACCACATAATAAAGTAAACTCGAACTTAGTTACTCTTTCAATAGGTGTTGACATGTCCCGAGTAGAATTCAGTAATGTCTATACTATACAGCCTAACCTGATTAAGTTCACATGATGTGTAGATACAGAGTACAATTACCTCACAGACAAGGGTATAAACAGTGAAACTTCTGTCAACAAGGGCAATTCAATACAATGTTATCCATTGTGCTGACACGAGGAAACGGACAAAGAGGGGTAATTACAATGGTGTCAGCCTTGTGAAATCGTCCAACTTCTTTCTGGGGATTATCACTCTGGCCAATAGCTCTTTCGGAAACTTTCCAAACGGCCACACTGGGACAAGCATCTCTGTAACAGAGGCTAGACAAATTACACCAGCGGATCGATATCTTCATTGGCAAGTCCTGATAATCAAATTTGGGGGTATATTAGAGTAAAACTAATTGACTTTGGAGCAGGCTCTATGCCCAGGTGTTCTGCCATACGAGTCGAGAGAATGCTTAACACATGTAGTGGTGCCATGTCTACTTAATTTCTCCCCAATCCTGGCCTTGTCGGATCTGGAGTCAAGGCTGATCCATCATTTGCCTTCTTGATCCTCGCCATTCTTCCCCAGGCTTTCAGTTCATGCTCTGGATACTATCATTCCCTTTCCTTAGTTTCTTTGTTTCCTAATCGCTTCTTGCTGGCAGTGTTTCTTCTTGCAACACACTCCCGTGTTTAATATCACTGCCTATATACGGTTATTAATTACTAACAGTAATAATTATTGGTAAACTATTCCACCCACGTAGAACCTATGTGAGCACATACCTGAGGACCATTCGCCTCGGGTATCTTTTTTTTTTATCTACGATCTACATCAATTACTCTAACCGTTGCTTATTCATTGATACTCCTTAGGTTCGTGATACAGCTTTATAGACCCCATATTTGCTTTGTGGTTTTGTATCTGATTCGAATTCATGTCTTGTCCTGATATTCATCATGTTTTTATCGAGGTGGTATCGCCATGCTATGGTCCATGTTGTAGAAGTGGCACTTGATGTCACCCTGTCCCTTGAGAATGCATGAGAATGGACGTGATAAGAGTACTCAATAACCACCTCTTAACCCTGCTTTAATACTGTTAAGACCTGGAGATATATGAATGTTTTATGGAGATTAAATTACCGTTCTTGGGTTAATCGATAACACCTCAACACAAGCCAGATTCAGCATCACAATGCCTGGAATAGACAAGAGTCAAGCCATATTGAGAAGATCGGCTGTTCTCTCGTCACCACCAAATGTTGAAGGGTTGTGCAATTCCCCTCTCTGATGTAAAAACAGATAAATGATATTAATGTATTGAGGGTCTTCCTCTATTTTATCTTGTACCTCTATTATGGCCTGACATTGAGATGAACTCACCATTTACCAAAAAAGAAGGCATTTGGTGTTTCCAGTACGATAATCCAATCCGAAAAGTAGAAACACGGCTTTACTTGGCAGACACTGAACTTGTTCAGTTTACCTCATTAAATATCGATTACTGCCTGTACGCCTTGTGAATTAAACAATACACCATAACAGAAAATGTGAAAGACTTTTTTTAACCTAGTATTTAATCATATCAAGATGTGTGATCGCTGTGTACACTGATATGTCCTTTAAACATTAATATAAGCGAAATACAATTCCTTGCACTTTGTATTGAGAAACAAAACGATTTTGACCACCAATGTGATATTTATAACATGCGTTGTTATTAATTCGTCGATGGACGCGTCATACTCTTGCTAAACATGGTTCTCCTTCTCCGATATAGAATTTCAATTTAAAACTAAATTTAAAACTAGTTTCTAATCTTGTTTCCAATAAATGCAAACAGTCGCTGATATAAATCATTCCAACACCCTGAATGCGAATCACGCGAATAATTAAAATCCTCTGAAATAACGTCCACAGGCCATTAGTTTTATAGGAGTGAATATAGACGATGATGTTTAATATACACACCTCCCACGCTTGTGTAACGATTCGCTCAGCTGTACATACGTTTATCTTGAAATATGATCCTTATGTAATTGTTTCTGCAGAACGCAGAAATTGTTATTGTCATTTCTTTGGTACCGCTCTCATATACATGTACACTGCAAGCAACTGCAGTTGCGAAGATATAATACTTTAGTTGTCTTATACAGAGTTAAGGAAAAGTGAAGAAGTTTAGAGATGTCAACTGAAGTTTAGTCTTTGCGTAATGAACATAAAGGGAACTTAATCTTATCAACTGAGGGAGAGGTCGGATAAAAACATCTCACAAAATCAATATTACATTACGCTAACACGCACAAAAAATATTTCTCGTTCTGTGGAAGAAGCGCGTCTAAGAAGGCGAGACTAGGACATTATTCACCTTACACAAGACGGGTTAACGTTGTTGGGAAGATAACACCAAGACAGGGATTTGTTGGAACGTCAGACACCATATATATCATTTTGTCGCCTGTGTCTAATCTTCGGTACTTATTAGACGTCACGTGACACTGCCACATCTTTCACGTGACGTTGACACATTTGTCACCGACAGATTACATCTGTCACTTATGCGACTGCAGCGTGGATTACCCTCATCGGGATGGCGTCCTTTAACACCCGGGGATGGATTCACGTCCACTTCACCGAAGTGAATTTCACCGGCAGGCGGCGTTCTTCTGCTTGGTTTTGAGTAAACTAATTAGGGTGTGATCCCATTATTCCACATGGTCAAATCTAGTCTGGTATCCACTTCCCCACCTCCTTCGTCTCTCACCTTGCCAATTATACCTGCTGGACAAACGCCAAGGGACAGAGGCATGTATAATAGAACTGTCTGTGATTTAGGCAGGTTAGATAATATTGTATTAGGTATCTTGACCGTCGCGGTGCCTTCTCCGCGTTTCTCCAAAATGTAATGAATTCAATACATTTTACTGTACACACCTTTCGGCAAGAATCACAATTACACTAAAGCAGTTTGACAAGCCAATCTTTGTTATGTGCCTCGGCAAGATTTCATTTACGTCTTTGCATAGTAAAGGTTAACAGGAACTAAATGTTTTACATTTTACGTTTGAACAGAAATGATTCATAAATACAGTTTATTTCACATTTGTAAGGCACAACCCGTTATTACTAGAACATATAGAGGGGAACAGAAGACCACTTGCAGAGCCAACAAGAGACACATTTGGATCAAACAGATTACCATCATCAAGAATCAGATGGGTCCTTCTCAATAGAGGAGATGAATCAGTCCCCAGTAGTATCATCAGCCGAGGACTTAAAATAAACCACCTCTTTCACTGACACTTTATACGTGTATGTCAGAGGAAAACTTGATCCATCTAATGATTTATGGCAGAGTCAAGAGTTCACGATTCAAACAAAACGCATCTGTTCTGATGTAAGCAAGCTTTTCAACTGAACAATTTTGTTTGGATAGTATACGTTTCTATTATCGGTCAACAGTGAATATGGGAATGACTTAATGACCACGCATATGATAATGACACCATGCGAATTCGAAATGAACAGTTTCTTCCTATTTAAGGACAACGTAACCGATGTTCAAAGAAGAAATCATTCCCAACAGGCACCCTAACCGTGTATGAATCATTTCACTTTCCGCCAATCATACTTTATACTAGCAGTGTACTTTCAACATATCTAAATTGTAGCATTAATATTGTGTTGTATTCTCATTTATCAAATGGTTTGGCAATGTATTCACAGTTAATATCAATGATGACATTTCGCGCGTCTATCTTGATTTCAAACACTGTTCTCGTGTCCTCTGTTGACATTCCCCAGTCCCAACGATTGCCCGGATGTGCTGGTCCATAACAATACAGTTATCGGAAACTTTGCAAATATTGTTTTAATATTGAACATGGCCCTATGAAGTCAATAATTCGATAAAGATTAAAGCTGATAACTAATATAAAGAAACAATTAATCCGATATTCAGCTTACAATTGTAAACATCTTTTTCAAAGGGAATAGTATACGCAATTAGCTTCACTACGAGTGAAACACAGACAGTATTCCAGCTTTCAGATCCATTTTAATGCAGTTCTTCATTATAACTATCGTCATTGTAGTGATGGCGATGCCTCATCACTTTTGTTATGATAGTGTTAGTTGCAATGTTCGCAATAAAGCTTAACAATCGACAAACCGTGGTTTTACGTTATCCTTCTATTAAAGATACATCCATTGTGTTGTTGGGGCTCACATATACAAAACGTTATAAACGTTGTTATTTTATCGAGAAGTGCTGATTGTTGCTGAATAGTACCAATTTAATGCTTACCGCGTCAGTAAAGGGCGATATAAAGGTAAAAGAAGTGATTTCTGATCGAAAACCGGACAATGCACCGCGATTGGTGCGCGTCAATCAGTCAAACATGAAACACGATGGATGTCTCTTTAACCTACGAATTCCTCATTTTGTATGCATCGCGTATTATATTGACTTCCCATGATATTGAAATGCAGTATTTCAAACATCAGTTACAAAATCTCTTAACATCCCTCAGTATACCACCAGACAGTCAACTAATGCTTGAACGAACTTAGTATGGGCCGGACGGCATTATACAGCTTCTCGCCAATTATGTCGCAGTCAAGATCTCTTCACGCATGCGTAGTTTATTGGCACGTGGGTGTTAACGGTACTTTGAGGACGAACAATAGTCTTGTATGGACGAACGAGCTGTTTGATTTGCGAAAGGTGACATCTCGGTCTGGAATCCCGCATCTTAATCAAGCAAATGGAATGAAAGTTCACAGTATTTATGAAGCATTTGATCAGGAAGATGACAAAATAAACATGTGGCAGGTTGTTTTAAACAGCGGAAACATCCACGATTATGTACACAAGAGATGTGTTGCTGGTGAAAAGGGCAGATTTGTATAATAGAACAGTGACGTAAACCGAAAATTACCGAGAAAGTCCGTGATATATGCTGAAATGTGGTGTCGTTACGGAAGCAAAAAACACCCATAGATGTGGCATTTTGTTATCGACTTCTCATATCTCTCAAAACATTAAAATGAATGACATGCTTTCAAAAAAATGTTTTTAATAGTATAGTATATTTCCACATTTTAGATTTGATCTTGGAATATTTAATAACGCAACTATTACGTACATGTGTCAAGTGTTATACCCTGATGGTGTACCTGTGTAGGTCGTCCGCTAAAAACTGCAAAATCCTTGAATCTCAGTATCATCGTATAGTCGTAAGGTATACAGAGGTTTTATATACGAATCGATAGACATTAGGCTTTCGATATCCCTTACATCATCCAGACTATGGTTTGTCAGACGAACTAACAGGTTACTACATTAATACATGTACATCGAAGATTTCTCAATAAATTGATTTCATCAAGTGACACCAGAAACAAAATAACAAAAACAATCCAAATCAACGTTAAAAAGTAATTAATAAAACGAATTTCTGATAAACCGAATGATATATTTGTAAGGTATTATTTAACGATAAAACTGATATAACAAACTGTCTGCATATCGAGTAATAATACAACAGACGAAGCTAAATGCCCTAAACTAAATTATGATATGACTTCTGACATGTTACAATTTAAAATTAGAAGAGTTGTAAAAGTCTGTTCAGAATAATGCTACTTGCTATCAGAGCAGGGTAAACATGTCGTGTGAGTTAATATGGCCATTACATCATCCTCGTTCTTATTGCTGTATATCGTTTATGCATATAAGTACAATGTACTCCAATTTCAAATAATACAATTTTCAATACAGCAGACCTTGTTTGAACTTCAAATTTAATTGCAACCAACACAGTATGCCTGAAATAGAAAATACAAGCAAAAATTTTACAAACACCTTCAATCATCTTATTTTCACGTACGGATGTCCATGTGTCCATCAAACTTAAATGTAACTGAAAAGCAAAGCATTGTTTCTACTTTTGTAATTCCCGTAACGAGTTGTACAGGTTTATATCGATTATCCTCCTTCAAAACGTGTACTCCAGATTCCAGACATAAAGAAACCTAATTATTCAAAAGCACTCGTATATAATTAATTTACCAAAAAATAGAAAATGAATTATTGCCTTTTTCTCAAAATCGATCTAAAGACAAGCGCTCTCCTTTGATAGATCAATGTCCAAACTAACTAAAATACTCCATGAGAAAAACAAATCCATTCATTAATTTTTCAAAAATGTGACAGAAAATATAATCTACAATGTTTGATAGAGAGTAGTAAAATGCATTGTCAAACTCTTTAAAAAGATATCGAGAATACATGAATAATCAAATAATTATAGGAAAGTTCAAATCTGTTTTAATGTCAACTATGAATGTTCACAAAACATATGTTCGTGGTGTATTTTAAGTGAGCATTAGTGATGCAAACAAATTATTGTTCTGGTTGGGTAACATCAATACATCATTAGTTTCACAAGCACTATGCCATTGTTTTGAGAACTTTTTTGTAATTTTGTAACACAAAACAATAAGTAAGCACAACTCACTCCTAATACCCCCATCCAACATTGATCAAAGAAAAAAGCTTTAAAATCCGTTCTACGATCCTACCATTGCAGTTTTATGCAAGCAGAGTGGGGCGTTTCAGAGATGCTCTTCAGGACGGAGGACATGACTGATTTACATTTACTTTTACAGTGATAATCTGATCAAAACCACAAAAAATTCAGATCTACAGGTAATAGGTATCCAGGCTGACTGTGTATAAATGTTACTGAAGCTAACATTTGTATTTGGGGAGATGTGCTCAGGAGAAAATAAAACGTTCATGTGCTCATTCTTTACGTAATGGAATCCGCTAAAACAAAATTTTATATGTATGTGCAATTGATAAAAGGCACATGGTTGACCTATGTGACAAGATTGGCTTGGCTATCATGTCCCCATGGACAGGCTTGTAAGATTGTATGACTGCTGGGGTATCGCAGGAAAATGACGTCGAACAACTAAGAAACATGAGGGTATGAAACATACACATGGCAGATCTACACATCAGGATATATATGTACCAAATTTCGTAGCATTGAAATAACGAATGACTATGTTGTAAAAGGAAAAATGACTTCCTTACAGAGACACTGTTAACGTCGTGTTTCCATGGAAACCGAAAAAACATCAAACTACACATCATAGTAATTATGTGTATCAAGTTTCGTAATATTTGAACAGTAGGTGTCTGAGTTATGAGGGGGGAAACGTAATGGACGCACGGACGAACACATGAACGCACGGACGGAAAGGCTGCCTACTTCGTAGCTGGAGTATAATAAAGTATATTTAATTAATGCTCTATGTATTATTAATATTTTGTAGAACGCTAAGACACTCCAATAAAAAAATATTGATGTGATGAAATTAACACAAAATAACTTCAAGCAGTTGATCACTTAATAGTTTAGCTTTTTCCAATACGTTTTACTTTAAAAGACCTATAAAATATGAATACGATATAATATCATCAGCTTTTTATCTGATACGTAGTCACTTATGCATAGTCGAATTGGTTCAATAAAACTGATAAAGAGAGTTTGGCAACTTATCAACACAACAGGCAACGTGGATAGATAATATCTAGCTGCTTGATAACCTTAATGTTTTCAGATATTTCTCAACCATCCAAAAATATAACATATATGTTTTTTCATTGAAGAGGACTTTGGCATTTTTGTTATATTCATGTACACTACTTGCACAAAAAGTCTGTTTAGCCTGTGTTCAGTGCATTACCATTACATCTATAGGTCCTTGACTTACAACACAACCATATAATTACCAACAAATATGATAAGATTCTTGGATAAATTACTCCAACAAATCAATGAATAGTATATTTAGAAAAATAATGTAAGCAGCTATAATTTGCATTATCCAGTAAGTTACCGTGTAGGATATCTGTCTTTTCTTGACTAATACCATGTTTATCTCATCGAGTGAGGTAGAAAGGTTATATTTAATAAAACTAAAAATATATAACTTTTCCGAGATAAAGGTGGTATTTGTCAAAAATTGACGGATATTCTATTTATTATATGATGTTATCCTTGTCATTTGGTCCGAAAAGGGTCGTTCTCACGCCGGGCGGCCGCTAGGAACAGCCCGTCACCACAGCAACACTGTGACGTCATAAGCCAATTCGCCGCGTGAGACCATTGTTTTAATGACGTCAAATTATATCAGTCACTGTTCGCAGTGAAAATATAAGTTATTTTCACTGTAGCTTGATAGACAGTTTATTTCACTGATAAATCCCAGTATTTCATTGCTCGTCATATACTAAATAACGTTATCAACGTCTACGCTTACATGAAGTAGACTTATAAACGTAGAGCCAGGTGTATATACTCCCCGTTAAAAGGTATCCGATATATTATATTATTACTAATAAATACAGCTTACATATACCCATACTATTAAGACAGCAATGTATATGTGGGGTTTTAGAACAATACTACGTGATGTTGCTTAACTGATAAATTCTTGATCGTATTTAGTCAGTTAAGAATGGCATGTAGAAAGACTTACCGCTAGACGTCCCAGATAGAGCCAATACCATTAGAACACAGGTAAAAGCGATTTCCAATCCAGATTTCATTTCCAAATGTTCCCTAAATGTTCAATACAAAACAGGTATTCACCACTCCACAGACAAGCAGGTGTTCCTTGGAAGGGCCAATGTGAACTAAGTGTTGATGGTAACCAAGTGTTGAATATCCCTCGACAAGCCGTCCACAATTCAAACCAATGGAAATTGTACGTTATTGCCAGAAACTAAGTCTTCCACAGCCGAAATGTAATGGGCTAGTCAGAGGTGACTGGCGACCTTGACTGGTATCCAACTGAACAGTCTTATAGGAGGTAATCACATAATCAATCTCCGATAAAATATAATCGATGTTGTTAATTATGAAGAAGTATTGATATTACACTTTGAAAGATACTTTGCGAAACTGTATACCCTTAAAGGAAACCCGCATACACACAACGCTTAGAATGATGCACGCTTGGTGTAATTTCGATGTATACCTGGATAGGTAAAGACCGTAAAACAATAGAAGTGTTGACACGAGTTCCACTGCACAATAGATGAAAGGCAGTTGGGTCTGTACCTGAGCAGGTATAGTCACTGGCTGACTGTTCGCGCTCCTACAAGAGAGTGACAATTGACTCCGTGGTGTCTCTCCGTGTCGATTCCGTCTTCCAATGGGAAGCCATCTTCGTGTGAGCTACTTTCAATTTGCTTATTGAGCTGCGCGTGTTGACGATGTTGAATGAGGCTACAACTCTCCAGCAGTTGTCTCCCCTTTCAGTCGATTCTGTCAATATCTTAAGACGACAACAGTGCTCGCATCAAGCAACACGGTTTGGCTCCGCTGCTGGTGATGAAACTGATTGATTCTTTTATTAGCTATCTATCAACGAAGGATTCTCGCGATCTTTCTCCATGTTGCTTGTTACAATGGTGCTCCCTGTTTGAATGGGCCATAGGTCCGAGTCATCTGTTCTCCAAGGGATAATTCAATAAGCGCATATAGAAAGTCACGTCCTTCAATGCAGAGACCCAGAGTTACTTCTACAAGTCTTGTCTTTGCTGAGTGGCTTGATGGGAGACGCCGTCACTGGTTTCCTTTCAGCTGGAATTAATTTCTCGTTGATTGTAGAATACTCTGACTCGGTGTAAAGCCCTGTCCTGACATCTTTCTTGCAAGGGTCTCGATCCATTTAGAGTTTACATGCATGTTCTGATTTCACGCGTTCTTTATAGCGAATCGACAATTCCGTCGGGCACCGTTAATGGTGAATCTTTGGTCAAAGATTAGCCATCGGTCATTGGGAGAGAGGGAGAGCGCGCGTGCTACTAATTTGGTCACGGATTAGGCGACATTGTCACACGGCTGAGAGGACTCCACGTGATATGTTCGACCTTAATGTGCTCTTTTAGTCAGCATGATCATTAAGTGTAACTGATTTTGGAATACCAGGATAATTGGAAGCCCAGTGCGATTGATGCGGTCAATCCTGTTAATTCGCCAAGCGTTAATGAACACTCGGAAAAAATCTGAAGTTGATGAATCATAAGGAACTTATTATGGTGGCAAAACTAATATTCCTTTCCCTTTGAACTGATTAATGCGTAGTTGGACACCTTTGTATCAAGACAAAGCATATTCTTTCACTGACGCGACCTTTTGAATTAGTTAGAGATTTTAAAATAACCATGAAAACCAGAATGTTTACAGTGTAGTCATATCTAGATAGAACATAATGTGATGTTGGCAGCAATCTTTATAAAACTGTTTTCTCCTTTTCAAGCTTGTCCCTAGCACAGCTTTAGACATTTGGTGTTATATATATATATATATATTATATCTAACGTTGAATAATTTATCCTTCCTGGCAGTATTGGTACAAGTGTACGCGTGTCACAGTAAAATACCTATAATATATGACGATGTATTTCAATCATCTTTAAGATACTATTGTCATTGCTTTATAAATAATTAAATAAATGCTCTTTGCAGAAAATGAAACATTTATTGACAATTAGTAAGTTAACTTATTTCTTTTTGTAGTTATATAAAACAAACAAAGGTCATCTAAAATGCATATATACCAACGACGGTGTTCAGATTACATAATGTTTATTCAAGTAATCATCAATAATGTAAAAGAGAACGCATCTCAATATTTATCTCTAACAGGCTTGTTTCTCGAAATGTCCTTACCATGTAATTCAAATTTACATAGATTTGGCAAATTGGTGTGTGCCGTAGGTGTAAAAGCCGTCTGCATAAGAGTTCTTTATTAGGAAGTAAATTATTTAGATACTAAATAGATACGAACCGACGCCAGACAAAAGACCCGATTTCAGTTGACCCGCTGGCTATTAAAACCCTATCGGAGTTATTTCCCTTCTTCAAATAGCCCTGGGCAAAATTGTTCTTTGCCAGCCACGCTTTATTTGATAAAAATTCCTCCAACTCCGAATTACGTCTGGCACGTTTCGATCCCCATGACAATGTATCTCGTGTCCACGGAAACCCTCAAAGGTATTGAGGTACTAACGTGAGCTTGAGTCTCGTCCTAGGGCAGAAGTGTTCATAGAAACAATGCTTAACGGTGTCTTAAAGGCGCTGTAGCACGTTTTTTCGCTCAAATAAGTCGATGAAATGTATTTGAAAAATAATGTCACCAATAGTAAAACAACCTTCTCTCTTAGGAAAACCAAGTTACAAATGAGTGTACATGGTTCCGTAAAGCCATGGGAAATTATTTTTGTCATTCGAAATAATAAAATGTGTTCACAATAAAATCGCCGCAATGCAATTTTTGCTTTATACGCAACACCGTTATCACCAATGCGGATAATTGGTTTGTGTAATAAGATGTTTTACCATCTAAAGTAAATATAAATGTCATAAACTATCATTATAAATGGCAAATTTGAACAATTAAAATTTGAAAAAAACGTGCTACAGCGCCTTTAAGTGATACGGTCGTATCCGATCCATTTCCATTAACCAGCAAGTATATTATAAACAGAATATAATAAAAATGCAAAATAATTTAAAAAAATGAAAATCACAAAGCACAACATGCAAGTCCTACGGAGAAAAGCATAAATTTTGAACGAATTTACACGTTATAACAGGTTTTTCACACAGAAACAATTATATATAAATTTTAAAATGATGTCTTTTGCAAACTTATGTATCAATAATCAGTTAAGCAGAAACAATATATTTCAATATATAATGCCTTTAGTAAGATTGTACATGTAGAACTAAACGTTCTGGGCTGTTTTCCTTCTATTCCCTTGAAGTATTCATTGTTAATTATGTATATGTTAATCGGTGAAATCAATAATAAGTGTATTTACAGAAATGATTACTAAAACGTGAACGTATTGTTTCATTCAGTTTATACACATATAAACTTTAAATACCACGTTGAAGGGATTACGTGTTTTTACTGAAAGAAAGTATGTTTTTAAACCTTTAGAGATCAAGTTTATACTTACATGTATATGTTGATTTCTGAACGTCGTGTACGGGGCCAAATGCTGGGAGAACTTTGTGTCAGACAACAAAAATGAAAAGTTTTTATTTTCAAGCAAAAATGTTCACATAAATAATCGTCTGTGTTCCTAAATACAATTAAGTCATTTGACAACACAGTAAACTCGTTTTCACTAAGGTCAATTACGAGAAAAGATCTTTAATGACTAGAAAAATATATTCATAATTTTCACACTTAAACTTACTCAATAACAGTATTTTCATCGTTTAGGGGTTATGATGTAACCTTATGACAACCTTTTTGTCTAGTCACAAACGTAAAAGTTTACTTTCAACTTCTTCTGGACATCTAAATCACATTTATTGGTTACTACCAGCCTGGTCGAAAACCGGACAATTTAAACTTCTTAAACAAGCTGCATTTTGCCACAATATGAAACCATCAGGATCTTTAAACGTGTTATTAGCATAAAGCTACGTTATTCAGCTTTCTTTTGAACCATTCATTTCTCAAATATCTTTGATACTTAAAAAGTTATTAAAAAAAGAAGTGGGGTAATGTTTCTTTCGGCCCCCAATCCCAGACGTTAACACTAATTACCAGCTTGTACGATAATACTTCTAACACATGAGACTTGAAAGGATGGAAGTACCAGGGATAGCATTGTAGACACGTACTTCCAAAATTTAATTTGATGTTATAATAGCATGTACAATATGGTACTACCGAAACTAGTGTATGCCATACACAGAAGAACACATCATTTGATAAATTTGTATTGTAGATTAAATGCCTCCGTATGTTCTAAACGTAAAATAGTGATACATTGCTATTAATAGTTTAGATATATACAGTGATAGAGATTCGTTTGTAATAATATTCATATTACACAATTTACTAACATGCATGTTATGCTTTTGTAATGAGAGTCGAATAGTATGAACTAGTCAGTATTTTATGAAATCATGGGATGATTTGACAGTCTGAAAAAGCGATAGTATTGTGGAAAGTCAATATATTACATTTCATGTTTTATGAATTACCGAATTGGATAGTTTTTTCACAAACTATATTGAAGGGTTTCATACATTATTTCATACATCCGCTTCATACTTCAACAGTTGACTTTAAATATCGGAAATATCGTTATCGCTTGATAATCAGAAACGTCAAAATTAAAAAAAATTTTAAAAATCTTACCATTAAACAACGGATTACTTTATGTCTTATGCATGTGTTTTATAGTTTTATCGTGAAGTTCTGTTATCTAAAGAACTACATTATGTTTGTATTTGACATTGTCATATTCTTTGGAAGATAATCATATATACACATGAACATTGTTGCTGTTTCTTCCAAATATATCAACGCTGATGCTAACATTAGCATCTACAGTACACATCAAAGAACTTCAATAGTTTACTTCCTGTACGCAAGATAAAACACAGCAACAGAATAGAACCTAATTTGATTTAGTGCAAATAAAACCCTTTGGAATGCTATAGATGCAAACAAGCCGCAAGCCATTTACCGTTTAGCACTTCGTCGACATTTCCATGTACTACATGCAAATCGAGTCCTTCGGGGCGCGCTGTTTGATAAGTAACTTGATGTGAATCAAATCAGACTAGACCTAATTTGAAAGGTAAACACAAACTACTATCCAATTAGCATCAGTAAAGGATAATACATGTAAATTAGCTTTCACAACACGTGGTGGGGAATTCACACTGAGCTGCAGGGCGCTTTACTACGCCCACCTCTCTCTGAATGGGTTTTAGATTGTCACATACAATTGGTCAGTTGTTTTTATAATTCAGATGTACAATTTTATTTCATATGTGAAACATCAGTACAACACCCCAATCTAGACATGTATTACTCATTAACTAATAAACTGATAAACGCATATGTGACAACTTTCTTACACGTGTCATAATTGTAAAGTATGTTTCATATATGTTGTGGAAAATATCTGTCGTATCTGTTAAGTACCTGAACCTTTCTCAAATGGATGTACTCAAAGCACATGCCTTCAATAAGCAGTTTTGTCTAAGTGGAATGCTTCAGTACAGTACCATCCGTTAACAAACATTTGAGCAGACCAACTATTCATTCACGAATAAACAAAATGACATTCATATACAGAAAGAAAATAAAGATAACGCTAATTTACAATTTTTATTTCCCTGTTTGAAAATGGTTTGGTGCTAGACACACGAATGTAAATTTCCTTGATCCCACGATCATGTGAGAGATATTTAAATGATATAACTCATTATCCATTTCCTTAAAAAATTGCAAATGTTAACAACCATTTGTCAGGCTATTACCACAGTGGTTACTCGGTCCCTCCTGAGCTTCGGCTTCGGATGAAGAGGTCCGGGGTGCGAATCCAACCAGTGGCTCGGCAACCTTGTCTGCTGTTGACTTCTTGTCTGTTGTTGACGTGTAGTAAGGTTTGGGTGCAAGGCTATATTCAATTTTAATTTCAGTGCAGTACCACCCATTGTTAGCTAGTTCCAAACGATACTCGCATGTTTAGCAGCAATGCATAGCCACCATGACGTTGCGGGCTTTCTTCCTGCATTATTCTAGCTGCCGTGATGTAAGTGAAATACTCTTGAAAGCGGCGTTAAACCGCAACTCACCTCGCCGCGCCCGACCTTCGTGATCGGTTATGTTGCAATGCAAATTTAGATTGATGATCAGTCGTTAAACTTGAAAATGCATCTTTGCAATTAAACGTCATGTCTACTTCCTCGGGCAGTTGAACAAATGACAATTGGTATGTTTTGAGTTCACAATCATGATTAATGCCAACAAAACAATAATTCCTAATTGAAAAGGCCAAATTGAGGGTGATGCAACGGTAACAATAACAATGTTTTGTGTGTCGAAAGGTTTTATATGCTAAGATAGAAATGTAAATACTTGAATTTTTATATTCCCGAGGCTGAGGTATTTAGTCGGTCACAATCGTACGTGGATACTCCATACCCCTTCGTCAAGTGAATGGCGAAAGGGTACCGAATTCTTGTAGCCAAGAATCATTCTGGCCACAGGAACTCGATATCGTAATCAAAACGTAGGTAAAACGTAGGCAAAGAAAACTACCCTCTATATAACATAGAGTTAAGGAGCAAGAGCAGCCATATTGCCGATCTAAGGGTCACTTCAACATAAGGGATACAAATTACCCTAAGAATTAGTGACATTCACAAATTAACGCATGTACCTATAAATTATGCATTTCTCCGCAAAACCCGGCTGGTGAATGGACCCTTAGATCGGCAACATGGCTGCCCTTGCTCCTTTACTCTATGTTATATAGGGGGTAGGTTGTTTTTTTACCTACGTTTTACGTTTTAATTACGATATCGAGTTCCTGGCCTACAAGAACGCAGTCGTCATTCATACTATTTGCTTATTACTCGAATGTGACTAGATATAATAACTTTTACGTGAAGACAATCTTCAGCTGATTGTTAACATTTGCTCTGAGAGAACGATATGGAAATAAGTATATTAACAGCGTTCAGTGCTATATAGATAATCGCACCCTAGTTACATAATGCCGCTTCGTGGGTAGATTGAATGAAGGGGTGACTCATTGTACCTCACCTACACACTCGTACGGTTTGGGCCGTTGGGAAGATCCTTCATCCAATATGAATTTATTACTTTGTTCATCAAAAACGTTCCAACAAACAACGGATTACCTGATTCGGAAATAACCTTAAAACAATAAATTTTCAATAATAACTTGCGACTGTTAACCCTCCGTGGAGAGGAGATTTAAATATTAACGTGTATTTCTGAATCTTATTATGTAACTAATGAGATTGACTTTAGGTGATCATTAGTTTATCATTTGGATATACACAACGTGTACGTATGTTAATATATCCTTTCTGAGTCCAGAATTCATAAACACAGTACAGGACACTTAATAAATAAAAGCTTTGTGTTATAAGATGTAGCAATCTACTCAAGCCCCTCAGCCTTGTCAGTAACTGAACTATACTATATGCAATGCTAATGTGGCATTACTTCCAGAGTCAGGATCAATTGATAAGACGTTATCTTAAAAGCTTTTACTAGCGAATAAAAACAAATCATTTTAGAATATTCAATGTGACATTTAAATCCAACATATCCGTTACTGCATTACCCTTAGTTTATACATGACGTGGTTGATCTATTATTAATTTAGAGCTGCCATACTCTGTACCATACCCGTAGTTTTAACATGTTACTTCTTTGTTGATTGATGGGGTATTGATGCTCAATATGGTATAAGCATTACTGATAGCTTTAGTACCTTATCTATAATAGCTAATTATACAAGCATATAAACTGAATATATGTTCACGGATGACAGCTCTGCGTCGGATGTACATAACTGGGTGTGTTGGGAAGTTGTGGTAAATGATTCGAAAGTGAGAAATTCAACGGTCATGGTCTCCCACCTCTAACATACAGTGAGTGGGACGGCTAGGATACACTGATCCATGATGGAACAGAGCAGTATTTTATCTATAGTTACAAACCTCCAGTGACGTCACACCACTATACTGCCTATAAAATAATACTCAACAATTCCTATATGGATATATTATTATAGTAACGTAATTTCCCTCTTCCCCGGGCAACTATCTTAATAATTTAAATATATATTTAATACCGAAATGTTAAGTTTAAGTTTGTGTCTGATATGTCTAACTCTAATGAAAAACAACTGTTACTTTAAACATCAATCTGCAATTTTTGTTCCCCAATAGCCCGTCCCGAACCAGAAACCTTGTCAAAGATGCTACTGTGATACAGGGACTAGGCTGATGAGGGTGTTTCCTAAGTCATTGAACTAAGTCCCATTGATGACGGGGATATGATGTACAGGGGTGCTGGTTGACGGGGATATGATGTAAAGGGCTGCTGGTTGACGGGGATATGATGTACAGGGTTACTGGTTGACGGGGATATGATGTACAGGGTTACTGGATGACGGGGATATGATGTACAGGGGTACTTGGTGACGGGGATATGATGTACAGGGGTACTGGTTGACGGGGATATGATGTACAGGGGTACTGGTTGACGGGGATATGATGTACAGGGGTACTGGTTGACGGGGATATGATGTACAGGGGTACTTGATGACGGGGATATGATGTACAGGGGTACTGGTTGACGGGGACATGATGTACAGGGGTACTGGTTGACGGGGATATGATGTACAGGGGTACTTGTTGACGGGGATATGATGTACAGGGGTACTTGTTGACGGGGATATGATGTACAGGGGTACTTGATGACGGGGATATGATGTACAGTGGTGCTGGTTGACGGGGACATGATGTACAGGGTACTGGTTGATGGGGATATGATGTACAGGGGTACTGGTTGACGGGGATATGATGTACAGGGGTACTGGTTGACGGGGATATGATGTACAGGGGTACTGGTTGACGGGGATATGATGTACAGGGGTACTTGATGACGGGGATATGATGTACAGGGGTACTGGTTGACGGGGATATGATGTACAGGGGTACTTGTTGACGGGAATATGATGTACAGGAGTACTTGTTGATGGGGATATGATGTACATGGGTACTGGTTGAAGGGGATATGATGTACAGGCGTACTTGATGACGGGGATATGATGTACAGGGGTGCTGGTTGACGGGGATATGATGTAAAGGGGTGCTGGTTGACGGGGATATGATGTACAGGGTTACTGGTTGACGGGGATATGATGTACAGGGGTACTGGTTGACGGGGATATGATGTACAGGGGTACTTGTTGACGGGGATATGATGTACAGGGGTACTGGTTGACGGGGATATGATGTACAGGGGTACTGGTTGATGGGGACATGATGTACAGGGGTACTGGTTGATGGGGACATGATGTACATGGGTACTGGTTGACGGGGATATGGTGTACAGGGGTACTGGTTGATGGGGATATGATGTACAGGGGTACTGGTTGATGGGGATATGATGTACAGGGGTACTGGTTGATGGGGACATGATGTACAGGGGTACTGGTTGATGGGGACATGATGTACAGGGGTACTGGTTGATGGGGATATGATGTACAGGGGTACTGGTTGACGGGGACATGATGTACATGGGTACTGGTTGATGGGGATATGGTGTACAGGGGTACTGGTTGACGGGGATATGATGTAAAGGGGTACTGGTTGACGGGGATATGATGTACAGGGGTACTGGTTGATGGGGACATGATGTACAGGGGTACTGGTTGATGGGGACATGATGTACATGGGTACTGGTTGACGGGGATATGGTGTACAGGGGTACTGGTTGACTGGGACATGATGTACAGGGGTACTGGTTGAAGGGAGTATGGTGTACGAGGGTACTGGTTGACGGTGATATGATGTACATTGGTACTGGTTGACGGGGATATGATGTACAGGGGTACTGGTTGACGGGGATATGATGTACAGGGGTACTTGTTGACGGGGATATGATGTACAGGAGTACTTGTTGATGGGGATATGATGTACATGGGTACTGGTTGAAGGGGATATGATGTACAGGCGTACTTGATGACGGGGATATGATGTACAGGGGTGCTGGTTGACGGGGATATGATGTAAAGGGGTGCTGGTTGACGGGGATATGATGTACAGGGTTACTGGTTGACGGGGATATGATGTACAGGGTTACTGGTTGACGGGGATATGATGTACAGGGGTACTGGCCATGGTTGACGGGGATATGATGTACAAGGGTACTGGTTGACGGGGATATGATGTACAGGGGTACTGGTTGACGGGGATATGGTGTACAGGGGTACTGGTTGACGGGGATATGATGTACAGGGTTACTGGATGACGGGGATATGATGTACAGGGGTACTTGGTGACGGGGATATGATGTACAGGGGTACTGGTTGACGGGGATATGATGTACAGGGGTACTGGTTGACGGGGATATGATGTACAGGGGTACTGGTTGACGGGGATATGATGTACAGGGGTACTTGATGACGGGGATATGATGTACAGGGGTACTGGTTGACGGGGACATGATGTACAGGGGTACTGGTTGACGGGGATATGATGTACAGGGGTACTTGTTGACGGGGATATGATGTACAGGGGTACTTGTTGACGGGGATATGATGTACAGGGGTACTTGATGACGGGGATATGATGTACAGTGGTGCTGGTTGACGGGGACATGATGTACAG
This sequence comes from Gibbula magus, assembly GCA_936450465.1. NCBI lineage: Eukaryota > Metazoa > Mollusca > Gastropoda > Trochida > Trochidae > Gibbula > Gibbula magus. The sequence continues at coordinate 2,537,785 of OW388291.1, forward strand.
GGTACTGGTTGATGGGGATATGATGTACAGGGGTACTGGTTGACGGGGATATGATGTACAGGGGTACTGGTTGACGGGGATATGATGTACAGGGGTACTGGTTGACGGGGATATGATGTACAGGGGTACTTGATGACGGGGATATGATGTACAGGGGTACTGGTTGACGGGGATATGATGTACAGGGGTACTTGTTGACGGGAATATGATGTACAGGAGTACTTGTTGATGGGGATATGATGTACATGGGTACTGGTTGAAGGGGATATGATGTACAGGCGTACTTGATGACGGGGATATGATGTACAGGGGTGCTGGTTGACGGGGATATGATGTAAAGGGGTGCTGGTTGACGGGGATATGATGTACAGGGGTACTGGTTGACGGGGATATGATGTACAGGGGTACTGGTTGACGGGGATATGATGTACAGGGGTACTTGTTGACGGGGATATGATGTACAGGGGTACTGGTTGACGGGGATATGATGTACAGGGGTACTGGTTGATGGGGACATGATGTACAGGGGTACTGGTTGATGGGGACATGATGTACATGGGTACTGGTTGACGGGGATATGGTGTACAGGGGTACTGGTTGATGGGGATATGATGTACAGGGGTACTGGTTGATGGGGATATGATGTACAGGGGTACTGGTTGATGGGGACATGATGTACAGGGGTACTGGTTGATGGGGACATGATGTACAGGGGTACTGGTTGATGGGGATATGATGTACAGGGGTACTGGTTGACGGGGACATGATGTACATGGGTACTGGTTGATGGGGATATGGTGTACAGGGGTACTGGTTGACGGGGATATGATGTAAAGGGGTACTGGTTGACGGGGATATGATGTACAGGGGTACTGGTTGATGGGGACATGATGTACAGGGGTACTGGTTGATGGGGACATGATGTACATGGGTACTGGTTGACGGGGATATGGTGTACAGGGGTACTGGTTGACTGGGACATGATGTACAGGGGTACTGGTTGAAGGGAGTATGGTGTACGAGGGTACTGGTTGACGGTGATATGATGTACATTGGTACTGGTTGACGGGGATATGATGTACAGGGGTACTGGTTGACGGGGATATGATGTACAGGGGTACTTGTTGACGGGGATATGATGTACAGGAGTACTTGTTGATGGGGATATGATGTACATGGGTACTGGTTGAAGGGGATATGATGTACAGGCGTACTTGATGACGGGGATATGATGTACAGGGGTGCTGGTTGACGGGGATATGATGTAAAGGGGTGCTGGTTGACGGGGATATGATGTACAGGGTTACTGGTTGACGGGGATATGATGTACAGGGTTACTGGTTGACGGGGATATGATGTACAGGGGTACTGGCCATGGTTGACGGGGATATGATGTACAAGGGTACTGGTTGACGGGGATATGATGTACAGGGGTACTGGTTGACGGGGATATGGTGTACAGGGGTACTGGTTGACGGGGATATGATGTAAAGGGGTACTGGTTGACGGGGATATGATGTACAGGGGTACTTGTTGACGGGGATATGATGTACAGGGATACTTGATGACGGGGATATGATGTACAGTGGTGCTGGTTGACGGGGACATGATGTACAGGCGTACTGGTTGACGGGGATATGATGTACAGGGGTACTGGTTGACGGGGATATGATGTACAGTGGTGCTGGTTGACGGGGACATGATGTACAGGGGTACTGGTTGACGGGGATATGATGTACAGGGGTACTGGTTGACGGGGATATGATGTACAGGCGTACTGGTTGACGGGGATATGATGAACAGTGGTGCTGGTTGACGGGGACATGATGTACAGGGGTACTGGTTGACGGGGATATGATGTACAGGGGTACTGGTTGACGGGGATATGATGTACAGGGGTACTGGTTGATGGGGATATGATGTACAGGGGTACTGGTTGATGGGGACATGATGTACAGGGGTACTGGTTGATGGGGACATGATGTACAGGGGTACTGGTTGACGGGGATATGATGTACAGGGGTACTGGTTGACGGGGATATGATGTACAGGGGTACTGGTTGACGGGGATATGATGTACAGGGGTACTGGTTGACGGGGATATGGTGTACAGGGGTACTGGTTGACGGGAATATGATGTAAAGGGGTACTGGTTGACGGGGATATGATGTACAGGGGTACTGGTTGACGGGGACATGATGTACAGGGGTACTGGTTGAGGGGGACATGATGTACATGGGTACTGGTTGACGGGGACATGATGTACAGGGGTACTGGTTGACGGGGATATGATGTACAGGGGTACTTGTTGACGGGGAAATGATGTACCGGGGTACTTGTTGACGGGGATATGATGTACAGGGGTACTGGTTGATGGGGATATGATGTACAGGGGTACTGGTTGACGGGGATATGATGTAGATGGGTACTGGTTGACGGGGATATGGTGTACAGGGGTATTGGTTGACGGGGATATGATGTACAGGGGTACTGGTTGACGGGGATATGATGTACAGGGGTGCTGGTTGACGGGGATATGATGTACAGGGGTACTGGTTGACGGGGATATGATGTACAGGGGTACTGGTTGACGGGGATATGGTGTACAGGGGTACTGGTTGACGGGGATATGGTGTACAGGGGTATTGGTTGACGGGGATATGATGTACAGGGGTACTGGTTGACGGGGATATGATGTACAGGGGTGCTGGTTGACGGGGATATGATGTACAGGGGTACTGGTTGACGGGGATATGATGTACAGGGGTACTGGTTGACGGGGATATGGTGTACAGGGGTACTGGTTGACGGGGATATGATGTACAGGGGTACTGGTTGACGGGGATATGATGTACAGGGGTACTGGTTGATGGGGACATGATGTACAGGGGTACTGGTTGATGGGGACATGATGTACATGGGTACTGGTTGACGGGGATATGGTGTACAGGGGTACTGGTTGACGGGGATATGGTGTACAGGGGTACTTGATGATGGGGATATGATGTACAGGGGTATTGGTTGAAGGGGATATGGTGTACAGGGGTACTGGTTGACTGGGACATGAAGTACAGGGGTACTGGTTGATGGGGACATGATGTACAGGGGTACTGGTTGATGGGGATATGAAGTACAGGAGTACTGGTTGACGGGGATATGATGTACAGAGGTACTGGTTGACGGGGATATGATGTACAGGGGTACTGGTTGACGGGGATATGATGTACAGGGGTACTTGATGACGGGGATATGATGTACAGGAGTACTGGTTGACGGGGACATGATGTACAGGGGTACTGGTTGACGGGGATATGATGTACAGGGGTACTGGTTGACGGGGATATGATGTACAGGGGTACTGGTTGACGGGGATATGATGTACAGGGGTACTGGTTGACGGGGATATGATGTACAGGGGTACTGGTTGACGGGGATATGATGTACAGGGGTACTGGTTGACGGGGATATGATGTACAGGGGTACTGGTTGATGGGGATATGATGTACAGGGGTACTGGTTGACGGGGATATGATGTACAGGGGTACTGGTTGACGGGGATATGATGTACAGGCGTACTGGTTGACGGGGATATGATGAACAATTGGTGCTGGTTGACGGGGACATGATGTACAGGGGTACTGGTTGACGGGGATATGATGTACAGGGGTACTGGTTGACGGGGATATGATGTACAGGGGTACTGGTTGACGGGGATATGATGTACAGGGGTACTGGTTGACGGGGATATGATGTACAGGGGTACTGGTTGACGGGGATATGATGTACAGTGGTGCTGGTTGACGGGGACATGATGTACAGGGGTACTGGTTGACGGGGATATGATGTACAGGGGTACTGGTTGACGGGGATATGATGTACAGGCGTACTGGTTGACGGGGATATGATGAACAATTGGTGCTGGTTGACGGGGACATGATGTACAGGGGTACTGGTTGACGGGGATATGATGTACAGGGGTGCTGGTTGACGGGGATATGATGTACAGGGGTACTGGTTGATGGGAACATGATGTACAGGGGTACTGGTTGATGGGGACATGATGTACAGGGGTACTGGTTGACGGGGATATGATGTACAGGGGTACTGGTTGACGGGGATATGATGTACAGGGGTACTGGTTGACGGGGATATGATGTACATGGGTACTGGTTGACGGGGATATGGTGTACAGGGGTACTGGTTGACGGGAATATGATGTAAAGGGGTACTGGTTGACGGGGATATGATGTACAGAGGTACTGGTTGACGGGGATATGATGTACAGGGGTACTGGTTGATGGGGACATGGTGTACAGGGGTACTGGTTGAGGGGGACATGATGTACATGGGTACTGGTTGACGGGGACATGATGTACAGGGGTACTGGTTGACGGGGATATGATGTACAGGGGTACTTGTTGACGGGGATATGATGTACCGGGGTACTTGTTGACGGGGATATGATGTACAGGGGTACTGGTTGATGGGGATATGATGTACAGGGGTACTGGTTGACGGGGATATGATGTACATGGGTACTGGTTGACGGGGATATGGTGTACAGGGGTATTGGTTGACGGGGATATGATGTACAGGGGTTCTGGTTGACGGTGATATGATGTACAGGGGTGCTGGTTGACGGGGATATGATGTACAGGGGTACTGGTTGACGGGGATATGATGTACAGGGGTACTGGTTGACGGGGATATGGTGTACAGGGGTACTGGTTGACGGGGATATGATGTACAGGGGTACTGGTTGACGGGGATATGATGTACAGGGGTACTGGTTGACGGGGATATGATGTACAGGGGTACTGGTTGATGGGGATATGATGTACAGGGGTACTGGTTGACGGGGATATGATGTACATGGGTACTGGTTGACGGGGATATGGTGTACAGGGGTATTGGTTGACGGGGATATGATGTACAGGGGTTCTGGTTGACGGTGATATGATGTACAGGGGTGCTGGTTGACGGGGATATGATGTACAGGGGTACTGGTTGACGGGGATATGATGTACAGGGGTACTGGTTGACGGGGATATGGTGTACAGGGGTACTGGTTGACGGGGATATGATGTACAGGGGTACTGGTTGACGGGGATATGATGTACAGGGGTACTGGTTGATGGGGACATGATGTACAGGGGTACTGGTTGATGGGGACATGATGTACATGGGTACTGGTTGACGGGGATATGATGTACAGGGGTACTTGTAGACGGGGATATGGTGTACAGGGGTACTGGTTGACTGGGACATGATGTACAGGGGTACTGGTTGATGGGGATATGATGTACAGGAGTACTGGTTGACGGGGATATGATGTACAGAGGTACTGGTTGACGGGGATATGATGTACAGGGGTACTGGTTGACGGGGATATGATGTACAGAGGTACTGGTTGACGGGGATATGATGTACAGGGGTACTGGTTGACGGGATATGATGTACAGGGGTACTGGTTGACGGGGATATGATGTACAGGGGTACTGGTTGATGGGGATATGATGTACAGGGGTACTGGTTGACGGGGATATGATGTACATGGGTACTGGTTGACGGGGATATGGTGTACAGGGGTATTGGTTGACGGGGATATGATGTACAGGGGTTCTGGTTGACGGTGATATGATGTACAGGGGTGCTGGTTGACGGGGATATGATGTACAGGGGTACTGGTTGACGGGGATATGATGTACAGGGGTACTGGTTGACGGGGATATGGTGTACAGGGGTACTGGTTGACGGGGATATGATGTACAGGGGTACTGGTTGACGGGGATATGATGTACAGGGGTACTGGTTGATGGGGACATGATGTACAGGGGTACTGGTTGATGGGGACATGATGTACATGGGTACTGGTTGACGGGGATATGATGTACAGGGGTACTTGTAGACGGGGATATGGTGTACAGGGGTACTGGTTGACTGGGACATGATGTACAGGGGTACTGGTTGATGGGGATATGATGTACAGGAGTACTGGTTGACGGGGATATGATGTACAGAGGTACTGGTTGACGGGGATATGATGTACAGGGGTACTGGTTGACGGGGATATGATGTACAGAGGTACTGGTTGACGGGGATATGATGTACAGGGGTACTGGTTGACGGGATATGATGTACAGAGGTACTGGTTGACGGGGATATGATGTACCGAGGTACTGGTTGACGGGGATATGATGTACAGAGGTGCTGGTTGACGGGGATATGATGTAAAGGGGTGCTGGTTGACGGGGATATGATGTAAAGGGGTGCTGGTTGACGGGGATATGATGTACAGGGTTACTGCTTGACGGGGATATGATGTGCAGGGTAACTGGTTGACGGGGATATGATGTACAGGGGTACTTGATGACGGGGATATAATGTACAGTGGTGCTGGTTGATGGGGATATGATGTACAGGGGTACTGGTTGACGGGGATATGATGTACATGCGTACTGGTTGACGGGGATATGATGTACAGTGGTGCTGGTTGACGGGGATATGATGTACAGGGGTACTTGATGACGGGGATATAATGTACAGTGGTGCTGGTTGATGGGGATATGATGTACAGGGGTACTGGTTGACGGGGATATGATGTACAGGGGTACTGGTTGACGGGGATATGATGTACAGGGGTACTGGTTGACGGGGATATGATGTACAGGGGTACTGGTTGACGGGGATATGGTGTACAGGGGTACTGGTTGACGGGGATATGGTGTACAGGGGTACTGGTTGACGGGGATATGATGTACAGGGGTACTGGTTGACGGGGATATGATGTACAGGGGTACTGGTTGATGGGGATATGATGTACATGGGTACTGGTTGATGGGGACATGGTGTACAGGGGTACTGGTTGATGGGGACATGATGTACAGGTGTACTGGTTGACGGGGATATGATGTACAGGGGTACTGGTTGACGGGGATATGATGTACAGGGGTACTGGTTGACGGGGATATGATGTACAGGGGTACTTGTTGACGGGGATATGATGTACAGGAGTACTTGTTGATGGGGATATGATGTACATGGGTACTGGTTGAAGGGGATATGATGTACAGGCGTACTTAATGACGGGGATATGATGTACAGGGGTGCTGGTTGACGGGGATATGATGTAAAGGGGTGCTGGTTGACGGGGATATGATGTACAGGGTTACTGGTTGACGGGGATATGATGTACAGGGGTACTGGTTGACGGGGACATGGTGTACAGGGGTACTTGATGACGGGGATATGATGTACAGGGGTACTGGCCATGGTTGACGGGGATATGATGTACAGGGGTACTGGTTGACGGGGATATGATGTACAGGGGTACTGGTTGACGGGGATATGATGTACAGGGGTACTCTATGACGGGGATATTATGTACAGTGGTGCTGGTTGACGGGAACATGATGTACAGGGGTACTGGTTGACGGGGACATGGTGTACAGGGGTACTTGATGACGGGGATATGATATACAGGGATACTAGTTGATGGAGATATAATGTACAGTGGTGCTGGTTGACGGGGATATGATGTACAGGGGTACTTGATGACGGGGATATGATGTACAGGGGTACTTGATGACGGGGTTATGATGTACAGTGGTGCTGGTTGACGGGGACATGATGTACAGGGGTATTGGTTGACGGGGATATGATGTACAGGGGTACTTGTTGATGGGGATTTGATGTACAGGGGTACTGGTTGACGGGGATATGATGTACAGGGGTACTTGATGACGGGGATATGATGTACAGTGGTGCTGGTTGACGGGGACATGATGTACAGGGGTACTTGTTGATGGGGACATGATGTACAGGGGTACTGGTTAATGGGGACATGATGTACAGGGGTACTGGTTGACGGGGATATGATGTACAGGGGTACTTGTTGATGGGGATATGATGTACAGGGGTACTGGTTGACGGGGATATGATGTACAGGGGTACTGGTTGATGGGGATATGATGTACAGGGGTACTGGTTGACGGGGATATGATGTACAGGGGTACTTGTTGATGGGGATATGGTGTACAGGGGTACTGGTTGACGGGGATATGATGTACAGGGGTACTGGTTGACGGGGATATGATGTACAGGGGTAGTGGTTGAAGGGGATATGATGTACAGGAGTACTTGTTGATGGGGATATGATGTACAGGGGTACTGGTTGACGGGGATATGATGTACAGGGGTACTGGTTGATGGGGATATGATGTACAGGGGCCTGGTTGACGGGGATATGATGTACAGGGGTACTGGTTGACGGGGATATGATGTACATGGGTACTGGTTGACGGGGATATGATGTACATGGGTACTTAAATGACGGGGACATGATGTACATGGGTACTGGTTGACGGGGATATGATGTACAGGGGTACTGGTTGACGGGGATATGATGTACAGGGGTACTGGTTGACGGGGATATGATGTACAGGGGTACTGGTTTATGGCGATATGGTGTACAGGGGTACTTGATGACGGGGATATGTTGTACATGGGTACTTGATGACGGGGATATGATGTACAGGGCTACTGGTTGACGGGGATATGATGTACATGGGTACTGGTTGACGGGGATATGGTGTACAGGGGTACTGGTTGACGGGGATATGGTGTACAGGGGTACTGGTTGACTGGGATATGGTGTACAGGGGTACTGGTTAACTGGGATATGGTGTACAGGGGTACTGGTTGACGGGGATATGATGTACAGTGGTGCTGGTTGACGGGGATATGATGTACAGGGGTACTTGATGACGGGGATATAATGTACAGTGGTGCTGGTTGATGGGGATATGATGTACAGGGGTACTGGTTGACGGGGATATGTTGTACACGGGTACTGGTTCATGGGGATATGATGTACAGGGGTACTTGTTGATGGGGATATGATGTACAGGGGTTCTGTTTGAAGGGGATATGATGTACAGGCGTACTTGATGACGGGGATATGATATACAGGGGCCTGGTTGACGGGGATATGATGTACAGGAGTACTTGTTGATGGGGACATGATGTACAGGGGTACTGGTTAATGGGGACATGATGTACAGGGGTACTGGTTGACGGGGATATGATGTACAGGGGTACTGGTTGATGGGGATATGATGTACAGGGGTACTGGTTGACGGGGATATGATGTACAGGGGTACTGGTTGATGGGGATATGATGTACAGGGGTACTGGTTGACGGGGATATGATATACAGGGGTACTTGTTGATGGGGATATGGTGTACAGGGGTACTGGTTGACGGGGATATGATGTACAGGGGTACTGGTTGACGGGGATATGATGTACAGGGGTAGTGGTTGAAGGGGATATGATGTACAGGAGTACTTGTTGATGGGGATATGATGTACAGGGGTACTGGTTGACGGGGATATGACGTACAGGGGGACTGGTTGATGGGGATATGATGTACAGGGGCCTGGTTGACGGGGATATGATGTACAGGGGTACTGGTTGACGGGGATATGATGTACATGGCTACTGGTTGACGGGGATATGATGTACATGGGTACTTAAATGACGGGGACATGATGTACATGGGTACTGGTTGACGGGGATATGATGTACAGGCGTACTGGTTGACGGGGATATGATGTACAGGGGTACTGGTTGACGGGGATATGATGTACAGGGGTACTGGTTTATGACGATATGGTGTACAGGGGTACTTGATGACGGGGATATGATGTACATGGGTACTTAAATGACGGGGACATGATGTACATGGGTACTGGTTGACGGGGATATGATGTACAGGGGTACTGGTTGACGGGGATATGATGTACAGGGGTACTGGTTGACGGGGATATGATGTACAGGGGTACTGGTTTATGGCGATATGGTGTACAGGGGTACTTGATGACGGGGATATGTTGTACATGGGTACTTGATGACGGGGATATGATGTACAGGGCTACTGGTTGACGGGGATATGATGTACATGGGTACTAGTTGACGGGGATATGGTGTACAGGGGTACTGGTTGACGGGGATATGGTGTACAGGGGTACTGGTTGACTGGGATATGGTGTACAGGGGTACTGGTTGACTGGGATATGGTGTACAGGGGTACTGGTTGACGGGGATATGATGTACAGTGGTGCTGGTTGACGGGGATATGATGTACAGGGGTACTTGATGACGGGGATATAATGTACAGTGGTGCTGGTTGATGGGGATATGATGTACAGGGGTACTGGTTGATGGGGATATGGTGTACACGGGTACTGGTTCATGGGGATATGATGTACAGGGGTACTTGTTGATGGGGATATGATGTACAGGGGTTCTGTTTGAAGGGGATATGATGTACAGGCGTACTTGATGACGGGGATATGATATACAGGGGCCTGGTTGACGGGGATATGATGTACAGGAGTACTTGTTGATGGGGACATGATGTACAGGGGTACTGGTTAATGGGGACATGATGTACAGGGGTACTGGTTGACGGGGATATGATGTACAGGGGTACTGGTTGATGGGGATATGATGTACAGGGGTAGTGGTTGACGGGGATATGATGTACAGGGGTACTGGTTGATGGGGATATGATGTACAGGGGTACTGGTTGACGGGGATATGATGTACAGGGGTACTTGTTGATGGGGATATGGTGTACAGGGGTACTGGTTGACGGGGATATGATGTACAGGGGTACTGGTTGACGTTGATATGATGTACAGGGGTAGTGGTTGAAGGGGATATGATGTACAGGAGTACTTGTTGATGGGGATATGATGTACAGGGGTACTGGTTGACGGGGATATGATGTACAGGGGTACTGGTTGATGGGGATATGATGTACAGGGGCCTGGTTGATGGGGATATGATTTACAGGGGTACTGGTTGACGGGGATATGATGTACATGGGTACTGGTTGACGGGGATATGATGTACATGGGTACTTAAATGACGGGGACATGATGTACATGGGTACTGGTTGACGGGGATATGGTGTACAGGGGTACTGGTTGACTGGGATATGGTGTACAGGGGTACTGGTTGACTGGGATATGGTGTACAGGGGTACTGGTTGACGGGGATATGATGTACAGTGGTGCTGGTTGACGGGGATATGATGTACAGGGGTACTTGATGACGGGGATATAATGTACAGTGGTGCTGGTTGATGGGGATATGATGTACAGGGGTACTGGTTGACGGGGATATGGTGTACACGGGTACTGGTTCATGGGGATATGATGTACAGGGGTACTTGTTGATGGGGATATGATGTACAGGGGTTCTGTTTGAAGGGGATATGATGTACAGGCGTACTTGATGACGGGGATATGATATACAGGGGCCTGGTTGACGGGGATATGATGTACAGGAGTACTTGTTGATGGGGACATGATGTACAGGGGTACTGGTTAATGGGGACATGATGTACAGGGGTACTGGTTGACGGGGATATGATGTACAGGGGTACTGGTTGATGGGGATATGATGTACAGGGGTACTGGTTGACGGGGATATGATGTACAGCAGTACTGGTTGATGGGGATATGATGTACAGGGGTACTGGTTGACGGGGATATGATATACAGGGGTACTTGTTGATGGGGATATGGTGTACAGGGGTACTGGTTGACGGGGATATGATGTACAGTGGTGCTGGTTGACGGGGATATGATGTACAGGGGTACTTGTTGACGGGGATATAATGTACAGTGGTGCTGGTTGATGGGGATATGATGTACAGGGGTACTGGTTGATGGGGATATGGTGTACACGGGTACTGGTTCATGGGGATATGATGTACAGGGGTACTTGTTGATGGGGATATGATGTACAGGGGTTCTGTTTGAAGGGGATATGATGTACAGGCGTACTTGATGACGGGGATATGATATACAGGGGCCTGGTTGACGGGGATATGATGTACAGGAGTACTTGTTGATGGGGACATGATGTACAGGGGTACTGGTTAATGGGGACATGATGTACAGGGGTACTGGTTGACGGGGATATGATGTACAGGGGTACTGGTTGATGGGGATATGATGTACAGGGGTAGTGGTTGACGGGGATATGATGTACAGGGGTACTGGTTGATGGGGATATGATGTACAGGGGTACTGGTTGACGGGGATATGATATACAGGGGTACTTGTTGATGGGGATATGGTGTACAGGGGTACTGGTTGACGGGGATATGATGTACAGGGGTACTGGTTGACGTTGGTATGATGTACAGGGGTAGTGGTTGAAGGGGATATGATGTACAGGAGTACTTGTTGATGGGGATATGATGTACAGGGGTACTGGTTGACGGGGATATGATATACAGGGGTACTTGTTGACGGGGATATGGTGTACAGGGGTACTGGTTGACTGGGATATGGTGTACAGGGGTACTGGTTGACTGGGATATGGTGTACAGGGGTACTGGTTGACGGGGATATGATGTACAGTGGTGCTGGTTTACGGGGATATGATGTACAGGGGTACTTGATGACGGGGATATAATGTACAGTGGTGCTGGTTGATGGGGATATGATGTACAGGGGTACTGGTTGACGGGGATATGGTGTACACGGGTACTGGTTCATGGGGATATGATGTACAGGGGTACTTGTTGATGGGGATATGATGTACAGGGGTTCTGTTTGAAGGGGATATGATGTACAGGCGTACTTGATGACGGGGATATGATATACAGGGGCCTGGTTGACGGGGATATGATGTACAGGAGTACTTGTTGATGGGGACATGATGTACAGGGGTACTGGTTAATGGGGACATGATGTACAGGGGTACTGGTTGACGGGGATATGATGTACAGGGGTACTGGTTGATGGGGATATGATGTACAGGGGTACTGGTTGACGGGGATATGATGTACAGGGGTACTGGTTGATGGGGATATGATGTACAGGGGTACTGGTTGACGGGGATATGATATACAGGGGTACTTGTTGATGGGGATATGGTGTACAGGGGTACTGGTTGACGGGGATATGATGTACAGGGGTACTGGTTGACGGGGATATGATGTACAGGGGTAGTGGTTGAAGGGGATATGATGTACAGGAGTACTTGTTGATGGGGATATGATGTACAGGGATATTGGTTGACGGGGATATGATGTACAGGGGTACTGGTTGATGGGGATATGATGTACAGGGGCCTGGTTGATGGGGATATGATGTACAGGGGTACTGGTTGACGGGGATATGATGTACATGGGTACTGGTTGACGGGGATATGATGTACATCGGTACTTAAATGACGGGGGCATGATGTACATGGGTACTGGTTGACGGGGATATGATGTACAGGCGTACTGGTTGACGGGGATATGATGTACAGGGGTACTGGTTGACGGGGATATGATGTACAGGGGTATTGGTTTATGGCGATATGGTGTACAGGGGTACTTGATGACGGGGATATGTTGTACATGGGTACTTGATGACGGGGATATGATGTACAGGGCTACTGGTTGACGGGGATATGATGTACAGGGGGACTTGTTGACGAGGATATGATGTACAGGGGAACTTGTTGACGGGGTTATGATGTACAGGGGTACTGGTTGATGGGGATATGATGTACATTGGTACTGGTTGACGGGGATATGATGTACAGGGGTACTGGTTGACGGGGATATGATGTACAGGGGTACTGGTTGATGGGGACATGATGTACAGGGGTACTGGTTGACGGGGATATGATGTACATGGGTACTGGTTGACGGGGATATGATGTACAGGGGTACTGGTTGACGGGGATATGATGTACAGGGGTACTGGTTGATGGGGACATGATGTACAGGGGTACTGGTTGACGGGGATATGATGTACAGGGGTACTGGTTGACGGGGATATGATGTACAGGGGTACTGGTTGACGGGGATATGATGTACATGGGTACTGGTTGACGGGGATATGATGTACAGGGGTTCTGGTATACGGGAATATGATGTACATGGGTACTTGATGACGGGGACATGATGTACAGGGGTACTGGTTGACGGGGATATGATGTACAGGCGTACTTGTTGACGGGGATATGATGTACAGGGGTACTGGTTTATGGCGATATGATGTACAGGGGTACTTGATGACGGGGATATGATGTACATGGGTACTTCATGACGGGGATATGATGTACAGGGTTACTGGTTGACGGGGATATGGTGTACAGGGGTACTTGTTGATGGGGATATGATGTACAGGGGTATTGTTTGATGGGGATATGATGTACAGGGGTATTGTTTGATGGGGATATGATGTACAGGGTTACCGGTTGACTGGGATATGGTGTACAGGGGTACTTGTTGATGGGGATATGATGTACAGGGGTACTGGTTGACGGGGATATGGTGTACAGGGGTACTGGTTGACTGGGACATGATGTACAGGGGTACTGGTTGAAGGGAGTATGGTGTACGAGGGTACTGGTTGACGGTGATATGATGTACATTGGTACTGGTTGACGGGGATATGATGTACAGGGGTACTGGTTGACGGGGATATGATGTACAGGGGTACTTGTTGACGGGAATATGATGTACAGGAGTACTTGTTGATGGGGATATGATGTACATGGGTACTGGTTGAAGGGGATATGATGTACAGGCGTACTTGATGACGGGGATATGATGTACAGGGGTGCTGGTTGACGGGGATATGATGTAAAGGGGTGCTGGTTGACGGGGATATGATGTACAGGGTTACTGGTTGACGGGGATATGATGTACAGGGTTACTGGTTGACGGGGATATGATGTACAGGGGTACTGGCCATGGTTGACGGGGATATGATGTACAAGGGTACTGGTTGACGGGGATATGATGTACAGGGGTACTGGTTGACGGGGATATGGTGTACAGGGGTACTGGTTGACGGGGATATGATGTACAGGGTTACTGGATGACGGGGATATGATGTACAGGGGTACTTGGTGACGGGGATATGATGTACAGGGGTACTGGTTGACGGGGATATGATGTACAGGGGTACTGGTTGACGGGGATATGATGTACAGGGGTACTGGTTGACGGGGATATGATGTACAGGGGTACTTGATGACGGGGATATGATGTACAGGGGTACTGGTTGACGGGGACATGATGTACAGGGGTACTGGTTGACGGGGATATGATGTACAGGGGTACTTGTTGACGGGGATATGATGTACAGGGGTACTTGTTGACGGGGATATGATGTACAGGGGTACTTGATGACGGGGATATGATGTACAGTGGTGCTGGTTGACGGGGACATGATGTACAGGGTACTGGTTGATGGGGATATGATGTACAGGGGTACTGGTTGACGGGGATATGATGTACAGGGGTACTGGTTGACGGGGATATGATGTACAGGGGTACTGGTTGACGGGGATATGATGTACAGGGGTACTTGATGACGGGGATATGATGTACAGGGGTACTGGTTGACGGGGATATGATGTACAGGGGTACTTGTTGACGGGGATATGATGTACAGGAGTACTTGTTGATGGGGATATGATGTACATGGGTACTGGTTGAAGGGGATATGATGTACAGGCGTACTTGATGACGGGGATATGATGTACAGGGGTGCTGGTTGACGGGGATATGATGTACAGGGGTGCTGGTTGACGGGGATATGATGTACAGGGGTACTGGTTGACGGGGATATGATGTACAGGGGTACTGGTTGACGGGGATATGATGTACAGGGGTACTTGTTGACGGGGATATGATGTACAGGGGTACTGGTTGACGGGGATATGATGTACAGGGGTACTGGTTGATGGGGACATGATGTACAGGGGTACTGGTTGATGGGGACATGATGTACATGGGTACTGGTTGACGGGGATATGGTGTACAGGGGTACTGGTTGATGGGGATATGATGTACAGGGGTACTGGTTGATGGGGATATGATGTACAGGGGTACTGGTTGATGGGGACATGATGTACAGGGGTACTGGTTGATGGGGACATGATGTACAGGGGTACTGGTTGATGGGGATATGATGTACAGGGGTACTGGTTGACGGGGACATGATGTACATGGGTACTGGTTGATGGGGATATGGTGTACAGGGGTACTGGTTGACGGGGATATGATGTACAGGGGTACTGGTTGACGGGGATATGATGTACAGGGGTACTGGTTGATGGGGACATGATGTACAGGGGTACTGGTTGATGGGGACATGATGTACATGGGTACTGGTTGACGGGGATATGGTGTACAGGGGTACTGGTTGACTGGGACATGATGTACAGGGGTACTGGTTGAAGGGAGTATGGTGTACGAGGGTACTGGTTGACGGTGATATGATGTACATTGGTACTGGTTGACGGGGATATGATGTACAGGGGTACTGGTTGACGGGGATATGATGTACAGGGGTACTTGTTGACGGGAATATGATGTACAGGAGTACTTGTTGATGGGGATATGATGTACATGGGTACTGGTTGAAGGGGATATGATGTACAGGCGTACTTGATGACGGGGATATGATGTACAGGGGTGCTGGTTGACGGGGATATGATGTACAGGGGTGCTGGTTGACGGGGATATGATGTACAGGGTTACTGGTTGACGGGGATATGATGTACAGGGTTACTGGTTGACGGGGATATGATGTACAGGGGTACTGGCCATGGTTGACGGGGATATGATGTACAAGGGTACTGGTTGACGGGGATATGATGTACAGGGGTACTGGTTGACGGGGATATGGTGTACAGGGGTACTGGTTGACGGGGATATGATGTACAGGGGTACTGGTTGACGGGGATATGATGTACAGGGGTACTTGTTGACGGGGATATGATGTACAGGGATACTTGATGACGGGGATATGATGTACAGTGGTGCTGGTTGACGGGGACATGATGTACAGGCGTACTGGTTGACGGGGATATGATGTACAGGGGTACTGGTTGACGGGGATATGATGTACAGTGGTGCTGGTTGACGGGGACATGATGTACAGGGGTACTGGTTGACGGGGATATGATGTACAGGGGTACTGGTTGACGGGGATATGATGTACAGGCGTACTGGTTGACGGGGATATGATGAACAGTGGTGCTGGTTGACGGGGACATGATGTACAGGGGTACTGGTTGACGGGGATATGATGTACAGGGGTACTGGTTGACGGGGATATGATGTACAGGGGTACTGGTTGATGGGGATATGATGTACAGGGGTACTGGTTGATGGGGACATGATGTACAGGGGTACTGGTTGATGGGGACATGATGTACAGGGGTACTGGTTGACGGGGATATGATGTACAGGGGTACTGGTTGACGGGGATATGATGTACAGGGGTACTGGTTGACGGGGATATGATGTACAGGGGTACTGGTTGACGGGGATATGGTGTACAGGGGTACTGGTTGACGGGGATATGATGTAAAGGGGTACTGGTTGACGGGGATATGATGTACAGGGGTACTGGTTGACGGGGACATGATGTACAGGGGTACTGGTTGAGGGGGACATGATGTACATGGGTACTGGTTGACGGGGACATGATGTACAGGGGTACTGGTTGACGGGGATATGATGTACAGGGGTACTTGTTGACGGGGAAATGATGTACCGGGGTACTTGTTGACGGGGATATGATGTACAGGGGTACTGGTTGATGGGGATATGATGTACAGGGGTACTGGTTGACGGGGATATGATGTAGATGGGTACTGGTTGACGGGGATATGGTGTACAGGGGTACTGGTTGACGGGGATATGATGTACAGGGGTACTGGTTGACGGGGATATGATGTACAGGGGTGCTGGTTGACGGGGATATGATGTACAGGGGTACTGGTTGACGGGGATATGATGTACAGGGGTACTGGTTGACGGGGATATGGTGTACAGGGGTACTGGTTGACGGGGATATGATGTACAGGGGTACTGGTTGACGGGGATATGATGTACAGGGGTACTGGTTGATGGGGACATGATGTACAGGGGTACTGGTTGATGGGGACATGATGTACATGGGTACTGGTTGACGGGGATATGGTGTACAGGGGTACTGGTTGACGGGGATATGGTGTACAGGGGTACTTGATGATGGGGATATGATGTACAGGGGTATTGGTTGAAGGGGATATGGTGTACAGGGGTACTGGTTGACTGGGACATGAAGTACAGGGGTACTGGTTGATGGGGACATGATGTACAGGGGTACTGGTTGATGGGGATATGAAGTACAGGAGTACTGGTTGACGGGGATATGATGTACAGAGGTACTGGTTGACGGGGATATGATGTACAGGGGTACTGGTTGACGGGGATATGATGTACAGGGGTACTTGATGACGGGGATATGATGTACAGGAGTACTGGTTGACGGGGACATGATGTACAGGGGTACTGGTTGACGGGGATATGATGTACAGGGGTACTGGTTGACGGGGATATGATGTACAGGGGTACTGGTTGACGGGGATATGATGTACAGGGGTACTGGTTGACGGGGATATGATGTACAGGGGTACTGGTTGACGGGGATATGATGTACAGTGGTGCTGGTTGACGGGGACATGATGTACAGGGGTACTGGTTGACGGGGATATGATGTACAGGGGTACTGGTTGACGGGGATATGATGTACAGGCGTACTGGTTGACGGGGATATGATGAACAATTGGTGCTGGTTGACGGGGACATGATGTACAGGGGTACTGGTTGACGGGGATATGATGTACAGGGGTGCTGGTTGACGGGGATATGATGTACAGGGGTACTGGTTGATGGGAACATGATGTACAGGGGTACTGGTTGATGGGGACATGATGTACAGGGGTACTGGTTGACGGGGATATGATGTACAGGGGTACTGGTTGACGGGGATATGATGTACAGGGGTACTGGTTGACGGGGATATGATGTACATGGGTACTGGTTGACGGGGATATGGTGTACAGGGGTACTGGTTGACGGGAATATGATGTAAAGGGGTACTGGTTGACGGGGATATGATGTACAGAGGTACTGGTTGACGGGGATATGATGTACAGGGGTACTGGTTGATGGGGACATGGTGTACAGGGGTACTGGTTGAGGGGGACATGATGTACATGGGTACTGGTTGACGGGGACATGATGTACAGGGGTACTGGTTGACGGGGATATGATGTACAGGGGTACTTGTTGACGGGGATATGATGTACCGGGGTACTTGTTGACGGGGATATGATGTACAGGGGTACTGGTTGATGGGGATATGATGTACAGGGGTACTGGTTGACGGGGATATGATGTACATGGGTACTGGTTGACGGGGATATGGTGTACAGGGGCATTGGTTGACGGGGATATGATGTACAGGGGTTCTGGTTGACGGTGATATGATGTACAGGGGTGCTGGTTGACGGGGATATGATGTACAGGGGTACTGGTTGACGGGGATATGATGTACAGGGGTACTGGTTGACGGGGATATGGTGTACAGGGGTACTGGTTGACGGGGATATGATGTACAGGGGTACTGGTTGACGGGGATATGATGTACAGGGGTACTGGTTGATGGGGACATGATGTACAGGGGTACTGGTTGATGGGGACATGATGTACATGGGTACTGGTTGACGGGGATATGATGTACAGGGGTACTGGTAGACGGGGATATGGTGTACAGGGGTACTGGTTGACTGGGACATGATGTACAGGGGTACTGGTTGATGGGGATATGATGTACAGGAGTACTGGTTGACGGGGATATGATGTACAGAGGTACTGGTTGACGGGGATATGATGTACAGGGGTACTGGTTGACGGGGATATGATGTACAGAGGTACTGATTGACGGGGATATGATGTACAGGGGTACTGGTTGACGGGATATGATGTACAGAGGTACTGGTTGACGGGGATATGATGTACCGAGGTACTGGTTGACGGGGATATGATGTACAGAGGTGCTGGTTGACGGGGATATGATGTAAAGGGGTGCTGGTTGACGGGGATATGATGTAAAGGGGTGCTGGTTGACGGGGATATGATGTACAGGGTTACTGGTTGACGGGGATATGATGTGCAGGGTAACTGGTTGACGGGGATATGATGTACAGGGGTACTTGATGACGGGGATATAATGTACAGTGGTGCTGGTTGATGGGGATATGATGTACAGGGGTACTGGTTGACGGGGATATGATGTACATGCGTACTGGTTGACGGGGATATGATGTACAGTGGTGCTGGTTGACGGGGATATGATGTACAGGGGTACTTGATGACGGGGATATAATGTACAGTGGTGCTGGTTGATGGGGATATGATGTACAGGGGTACTGGTTGACGGGGATATGATGTACAGGGGTACTGGTTGACGGGGATATGATGTACAGGGGTACTGGTTGACGGGGATATGATGTACAGGGGTACTGGTTGACGGGGATATGGTGTACAGGGGTACTGGTTGACGGGGATATGGTGTACAGGGGTACTGGTTGACGGGGATATGATGTACAGGGGTACTGGTTGACGGGGATATGATGTACAGGGGTACTGGTTGATGGGGATATGATGTACATGGGTACTGGTTGATGGGGACATGGTGTACAGGGGTACTGGTTGATGGGGACATGATGTACAGGGGTACTGGTTGACGGGGATATGATGTACAGGGGTACTGGTTGACGGGGATATGATGTACAGGGGTACTGGTTGACGGGGATATGATGTACAGGGGTACTTGTTGACGGGGATATGATGTACAGGAGTACTTGTTGATGGGGATATGATGTACATGGGTACTGGTTGAAGGGGATATGATGTACAGGCGTACTTAATGACGGGGATATGATGTACAGGGGTGCTGGTTGACGGGGATATGATGTAAAGGGGTGCTGGTTGACGGGGATATGATGTACAGGGTTACTGGTTGACGGGGATATGATGTACAGGGGTACTGGTTGACGGGGACATGGTGTACAGGGGTACTTGATGACGGGGATATGATGTACAGGGGTACTGGCCATGGTTGACGGGGATATGATGTACAGGGGTACTGGTTGACGGGGATATGATGTACAGGGGTACTGGTTGACGGGGATATGATGTACAGGGGTACTCTATGACGGGGATATTATGTACAGTGGTGCTGGTTGACGGGAACATGATGTACAGGGGTACTGGTTGACGGGGACATGGTGTACAGGGGTACTTGATGACGGGGATATGATATACAGGGATACTAGTTGATGGAGATATAATGTACAGTGGTGCTGGTTGACGGGGATATGATGTACAGGGGTACTTGATGACGGGGATATGATGTACAGGGGTACTTGATGACGGGGTTATGATGTACAGTGGTGCTGGTTGACGGGGACATGATGTACAGGGGTATTGGTTGACGGGGATATGATGTACAGGGGTACTTGTTGATGGGGATATGATGTACAGGGGTACTGGTTGACGGGGATATGATGTACAGGGGTACTTGATGACGGGGATATGATGTACAGTGGTGCTGGTTGACGGGGACATGATGTACAGGGGTACTTGTTGATGGGGACATGATGTACAGGGGTACTGGTTAATGGGGACATGATGTACAGGGGTACTGGTTGACGGGGATATGATGTACAGGGGTACTTGTTGATGGGGATATGATGTACAGGGGTACTGGTTGACGGGGATATGATGTACAGGGGTACTGGTTGATGGGGATATGATGTACAGGGGTACTGGTTGACGGGGATATGATGTACAGGGGTACTTGTTGATGGGGATATGGTGTACAGGGGTACTGGTTGACGGAGATATGATGTACAGGGGTACTGGTTGACGGGGATATGATGTACAGGGGTAGTGGTTGAAGGGGATATGATGTACAGGAGTACTTGTTGATGGGGATATGATGTACAGGGGTACTGGTTGACGGGGATATGATGTACAGGGGTACTGGTTGATGGGGATATGATGTACAGGGGCCTGGTTGACGGGGATATGATGTACAGGGGTACTGGTTGACGGGGATATGATGTACATGGGTACTGGTTGACGGGGATATGATGTACATGGGTACTTAAATGACGGGGACATGATGTACATGGGTACTGGTTGACGGGGATATGATGTACAGGGGTACTGGTTGACGGGGATATGATGTACAGGGGTACTGGTTGACGGGGATATGATGTACAGGGGTACTGGTTTATGGCGATATGGTGTACAGGGGTACTTGATGACGGGGATATGTTGTACATGGGTACTTGATGACGGGGATATGATGTACAGGGCTACTGGTTGACGGGGATATGATGTACAGGGGTACTGGTTGACGGGGATATGGTGTACAGGGGTACTGGTTGACGGGGATATGGTGTACAGGGGTACTGGTTGACTGGGATATGGTGTACAGGGGTACTGGTTAACTGGGATATGGTGTACAGGGGTACTGGTTGACGGGGATATGATGTACAGTGGTGCTGGTTGACGGGGATATGATGTACAGGGGTACTTGATGACGGGGATATAATGTACAGTGGTGCTGGTTGATGGGGATATGATGTACAGGGGTACTGGTTGACGGGGATATGTTGTACACGGGTACTGGTTCATGGGGATATGATGTACAGGGGTACTTGTTGATGGGGATATGATGTACAGGGGTTCTGTTTGAAGGGGATATGATGTACAGGCGTACTTGATGACGGGGATATGATATACAGGGGCCTGGTTGACGGGGATATGATGTACAGGAGTACTTGTTGATGGGGACATGATGTACAGGGGTACTGGTTAATGGGGACATGATGTACAGGGGTACTGGTTGACGGGGATATGATGTACAGGGGTACTGGTTGATGGGGATATGATGTACAGGGGTACTGGTTGACGGGGATATGATGTACAGGGGTACTGGTTGATGGGGATATGATGTACAGGGGTACTGGTTGACGGGGATATGATATACAGGGGTACTTGTTGATGGGGATATGGTGTACAGGGGTACTGGTTGACGGGGATATGATGTACAGGGGTACTGGTTGACGGGGATATGATGTACAGGGGTAGTGGTTGAAGGGGATATGATGTACAGGAGTACTTGTTGATGGGGATATGATGTACAGGGGTACTGGTTGACGGGGATATGACGTACAGGGGGACTGGTTGATGGGGATATGATGTACAGGGGCCTGGTTGACGGGGATATGATGTACAGGGGTACTGGTTGACGGGGATATGATGTACATGGCTACTGGTTGACGGGGATATGATGTACATGGGTACTTAAATGACGGGGACATGATGTACATGGGTACTGGTTGACGGGGATATGATGTACAGGGGTACTGGTTGACGGGGATATGATGTACAGGGGTACTGGTTGACGGGGATATGATGTACAGGGGTACTGGTTTATGACGATATGGTGTACAGGGGTACTTGATGACGGGGATATGATGTACATGGGTACTTAAATGACGGGGACATGATGTACATGGGTACTGGTTGACGGGGATATGATGTACAGGCGTACTGGTTGACGGGGATATGATGTACAGGGGTACTGGTTGACGGGGATATGATGTACAGGGGTACTGGTTTATGGCGATATGGTGTACAGGGGTACTTGATGACGGGGATATGTTGTACATGGGTACTTGATGACGGGGATATGATGTACAGGGCTACTGGTTGACGGGGATATGATGTACATGGGTACTAGTTGACGGGGATATGGTGTACAGGGGTACTGGTTGACGGGGATATGGTGTACAGGGGTACTGGTTGACTGGGATATGGTGTACAGGGGTACTGGTTGACTGGGATATGGTGTACAGGGGTACTGGTTGACGGGGATATGATGTACAGTGGTGCTGGTTGACGGGGATATGATGTACAGGGGTACTTGATGACGGGGATATAATGTACAGTGGTGCTGGTTGATGGGGATATGATGTACAGGGGTACTGGTTGATGGGGATATGGTGTACACGGGTACTGGTTCATGGGGATATGATGTACAGGGGTACTTGTTGATGGGGATATGATGTACAGGGGTTCTGTTTGAAGGGGATATGATGTACAGGCGTACTTGATGACGGGGATATGATATACAGGGGCCTGGTTGACGGGGATATGATGTACAGGAGTACTTGTTGATGGGGACATGATGTACAGGGGTACTGGTTAATGGGGACATGATGTACAGGGGTACTGGTTGACGGGGATATGATGTACAGGGGTACTGGTTGATGGGGATATGATGTACAGGGGTAGTGGTTGACGGGGATATGATGTACAGGGGTACTGGTTGATGGGGATATGATGTACAGGGGTACTGGTTGACGGGGATATGATATACAGGGGTACTTGTTGATGGGGATATGGTGTACAGGGGTACTGGTTGACGGGGATATGATGTACAGGGGTACTGGTTGACGTTGATATGATGTACAGGGGTAGTGGTTGAAGGGGATATGATGTACAGGAGTACTTGTTGATGGGGATATGATGTACAGGGGTACTGGTTGACGGGGATATGATGTACAGGGGTACTGGTTGATGGGGATATGATGTACAGGGGCCTGGTTGATGGGGATATGATTTACAGGGGTACTGGTTGACGGGGATATGATGTACATGGGTACTGGTTGACGGGGATATGATGTACATGGGTACTTAAATGACGGGGACATGATGTACATGGGTACTGGTTGACGGGGATATGGTGTACAGGGGTACTGGTTGACTGGGATATGGTGTACAGGGGTACTGGTTGACTGGGATATGGTGTACAGGGGTACTGGTTGACGGGGATATGATGTACAGTGGTGCTGGTTGACGGGGATATGATGTACAGGGGTACTTGATGACGGGGATATAATGTACAGTGGTGCTGGTTGATGGGGATATGATGTACAGGGGTACTGGTTGACGGGGATATGGTGTACACGGGTACTGGTTCATGGGGATATGATGTACAGGGGTACTTGTTGATGGGGATATGATGTACAGGGGTTCTGTTTGAAGGGGATATGATGTACAGGCGTACTTGATGACGGGGATATGATATACAGGGGCCTGGTTGACGGGGATATGATGTACAGGAGTACTTGTTGATGGGGACATGATGTACAGGGGTACTGGTTAATGGGGACATGATGTACAGGGGTACTGGTTGACGGGGATATGATGTACAGGGGTACTGGTTGATGGGGATATGATGTACAGGGGTACTGGTTGACGGGGATATGATGTACAGCAGTACTGGTTGATGGGGATATGATGTACAGGGGTACTGGTTGACGGGGATATGATATACAGGGGTACTTGTTGATGGGGATATGGTGTACAGGGGTACTGGTTGACGGGGATATGATGTACAGTGGTGCTGGTTGACGGGGATATGATGTACAGGGGTACTTGTTGACGGGGATATAATGTACAGTGGTGCTGGTTGATGGGGATATGATGTACAGGGGTACTGGTTGATGGGGATATGGTGTACACGGGTACTGGTTCATGGGGATATGATGTACAGGGGTACTTGTTGATGGGGATATGATGTACAGGGGTTCTGTTTGAAGGGGATATGATGTACAGGCGTACTTGATGACGGGGATATGATATACAGGGGCCTGGTTGACGGGGATATGATGTACAGGAGTACTTGTTGATGGGGACATGATGTACAGGGGTACTGGTTAATGGGGACATGATGTACAGGGGTACTGGTTGACGGGGATATGATGTACAGGGGTACTGGTTGATGGGGATATGATGTACAGGGGTACTGGTTGATGGGGATATGATGTACAGGGGTAGTGGTTGACGGGGATATGATGTACAGGGGTACTGGTTGATGGGGATATGATGTACAGGGGTACTGGTTGACGGGGATATGATGTACAGGGGTACTGGTTGACGTTGGTATGATGTACAGGGGTAGTGGTTGAAGGGGATATGATGTACAGGAGTACTTGTTGATGGGGATATGATGTACAGGGGTACTGGTTGACGGGGATATGATGTACAGGGGTACTTGTTGACGGGGATATGGTGTACAGGGGTACTGGTTGACTGGGATATGGTGTACAGGGGTACTGGTTGACTGGGATATGGTGTACAGGGGTACTGGTTGACGGGGATATGATGTACAGTGGTGCTGGTTTACGGGGATATGATGTACAGGGGTACTTGATGACGGGGATATAATGTACAGTGGTGCTGGTTGATGGGGATATGATGTACAGGGGTACTGGTTGACGGGGATATGGTGTACACGGGTACTGGTTCATGGGGATATGATGTACAGGGGTACTTGTTGATGGGGATATGATGTACAGGGGTTCTGTTTGAAGGGGATATGATGTACAGGCGTACTTGATGACGGGGATATGATATACAGGGGCCTGGTTGACGGGGATATGATGTACAGGAGTACTTGTTGATGGGGACATGATGTACAGGGGTACTGGTTAATGGGGACATGATGTACAGGGGTACTGGTTGACGGGGATATGATGTACAGGGGTACTGGTTGATGGGGATATGATGTACAGGGGTACTGGTTGACGGGGATATGATGTACAGGGGTACTGGTTGATGGGGATATGATGTACAGGGGTACTGGTTGACGGGGATATGATATACAGGGGTACTTGTTGATGGGGATATGGTGTACAGGGGTACTGGTTGACGGGGATATGATGTACAGGGGTACTGGTTGACGGGGATATGATGTACAGGGGTAGTGGTTGAAGGGGATATGATGTACAGGAGTACTTGTTGATGGGGATATGATGTACAGGGATATTGGTTGACGGGGATATGATGTACAGGGGTACTGGTTGATGGGGATATGGTGTACAGGGGCCTGGTTGATGGGGATATGATGTACAGGGGTACTGGTTGACGGGGATATGATGTACATGGGTACTGGTTGACGGGGATATGATGTACATCGGTACTTAAATGACGGGGGCATGATGTACATGGGTACTGGTTGACGGGGATATGATGTACAGGCGTACTGGTTGACGGGGATATGATGTACAGGGGTACTGGTTGACGGGGATATGATGTACAGGGGTATTGGTTTATGGCGATATGGTGTACAGGGGTACTTGATGACGGGGATATGTTGTACATGGGTACTTGATGACGGGGATATGATGTACAGGGCTACTGGTTGACGGGGATATGATGTACAGGGGGACTTGTTGACGAGGATATGATGTACAGGGGAACTTGTTGACGGGGTTATGATGTACAGGGGTACTGGTTGATGGGGATATGATGTACATTGGTACTGGTTGACGGGGATATGATGTACAGGGGTACTGGTTGACGGGGATATGATGTACAGGGGTACTGGTTGATGGGGACATGATGTACAGGGGTACTGGTTGACGGGGATATGATGTACATGGGTACTGGTTGACGGGGATATGATGTACAGGGGTACTGGTTGACGGGGATATGATGTACAGGGGTACTGGTTGATGGGGACATGATGTACAGGGGTACTGGTTGACGGGGATATGATGTACAGGGGTACTGGTTGACGGGGATATGATGTACAGGGGTACTGGTTGACGGGGATATGATGTACATGGGTACTGGTTGACGGGGATATGATGTACAGGGGTTCTGGTATACGGGAATATGATGTACATGGGTACTTGATGACGGGGACATGATGTACAGGGGTACTGGTTGACGGGGATATGATGTACAGGCGTACTTGTTGACGGGGATATGATGTACAGGGGTACTGGTTTATGGCGATATGATGTACAGGGGTACTTGATGACGGGGATATGATGTACATGGGTACTTCATGACGGGGATATGATGTACAGGGTTACTGGTTGACGGGGATATGGTGTACAGGGGTACTTGTTGATGGGGATATGATGTACAGGGGTATTGTTTGATGGGGATATGATGTACAGGGGTATTGTTTGATGGGGATATGATGTACAGGGTTACCGGTTGACTGGGATATGGTGTACAGGGGTACTTGTTGATGGGGATATGATGTACAGGGGTACTGGTTGATGGGGACATGATGTACATGGGTACTGGTTGACGGGGACATGATGTACAGGGGTACTGGTTGACGGGGATATGATGTACAGGGGTACTGGTTGATGGGGACATGATGTACAGGGTTACTGGTTGACGGGGATATGGTGTACAGGGGTACTTGTTGATGGGGATATGATGTACAGGGGTACTGGTTGACGGGGATATGATGTACATGGGTACTGGTTGACGGGGATATGATGTACAGGGGTACTGGTTGACGGGGATATGATGTACATGGGTACTTGATGACGGGGACATGATGTACAGGGGTACTGGTTGACGGGGATATGATGTACAGGCGTACTGGTTGACGGGGATATGATGTACAGGGATGCTGGTTGATTGAGACATGATGTACAGGGTATTAGGGGACGCATAGTGAACTATATCTGTGCTACTCAGGACTAAACAGATTGATTAACTAAAATTAAAAAAGGTTACGGCATTACTAATCTGGATATGAGCAATTTTCAATGAAAAGAAATGTGTTTACGATTTTTGAATTAGAACGTAAATGTAAATTTTAAGCCAACTTTGTTTTTATCTGAATTCGTTACACTTCATGTTATGTATAATTGAAGTTGATTTTATAACTTTATTTAAAATTCTCTTTAAAGGGATATGTTTTATTGATTGCAATATTGATCACAAAATTGATACCCTCGAGCTAAAATATAATTGTGTTTGCCAATCTCTCCACATGGATAACACCCAAGGAAATGGGATTGAATGCGTCTCGCTAGTTTCCTTTGGACACAGTGTATGACGTAATATGAAGACAGTATCAACATACCCGTTTTCCGTGCACAATGTCGACAACACTCTGGCAAAGTTGAATTAAACCTGAACAACGTTTCATATTATTAAATCGTTTGACGGATCAACCTGCCTGTGATAAAGTGAACATGTCAACGGCATTTCAAACATTTCAAATATCTAAAGTGTGGAATTAAAATCGAGCCATTCACAGACAGTCTGGAGCTTTATTGGCAGTTTTGATAACAGTTTAGAAATTCTAAATATCTAAAGGGGATATCATTATGTACATTTGTTTTTTTTATTTACTATTTTTTAAACTTTCTGTGATTTCTTTGCTAAAAAGTATTTAACCGTCCCTAAATATGGTCTTAACTGTAATTGTAAATGTAGCCTCATTTACCAAATAGTATATTTCATTGTTTTATATATAAAAAACATTAAGCAAAAGTATAAGAGTGAAAAACATATTTCGTAACAAGTTACATACAAAACGGGGCATGTTCGGCCCTAATCAGTTAAAATAGAGGCAACAGCTGACTATTTAATATAGATTATTCCATATATATTTCCGATAAAAGACGACATATCATTGCTTTGTATAGATATAGTTTATTATCATGTGGATTCAGTATTCATTTTATGAATTAAGAATTGATGTGCAGGGCCGAACGTACCCCAAGACAGAAGTGAGTGAGTGAGTTATTGTTTAACGCCGCTTCAGCAGTATTGCAACCATTAGCGGCGACCACCCCCCCCCCCCCCCCCCCCCCCCCCATTGATTGCAATATTGATCACAAAATTGATACCCTCGAGCTAAAATATAATTGTGTTTGCCAATCTCTCCACATGGATAACACCCAAGGAAATGGGATTGAATGCGTCTCGCTAGTTTCCTTTGGACACAGTGTATGACGTAATATGAAGACAGTATCAACATACCCGTTTTCCGTGCACAATGTCGACAACACTCTGGCAAAGTTGAATTAAACCTGAACAACGTTTCATATTATTAAATCGTTTGACGGATCAACCTGCCTGTGATAAAGTGAACATGTCAACGGCATTTCAAACATTTCAAATATCTAAAGTGTGGAATTAAAATCGAGCCATTCACAGACAGTCTGGAGCTTTATTGGCAGTTTTGATAACAGTTTAGAAATTTAAACTTTCTGTGATTTCTTTGCTAAAAAGTATTTAACCGTCCCTAAATATGGTCTTAACTGTAATTGTAAATGTAGCCTCATTTACCAAATAGTATATTTCATTGTTTTATATATAAAAAACATTAAGCAAAAGTATAAGAGTGAAAAACATATTTCGTAACAAGTTACATACAAAACGGGGCATGTTCGGCCCTAATCAGTTAAAATAGAGGCAACAGCTGACTATTTAATATAGATTATTCCATATATATTTCCGATAAAAGACGACATATCATTGCTTTGTATAGATATAGTTTATTATCATGTGGATTCAGTATTCATTTTATGAATTAAGAATTGATGTGCAGGGCCGAACGTACCCCAAGACAGAAGTGAGTGAGTGAGTTATTGTTTAACGCCGCTTCAGCAGTATTGCAACCATTAGCGGCGACCACCCCCCCCCCCCCCCCCCCCCCCCCCCCCCCCCCAAGACAGAAACAGATCTGATTATACAATCGACTGAAATGACATTTTATTAATGTTATAAATCACGAGGGTCTTAAAATTGTAGCATTAAATGAAAATTGATTGAGTGTCACAGATCATTTCGTCTGTCACTGATAATACATTTTATTGAGAAAGCAGATCGTGAGCAACACTTATTCTATCGTATCAATCACACTAGTTCATAGCGGTTTATAACAGTGCGGAGAAAGCAACGAGGCAGAATAAAGAATCTATTGATCTAAACCTGCAAGGATATTGCACTACCCACTAGTCTACCGCCTCAAATGATTCTAGAGCTAAGTGGGACTTGCCTCATACAAGTAAGGACAAATAACTCTACAGCCACGGGTCTCTTATTGCCTTGGCAAGGAGTAAATTCGAGCAAGCCCCGTTTGAATTTTGAGTCCGGCTAACAAACAATTACTCTATTCGGCATCAAATAAAATTACTATACAATATCAACATGTGAACAACATTTTTTGTCAATCATAAGTTCACTTGTTTCATATTTCATATCCTAACACATTAACAGAGTATGTGGGTTAGTTAGTTCACTCTGATCTAAACTACTGGAGTCAAACACAACATCCCTGTCGTGTTCGATGGGTTTTGTGTTACACATAGCTCGCCGATACTAATGCATTATGAGGTAACTCTACACATATGCATGTTTTTCCATATCCAATTGATCAGATCCTATTTAATCACAGAACAGTTCCCATTTGTTGTGGGGAGAAACTTGATTCAAAGCCAAATTGTAGCAAACACTGCAAATTCAAAATTATGAATTTAGAGCTGTATCATTTATCATTTTGAAAATATCAAATTAAGATATTTTCCCCTATTATGATCCCAAGGATTTGCCATGCAAAGAAACAGCAGAATAAAGTTGATAAATGGATTAGAGTCAATGAAGCTGGTCTGTAATGACTCTATCAAGTTGCATCGGTAAAACCTGAGGTCGAGGTAGTGTCATTAGAGTCTGAATAGATCTAGAGTCACCTGAGGCTGAGGAAAAATAACTCTACAGCCACGGGTCTCTTATTGCGTTCTCTGTACTTCTTTCCTTGTAATATAGAACGTACACATAAATCTTTTGCAACTAATGTATTAACCTTCTTTATTATAATTGACATAAATGTTCTGATTAGCAATATAAGGTGGAGTTTTGTGGATAACAATAATACAAACAACTATGATGTTTCCTGACCTGGGTCTGCTGGAACTGTTTAGTAAAGGATCGATATGAATATATATCGACTGTAACCACCTGTTGGCTATTAGCACTGTCCATCGCATCAGATTGATTGAATAAGTGGCATTTCCGTCTGCAACTTGTTTCGTCATCGATTTTACACACGACTTACCTCCCTTGAGCCCTGTACAGAGAAGACTGTATATCCCCTTGAAATTGCCAGGGAAACATTCTTCCACCTATTATGTTCTGGTGACATTGTGTCCCATTGCTATGGTTTGTTATGAAATGATGGAAGACGGACGAAAGGAAAGACA
This sequence comes from Gibbula magus, assembly GCA_936450465.1. Classification (NCBI taxonomy): domain Eukaryota; kingdom Metazoa; phylum Mollusca; class Gastropoda; order Trochida; family Trochidae; genus Gibbula; species Gibbula magus. The sequence continues at coordinate 2,569,761 of OW388291.1, forward strand.
AATATACATTGTTACATTTGGGGTAATGCTGAACGAAATGCAAAAGCATCCTCATGACACGATTCACTTGACTGTTAGGACACATGGCAGTTGTAGGGCTATGAACATTAAATGTCCACTGAAAAGCGTGAAACGACGTTGAATGCAAACATACTAAACCTGAAGTGTTTACACGAGATGCATGCCATTGATTTCGATCTTGAATATTTTGACACAAAGGCTAGCACGACATAGCAAATGTATGGACATTTTCAGTTACGAATTAAAGCCTTAATAGTTCTTTAATTTAGTTGAATGGTGTGCCCAAATTATCAAAACACATAGCTATCAAATCTTATTTTGCCCCGAGTTCACTAAAATTACCTATAAATGATTGCAATCCTTCTTAGCCAATGAGTGGACTATTGTGTGCAAACATGAAAGACAGGCGAAGTTGAACAATTAATCTGTTTATTCTGCTTAACAATTTATGTCCAGGAATGATATGACGACGATAAATTCCCTTTTGTTTTGTGTTCATGAACATTTAGATAAACATGGTATTTGTCAAGGAAAAACAGATATTCTACTTATTATATCATTATTTCTGTGTTTTATGTGACGTGGAGTGATTTCAACGGTACACGTGCAGCCTTCGCAAGCTGACAATATGACGTCATTACATTGTCCCGATGACGTCACTCAAGTGGCGATAAAGTTTATCGTCACTCAGTAGAGTGGTGATAAAGGTTATCATCACTGTAGCTCGATAGATTGTTTATTTCACTGTTAGAATTGAGTATCTCACACTAAATTATATGATAAATAAAGACTGTTTCACTTTGGCCCTATTGATTCACGATTCCTCTTAGTAAGCACCAGGCTACGTTGCGAAAGGGGAGATCTTGTAATGTTAATCGGCATTTAAGATGAGATACTCGTCATTAAGTTTGACAATTATAACCTCATGTAAATGGCGTAGTGGCAAGAGATAGACATGTCAAGGTATCACAGTCCTATCATTAACCAACCACAAATCATGGACAAGTTTAACCTTTTTTCAGAAAATGTTTCCTGAAGCAAAGTCAAGGTCACATGGTCAAACGATTGAGACCAAAATGACAAGGGATGCATATGTCAACTCTACTTGAATGCCATAACACCAAATATAGTCTGAATTGACCTGAACGTATGATATTTTCAAAGCATGTTTCAGAAAAGTGGATAGGGAAGTGAGGGCGAACTTGATTTTGGGACAGACGGACAGACGGACAGACAAATTGTGTTTCGACATACATGTATACCCACTTCGGTGGCAACATGAGTTAACAATATGTAAACACACAGACTCGTCTAAATGACCAAGAATCGAAATCGAAGTTTGAACTTTGTGTAGGAGCACAATAACATATGGCGAGAAAATGGTTTCGTGTTGTTTTTACCATATGCCTTTTGCGTTTTTTCACTGATTCAATGATGCTACAATGAGCCGATAAATATGCAACAAATATATGCTCGTTTGGAGAGTAACTCAAACTTTTCTGTAGCATATTTTGCAGAAATAAATGAAAATACTGCATCTCAGTAAATGTTTCTGATATTGTATGGTGTATGTTCTTCTTTACTTTAAGATGTATAGACATATTATTTACAGTAAAATATGTTAAGTTTCATTGCATATTTCAAGATTATGTTATGTAGAAAATAAGATTCAGATAGTTCAGTCTGTAGATGTTGTCTCGTGAAATCGTCATGATGTGGTTTTAAGGTTCTACTAATGACAGCTGGTGAACCATTAAAGCTGTCAGTCAGATAATCTGTCTTGGTTAGATTAGACAACGAAGTATACCAAGATCAAACAGACATTCAGTGTGTGTTTTTCTAAAGGTTGCACCGGGACTCCATTGTTAGTTGCTTGACTGGACATTGGTTGTTGAGTCGGTAAATCAACCAGGAACTAAAAGACGAGACATACAATAAGCCACCACCAGTCACTAATGGTGACATGTCGTATGATTTACTCTGGTTTAATATGTTCTTTCAAAATGTTTAAAGATAGCCTATTTCAGGATTTCAGGCAAAAGTCTTATTATTGTCACAATAGTTGATGTCGTCACTCGTTATTAAGTATCTACATTAATAAATGTCGCCATCCCAAGTCAGAGCATATCATAAGACGACGATTGTGTACCATTAAATAAATACTTGGTAGTTTAGTCTACAAATATATCATTCGAAAGTCGGGGATCGAACCACTGGCATTTCGGTCATCCCATTAGGCTATGGAACCAGTGGAAATTTGAATGATTTTTTCATGACACCTTTACCAATAAACTAGTATACTTTCTCAGCATATGGAGTGTTTTCATCATACATGTTAAAGAGCCATCAAGGATGTTGATTAACATATCGGAAAATTGCCAAAAATCTAACTCCGTGAAATATATACACTTAATTGTTCATAGATTTTTTCGACCCAAAATAAGCCGAGAAATTGCACTAATTAGTAAAGGTGTTTTCCAGTCTTAATATAGATCAAGTCTATTATTTCACTAGCTCACACACTGTACGTCTATCCAAAGACACGAAAGAAAAATAAAGTTTATGAGCAATGTAAGAAATCGAATTATATATTTTTTGCCGGTTATTTAGTTTCCATTATATTTAATTATGTATTTTTTAAAGATATTAGAATAAATGTTTTACCCAACTAGGTACTTTGCTTTGCTTTGGTTTTATAATCAATGGGAATATATTCATCATAATTTGTTGATCTTATCTGAATAAACAGTACATTAAACAGGCCATAATTTGTATATTCTCAGGACATTTAGAAACATTGCTACAATTTGAAAGCAATCGTCACATTCAGTAATGTTTGACAAGTGTAGCCTAACTTACAAGAGAATGGCTGCTATGGCGACTTGCGCTAAAGACGAGCCTTCACCCTTCGGAAGGGATTGTTGATGTGAAGTACGTTTTATGCAATAAAGGGGATTCTGTTTATATGACGTCATATACCCTTAGCGCGCTACCCGAAGGGGGATTTCGCTTTTAAACCAAATTACACAATGTCGAAATATGAAAATTATTTATCACATGTCATGTTGTAGATAAAATATTTCTCTAACGATTGACGTTATAAGTATATTTTCCACATATAAGTTTGTATTTGAAACACTAACATCCGTGATGGCTTTTTAATGCCTCTCCAAGGGTTAAGTACCTAATAACAAAAATGTTCAAGCAGCATTAAGAGCAAACGTAAGATTGGCAACACATGTTAACTATGACCTCCAGCATTGGTGCTGAAAATCGGTTATTGGACAATAGGTATAATAGATAACACGGATCAGGACAACTTGATTAAAACCAAAGTCCATTTTAAGCATCAATGATAAGTTAGAACATTTGAAATATATACTTCTAAAACTGTTGGCTCTCTTTTAAGAATAATTCTTTTAGAATAATGTAGCCAAAATATTAAATGACAGCTAAAATACACTTCATATGATGACGAATGTTAATGATCGTGGGGTGTTGACACATAGCTGATTCAGCATGTTATTTATTTGGCGCAACAAATTCAATTTTAGAAATTTAACTTTGAGTAATAGTTTCCAGTTACTCGAATCGAACAAAGCAAATACAACTTGCAGCAAAAAACAATATCTTGTCATTCTTTGCAGTCAGTATCCACACAATCCTACAGACAAATCATCAGGTCTCAGGAATTGACTGAAATGATTACTGTCTGACTGGTAGATGCCTGTAAGCTATACTCGCTGATCTTCCAAGATGTAGTCTTGTGAAGAAAGTATTAAAGGAGGGATATGTATTTTGATGAATTTCTACTGAGTCTGAATCATAGCTATGGGCTGGAAGTAACTTCGCTGGAATCACGTCATGTAAGGAATAGGTTTTACTCTCATTGGTCTTGGGTTGAACACGGAAGCTCCTTGAACACCTCTTGGGAGACAAAGACGATCAAACCACTTTCCTTCTGTAAACAATCTGTTAATGAAATATGTGAGAAACGAATCACGTAACCAAACCTCCATGCATCAGATATTGCAGGAACAACATTAGAAAGAGGTCATTGATTGGGTGTTGTGGTGTCTCTGTGTTCATCTGTCAGTCTATTGAGAGTCATCAAGGCCAAATGTTATAAGCTTCTTGTAGAATCGACTGCATTTGTTTCTTAAAAGTTAATGCAGGCCAATATGAATGGCTGATTGGTGACAATCAGTAATATATCTATGGATAAAACTAAACGAATTAACCTCGAAGTGACTTAAACAATGACAATTTCTTTTCTGAGGACAACATTGAACTTTGAATTGTTTATAAGAACCCTTCTTTCATTTTTGCTCAGTGAAAATATACTATTGCTATTTTGTGAACAATATTTGAATTTTACTCATTTGTGAATGGGATATATTTCTATGTTATTGTTATTAAGTTATAACGTTCATGCTCAATTAGTTTTAAAATCATATTCATTGTTAAAGGCACTTCAGCACAATTTTTGCATATTATAATTCATTATTAAAGTTTATAAAACATTTCATTTCACGACCTGATAATCCGTATCTATAGACAACTTGTATGTGTATTGAACAAAAATGGTGTGCCGTACAAAGAATGTTTAGGAGCCCTTCAGTGTGGAATGTAGATTTGTGGGCCTTGTGCCAGTTTAAGAATTCAGACAGCAAGACGGTTGACCATTCCAGCTTGGTGCCATATATGAAACTCTAAATTTAAATGTTAAGACATCATTTTATTGGGTCAGGAGTGTTATTTAGCTATTGGTAACACTTATATTTTCGTAAGATCACTATATTAAAGTAAGAATGACGCGCTACAGCACCTTTAAGATATAAACTAAAAATAAAATTAGTGTGTATTGGACATGAATATTTATCAAACGTTTTTTTCCTCTTTAAGACGAAACAGAGCAATGTTAAATTTATCAATTATTAATTTTGCAGGTGTTGCAGACTAACTTTATACAGGTACATTTTGAAAATAATATTTTGTCTAAGATATTTCGGAATTTCTGTTCTTTCAGTTTCAAAGTCTTCGCCATTAGTGTTTATGTCTTCAGAACGAACATTTGAAGTATGATAAACTATCAAAGACATATAATTACAGAACAAAAGTGCCTTTGTTGGCATTTTAAAAGCACCAACGGTGTGAAACTCTTTTAACTTAAAATGATTGTGTAAGTACCTGGAGGCTCTTCAAGATGAGTTTTCCTGCTTTCGTAACTGTAACAGATAAATCGCAACAACATGTATCTGTACCATTTATTGCTATATTTGAAATATACTTCTTAATCAAAATAACATTTTGTCATTATATAATGCTGTCTTACCCTAAGGTTGACTTTCCTTAATATTATGTATGTTACATGTATGTTATATGTATGTTACATGTATGTTATATATGTATGTTACATGTATGTTACATGTATGTTATATGTATGTTACATGTATGTTATATGTATGTTACATGTATGTTATATGTATGTTACATGTATGTTACATGTATGTTATATGTATGTTACATGTATGTTATATATGTATGTTACATGTATGTTACATGTATGTTATATGTATGTTACATGTATGTTACATGTATGTTACATGTATGGTACATGTATGTTACATGTATGTTATATGTATGTTACATGTATGTTATATGTATGTTATATGTATGTTACATGTATGTTATATGTATGTTACATGTATGTTACATGTGTGTTATATGTATGTTACATGCATGTTATATGTATGTTACATGCATGTTATATGTATGTTACATGTATGTTATATGTATGTTATATGTATGTTACATGTATGTTATATGTATGTTACATGTATGTTATATGTATGTTATATGTATGTTATATGTATGTTACATGTATGTTATATGTATGTTATATGTACAGTGTATGTTGTATGTATGTCATCAGTAGGATAACGGCTCAAACCATGTAAAACAATCCTTAAATATAATGCTGCCATATCATATCCTAACTTTCCGTAATCTTAATTGCGTTTTATGTATGTTATATGTCACTATTTTATCATTATCGTCCACAGAATGACAGAATGGTACAGCGATGTGTGCTCTTCAGATGTCGACATGTATATGTCATACTTTCTTTTCACTATATATGCTATGAAAAATCTCACATTGTTCGTTGGTAATACTACAAGTTTATATTGTAAACTAAATGTTACTTGAGGCGATTTTTTTCTGAATGACTTCTGAATTTCAGAATATGATATACTCTAAGGAAGAATGTGGACACTGTTATCATTTCATTATCATTATGGTAATGTAAACAAATTGTATTGTTTGAGCAACACATTTAAAAAAAATATATATATAAACTTCAATTGTCTAAAACAAGACGTTTTTATTTTTTACTGTAATAATAAGTTCACATGTTGTTGTCACAAAATGTTAACTGTATACTTGGATTGTGTGTGACCTCATGGATCATTGGGAAAGAAAACAGAAAAAAGTTATTCTTGAACCACCAATGGTTCCAGACTGTGTAGTTGTATGACAATAATATTACTTATGAGGTTGTTCTTATTCAACTCATATAGACAACAGTGAAATATTGCTTTGAGTTTTTAAAAACAATTTCGACTACAGCCAGTGTAATTTCATTAAAATGAAAACAGCTTCTGTTGTGTTAACCTACTTTCTAACTGATCTTGCCAAAAGACACTTTGAAACCGACAATTGTCTGTAAAACAAAGATTCAATAACTAAAAAACATGAATTATGATGTTAAACGTATTTCATTCAAGTTATGTAAAATGGAGTTTTTGGTTTATCAAATTTATTTCCTGAGCTTCATTCTAAAGAAAACTCTGTCCGTGATCTCTATGAATTTTCTCGTGATCGTTGTCTGAAGTACTGAAGTCAATTAAATGTTGATATCAATTTATTGTAGATTATCTAAAGATTTGGTACTGTTGAGACTATTGTTACAATTTCATCTTATTCTTTCATTTGGATAAGACCAAATGGAAAATCTCGAAGCATACAGCTAGAAGAATGAATGAAAGGAAGCTGACAAATGAATTGACAAGAAATATAAAATATCTTTATAAACCACAATACTCTCATTTTAATTGATTCTAATTAAAGGTGGACTTTTCAAATTACTTAATGGTACATGCTAGAAACAAAAGAGAAAACACATTGAAAAAGACATTGTTAATGAATTGAAATACCTATGAAAGCTGACACTTTGCAACTCTGCAACTGGTACCATGGACGATGTAATTATATAAAAGATAAACAAAATTAACGCTTTGATTTCACTTTCAATGATAAATGCTGACAAATATTCTTTAACTAGTCACAGTAAGCTGACGAATACCAATCGACCAAATGAATAGTATTTGCTAATTTTTAATCCTACCATTGCCCCAATTTATTAAATAGTGCATCAGTAGATGCGATAGATTCAGTGTAGGATTCTAGAATATCTGAAATGATATATCTTGTATGTCTTTCATTAATTATTGAAAACATTGTAGGATTATACTTTCTCATTTAGATCAGATAGTAAATAAATATATGCTTTATACAGGATAGCGCGATGGTGAGCGTGTTCGACTTTGGATCAAGAGTTCCCTGGTTCGAATCCCGGCAGGGGCACAGCAACTTTGTCTGCATGAGATAACTGTTCTACACGCAGTTAGGTATGGGTACAATGCTACACTTAATGTCTATGGTTCGCACATGATTCGATAGTTCCAGCCGTTGATCGCAGGTTAGCCACGTGTGATGCGGGCTTTCTCTCTGCAATAATACTAGCAGTCATTACATAAGTGAAATACTCTTGAAAGTGGCGTTAAATCCCAATTCACCTCACGTCAACTTTAATATTACCAAATGTACTTATATCAAAATGTACAGTCCATGAGAATTATTTCTTGTGAAATGTGATTGGTAAATATTTGCATTTTCCACATAGCCATCATGTGTACATGGCAGGTTGACCTGTGCTTACCTCAGTCTTGCAGAGATTACTCCAACAGCATGATTCAGGGTATTAGACCGGCGTCTCATTTCCTAGCTTCACCTCACCACAGTGTCGATCACGCCAAATTGGTCGACTGGCCGATTTGGTACTGAAACTGTATACAATGGCGTATTTTCCAATGTAAATTGATGTATTAGTTACTACCTTTCCGAAAATAATGTTATTGGCATTGATTAAATCATTTATAACTTAATTATCTGTTATCAAATATCATCAATGATGCTGGTTTTAAATAAAATGAAACAATGATTCGGTTTCATACTCGATTAATACCCCCATTACGGATGGGAAACTGTAATCAGGACGTATGGTACGTTGGAACGTATTAAAGCCAAATAACATATTGTAAAACACATTGTATGTACCTTTAAGGAGAGATGGGACGATGAAATCAAATATTTTATAATTCGGTTATTTTTTCAAAATAGTAAGTTTATTATGTCTTTTATCCAAAAATGGGAGAAAATTTGGGGGTCACCGAACGATTTAAAAAGTTATCGGCCATAATAATAATACACCAGTCGTCAAATTACGTGATTTTTGACTGATTTTGGTGTATTTAAATAACCGCTCAATCGCATACGGAGATGTAAAGCAAATCTATATTTTGAAATTGATAACGCTGGAAAGAGCAACAACATTAAATTAAGCAGCATTTTTATCATCGTGTTTCGCATGTTCGATAGGATTTGTCACTAACACACATATTTTAGATATTGCTAAAACTTTAATATGATGTGCGCAGTAAACTGAACAAACGAATTCAGAAATAATAATAGGGGGTCACGGAACGTTTTTCATCACTTTAACGTAATTTTTTAAATTACCTACATAAACGTAAAAACAAGACGTCACGGCAGTTTTGATGATTTCAAGTGTAACTTTGACGGCCTACCGTGTAATCATTATTGAACATATTATCAATCTAAGAGTGCACGGTGAAATAATAACTATCAGTTGATTATACCAGGCTATTTAAATTCATCACTAACTTGAGCTACGCATGTAATATGAATAACACACGTAGTAACATATTTACCGCGAATATAGGTGACGGTAACGTTATGCGGCATGTCGTAAAATGACCGTTATAAAGGCGTTACGGTTATTTAAAGCGCTCTCCGTTAGTATACATGTACAGATAAGCCTATGCCCAAAACAACGTAATGCATATATTTTGAGACTTATTCACAACAATAAATTGTTGTCGCAAAATATTGCCAGAAGCGAGTTCAATTTCTGGGTCCCATCCCTCCTTAACAGTAACAGTAATCTTGCTTGCTTCCTGTTAGACTATATATTCAAGCTCGATCAGATTTTCTTAGTTTGCAGATTAATTTCCTTAGCCATCCGGATCCAGACTGCTGACGGGCAGTAGCTGGTGTGTATGATTCATGCTAATGTTTAAAATTTAATCCGTGTAGACCATGTGTATGCCATTGCCTCTATTTCCCTCTATTTAACGACATTCGTGATAATACGATGTCCTGAAGAAGCCCCTATTGAACCTGGTTACATAACAAGGTTAACCTTCCCTTCACCTGAAGACCTATAAATGTTACTTTACAATTTGATGGACTGTTCATTTCCCCGTAAGAGTTTTTCACAAAGCTGATCATATTGAGCGAAAAAGTTATCAACAGATCATTTCTTAGATGCAGTTTATGTCTCGGTATTGAATGTAACAGTGAAATTTAGGGACATTCATACATGTAATTCAAATAAACTCGCTTTTGTGTCTAAAGGTGCAATATTAAACCTGAACTAACTTGGAAGCTCATTGTAATTTACGATAATAATAATAATAATAAATTTACGAATGAATATGTCTCTTTAAGGGCTAACTGAGTACGTGCAGACTAAGTTTGATTCGAGTCTATGTTATTTATGTCAGATCAAATATGACACTCGTACCACTTGCATCTGATTACTGTGCCATAGAGATCATATTGGCCATAAAAGTTCAGCCTAATTAAGAAACTGAGATCAGTACATATTTCTGATCAGATGCAATATTTGCTACCATGTTGTTCAATCGTGTCTAATTGTAAGGTTAATCCGACGATCTATAATTTACATGAGTGATAAATACATTTTAGTATACGTTGGGATATTTCAACTTCATAAATCAATCAGCAGATCACAAAATGAATGAATCATCTGATAAATATCATTACATTTTTGACACATTTACCCAGCACTATCGTATAAGACTTCTAAGATATCGTGGTAAGCGTCCTTTTTTTTGGGAATAATAAACACGGTGCATCAAATATCATTCCACAACTTAACTTATACCCAATTGTATTCTTTGTAAGATATTGTCAAAGATACGACATATCTTGTTAATAACACCCCGTTTTGTATGTATGTCACCTGTTGTAAGTTTTAGTTGACATTTGGGGAGATTTGCAAATCTGTATAATAATTTTCAATAACCTGGTCAGCAGTAAATAAATGACGTTGAACTGACGTCACAAAACATCCTCTTTATAAGTTATTTTAGTTTTTGACACCATCAGGCCAGTCATCAAAATAAGAAAATATGCATATGACATCGGTCTCAGAGCCACATATTGTGATCATTCTGAGATTGATCCGGGGGTTTTACATTCTGTTTAAACAATCTAGGAATGAACTTTCCTGGATTGTTCGAACAATTTGCAGATCGTTAGCTCACAATCTGTCCATAGTGATAATTCCTAGATTGCACGGAACATAAACGCTCGACTGGACTGAGATGTGAACTGACTTTTCAGCCATAGTTTTTCTCTGCCCTATGCCAAGCACAAGTGCAACTTCCTAAAGGTAAATAAAGAATGACCCTGATGAGAATGCAACTAGGAAAACATACACAAAGTTTCAAACAGTTGGAAAATAGTTATTTAATTAAACGACGAGAAACTAATATATTTTTGGTCTGTTTGTATAACTCATAGTTGTCAGATATGACGCACATTTACATAATAAATACATGTACAATACAACTTGAAATGATTTTAATAAGTACATCATGATCATAACGCCTTACTGAAGTACCAAGAGTATGAATGACTAACCTGTGTGAGTGACTGAACATCATAGAGTTGAACCGAACATTGGAAAAACATGTCAACGACAACGGTTAAAAGTAGTAATGCCCACAAGATGTATCTACAACCAGTTTTAATCCTTTTGTCATCAGAATTGAGGTTATTCAGGAACGTTTCTTTAATGCCAAGTTCTTGAATGACAGATTTTCGAACTGCATTGTTAACTTTCGTCATTTCGAGTCTCATTTTGATCGGTTTCAGATTTATTGTCAAAATTATTTATTTATGTAATTTTGTTCACAGCAACAGCTCATACAAAAAAATATTCGAGCATGCAAGTTTTCGGAGAATTAATGCATTCGTTATTGTTGCCTGGCAACAAACGCGTTCTTGTGCACAAAAACAACAAAGTAAACAGACCACATTATATATTTTATAAATTATATGTTTTATATATACTTTGGATGACGTTGATTAATATGCCATTTGTATGATATGGAAATATGGACCCTGTGTTCTTAGTCACATCAATGTCTCACTATTTAATGGATTGTTAAAGATTAAAGATTCTTTTTCCATTAGGCTTCAAAGGCATACTAAATTAGAAACACATTAAATTTATTATAGAAATAGACCAACTTCGTCATGTTAATCTTTGAATATAGCTGTTTGAGAATCTGATGATGTTTTCTATAAAACTACAGTTTAAAAAACGAATATCCATCCATACTTATACTCAGGTTTACAAAGGTGCTCTTTTGGCAATATTTCTGTTTCATATATGGAAATTAATTTCACATTTCTTTTATAAACTTGATTGAATGTCCTGATGCGATATAATTATAAAATAATAATAAAATAATAAAAATAAAATTATAAAATGGTTGTTCATGTAACTGTTTTGGTTACTTTCAGCTTTTGATCAATACCTCCTTCTACATTGTTCATCTTATGTATTGCTATGAAACCTATCTTATACCATATTTACATGTCTGTATGTTCTTTATTGCAGAGTAAACAGATTTGTCTCAATAGAATAAACCCAAGTCAAAAACTGTACACAGTATTCTTCTAACCATCGTTTATTTAAGGAGCCCACTTTGTAAATAAACGTTGAAATTATGTCTCCATGTGAAGACAAACTGCTTGTCTGGTGTAGATTTTCCGTTTGGGAGTGGGAATGGAGGCAGACAACGACACGAGATGCCGTTCTTAGTGCTTAAAATAATGAATTGTATATAAAGTTTACGTGTGTAAATGTAACATAGGGTTGGGATTAAGAGAGCACGACCCTGTGTTCAAATGGGTGTCGAGTGTGAAGTTTTGGGACATTGAATTTCGACGATACAAATTATTTCGATGTGAGTTGAGATCGATAGATAGCCATCCTTGCTCACTTCGTTCGCACATAGGGAAAACTGTCAGTTCATCTCTGTTGCGCAACATATTTGTGCTAAACTTCACCTGTGATGAACTGTACATATATGACTGTATATCTCCTGGTATTGCTTGGGAAGAATTCTCCTAACTTTTATGTTGTGGTGACATTGTATCCAATGTCTTTATGAAACGAAGGAAAATAAATGATGGACGGACGAGCTGACAGACAAATAGATATTATTACATTTGAAATATTGCAACATGTACGAAAAGAGAAAACATCCTCATGACACGTTTACCTTGATTGTAAGGATACTTGTCATTTACGCAACCACATGGCTCTAAATGTGCACTGAAAAGGTATGGGAAAAGGTATGGGAAGCTCTCGGATAACATAGAAAATATATTGAAATTTTTTATTTACGATTTAAAAGGGCAGTAGCACGTTTTTTCGCTCAAATAAGTCGATGAAATGTATTTAAAAAATAATTTCACAAATCATAAAACCCCCTTCTGTCTTTGGAAAATCAAGTTTAAAATGGGTGTACATGGTTCCGTAAAGCCATGGGGATCTTTTTTGTCATTCGAAATAATAAATTGTGTTCACAATAAAATGGCCGCCATGCATTTTTTGCTTTATATGCAACACCGTTATTACTACTACGAATGATTGGTTTGTGTAACAGGATGCTTTACCCTCTAAAGTTAATTTAAATGGCACAAACTATAATTACCAATAGCAAATTTGAAAATATAAATTTTGCAAAAAACGTGCTACTGCCCCTTTAAAGCCCCTCATACATTAACTTAGTTTAGTTTAATTTTTATGCTTTCTGAATGCTCTAGTTGAAAGTCTATTGGTACTGAATACTTATATCTTTTAGTCAATGTTTACGATGGACTATTTTGTGCCACTAACCATGAGAGAAAAGTCAAAAGATTAACCTCGATGTTATTGTTTCAGAATCTGTATTACTCTTCTAAACCATCTCTGTCAAGAAATATTATGACGATGTTATATTGCCTTTTGTTTTGTGTTCATGAACACATAGATACAGCTCCCAGATTGAGCTCTATTGATTCACAATCGATCCGCTAAATAAGGGCAAGGGTAATCTAAGAAAGACGTGAACTTGTAATCTTGATCTGTATTTGAGATGACGTTGACAATTACTCTTCCTGTGAATGGTGACAAGATATAAAACCAAGAAGTCCAATCATTGACCTGGTTAATGTATAATGTCCTACCATAAGGTCAAGGTCACATTGTCAAACGTTTGAGACCTCCTAATTGACAAGGGTTTCACATGCCAGCTGTAAGTGAGGGCAATAAAGCTAAATATATAAGCATCACTGGTATATATCCAAAGCATGTTTTATAAAATGGATAGGAAACAGTGGGAAGAATTGTTTTCAAACGGATTACGTTTCGACATACAATTTGTCGCATGAGAACCACGTTGTTTCAACTCTTCAACTCGATAAAACACATACTTTTTCAGGAACGTTCAGATATATTAAATTTGATCTCATCTTTATTGTGACCCCAATTTGGCTAAGGAGTCTGTACATAAAATTTCAGCTTTCTAGAGCTTTTCATACTTGAGAAGAAGATGAAAATAGGTTTTTAGATCATGAGTACTGTGAGAGACATTTGAGGTCACAGGGTCACAAAATCTACAGTTTAGAATCCCCATTGCCCAAGGTGACTGTACACAACATCTCAGCTTTCTTTTTAGGGTATAGTCATTTGAATTATATACTATTAAAACTTTTGGGCTGGCGGACAAGTCATCTTTTGATTACTCTTGTTTTAGAATAATTGTTTTAGAGTAATGTAGCCAAAATATTAAATGACAGCTGACATACCCTTCATTTAATGATTTGTTAATGATCGTGGGTTGTTGACATAACCCTGCGCGGGCATGTTAACTGTATGGCGCAACAAATTCAACTTTAATTCAAATTTAATTTTGACGAAATATTTTCCTGTTACTCGAATCGAACAAAGCAAATATAACTTGCAGCATAAACAATATCGTGTCAGTCTTTGCAGTCAGTATCCACACAATCCTACAGACAATTGATCAGGTCTCAGGAAATGACTGAAATGATTACTGTCTGACTGGTAGATGCCTGTAAGATATACTCGCTGATCTTGCAAGATGTAGTCTTGTAAAGAAAGTATTAAAGGAGGGATATGTATTTTGATGAATTTGTACTGAGTCTGAATCATAGCTATGGGCTAGAGGTAACTTCGCTGGAATCACGTCATGTAAGGAATAGGTTATACTCTCATTGGTCTTGCGTTGAACACGGAAGCTCCTTGAACACCTCTTGGATGACAAGATAATCAAACCACTTTCCTTCTGTAAACAATCTGTAAATGAAATCTGTGAGAAACGAATCACGTAATCAAACCTCCATCGGATCTTGCATGGACAAAATTGATAACAATGTTTCTGTCTTCACTCACACAATCGTAGGCTGCATAGTTCCTCTAAGGTTTCTAGGTCTGAAACCTTACAATGACGAGATGACGACTATAAGCTCCTTTGGGTTGCTAGAAAGAGGTAATTGATTGGGTGTTGTTATGTCTCTGTGTTCAGCTGTCCACTGAGTCTAGCGAAAGTCACCAAGGTAAAATGTTATAGGCTTCTTGTAGAGTTAGGTCAATCGACTGCATTTCTTTCTTAAAAGTCGATGCAGGCCAATATGAATGACTGATTAGTGAGTCATATATCTATGGCTAAAACTAAACGAATAAACCTCAAAGTGACTTAAACAATGACAATTTCTTTTCTGAGGACAACATTGAACTTTGAATTGTTTATAAGATTCCTTCTTTCATTTTTGCTCAGTGAAAATTTAATTTTGCTATTTTGTGAAAAATGTATACCTACTGAATAAACTATTTGAATTGTACTTATTTGTGAAAGATATATATTTCTATGTTATTGTTATTATGTTATAACGTTAATGCTCAATTAGTTTTAAAATCATATTCATTTATTAAAGGCACTTCAGCACAGTCTTTGCATATTTTTCATTCATTATTAAAGTTTATAAAACATTTCATTTCACGGCCCGATAATCAGTATCCATAGACAACTGTTATCTGTATTGAACAAAAATGGTGTGCCGTATAAAGAGAGAATGTTGAGGAGCCCTCCAGTGTGGAAGGTAGATTTGTGGGTCTCGTGCCAGTTTAAGATTTCAGATAGCAAGACGGTTGACCATTCCAGCTTGTTGCCATATATGAAACACTAAATTTAAATGTTAAGACATCATTTTATTGTGTCAGGAGTGTTATTTAGCTATTGGTAACACTTATATTTTCGTGAGATCACTATATTTAAGTAAGAATGACGCGCTACAGCACCTTTAAGATATAAACTAAAAATAAAATTAGTGTACATTGGACATGAATATTTATCATATATTATTAAGGATTCAGCCATAAGGCTGAATCCTTATTGTTATTGGCGTGTTTTTTTTTTTTTTTTTTTTATTATTCCACCGATTTTGTGACCGCGGTACTGAACTAACGGCCTGACCGATTTCTCTGAAACTTTCAGGGATCGTAGCCTGTGACCTAACTTAGATCTATTTTTTTTACTTTTTGGATTTTCGACTTCTTTCGTGAGTTATCCCCCTTGGAAGTTAAAACTTCAAACCTTAATAGCTCGAAAACTAATCAAGATATTTGCACAAAGAGCTATAGGGGTTTTCGGCCGTAATAATAGAATTTTTGCTATTTCGAAAAAACTGAATTTGTTGTGTACTTTCGCGGTTTTGAGGGTACGCGTCTTCAAAAATCTTCTTCTAAATCCCGGCAACACATACAGCTATGTGTGATAGCTCATTTGAAAGCTGGATAAACGTGTAAAAAAGTTATCGAGACAGAATTTTGAATTTTGGCTTAGAATTCGAGTTATCTGCCCTTGTATTTGAACCTTTTCGAAAAGTGCGTTTTTCGGTTGCATGTTCAAAGTGGCATAACTCTGTCACAAATTGATTTATGTCAAAGTTACTTATTTCAATCTCTTTATCATAACTGGTTTAACAATTCCATAACATATCATGATCATGTAAAAGTTGATCGATTGGGCACAATTTAGACGTAATCCCTTAAAAGTTAAATTTTGTGATTTTGAGACCTTTCGAGGGGTACCTACTTTGGAGAATTTTCCTTCGTAAACCACTGAAGATACAACAATGTTTTATGTCTCACTGTGAAGTAGACATGTCTCTAATGTAGAATAATAATTTTCAATCGCGTATCTGTCATACTTTATGTGTGACAAGTCACAGAACATTGTCATTTTTCAAAAATCGCCATTTTCAGCAATGTTCAAAGGATCATGACTGCTTAACCAATTATGCTATTGAAATTTGATTCACACCTGCGAATAGACAATTTCAAGAATAAAAACTTTTATGTTGAACCCTTTCATCAAAATGTTAATAGTTTAGCTTCGAACATCGGAAAAGTGGAATAGGGGTCCGAAAATAAGCATTGTTTAGTATTTTCCTGAATATTCAAAAGAACATTACGCATTAACCATGTATGCAATCTAAATTATGACTACATCAACCTCAGTTGAAATTACGAAAAATAAAATAAGTACAGTAGTGGTGTTCATAACCAATGAGTTACGGGTATTTTAAGTTGGACAGTTTCTGCCTTCTTTCTAAATTGACAATCGCCACGTTTGTAGTGTATCTTTGTTAGTGCATGTTCAACAATGCAAAATCATAGCACGTTGTTTGATACCTCGTTGAAATGGGAAAGGATTACTCTATATGGGGAAAACATTATTAGTTTGATAATAAACATAACCAATGAGATATAAGCATTTTATCTTGATCAATTGCGACTTTATTTTGAACTGTTAACAAAGGGGGTAAATCCTACTTTCGTTTTACATGATGGACAGGGATAGGTTGCTGTAGCTTAACACATTTCCACATAATCGTGTAACTTTCAGGAATGACTGCTGATATAATGTACCTAATAGGAAATGAATCATATATATGCTGAATCCGTTTAAAGTCGCTTGCGACTATATTTATATTTATATTTTGGCCTCTTTAAGACGAACCAGAGCAATGTTAAGTTTATCAATTATTAATTTTGCAGGTGTTGCAGACTAACTTTATACAGGTACATTTCGAAAATAATATTTTGTCTAAGATATTTCGGAATTTCTGTTCTTTCAGTTTCAAAGTCTTCGCCATTAGTGTTTATGTCTTCAGAAGGAACATTTGAAGTATGATAAAATATCAAAGACATATAATTACGGAACAAAAGTGCCTTTGTTGGCATTTTAAAAGCACCAACGGTGTGAAACTCTTTTAACTTAAAATGATTGTGTAAGTACCTGGAGGCTCTTCAAGATCAGTTTTCCTGCTTTCGTAACTGTAACAGATAAATCGCAACAACATGTATCTGTACCATTTATTGCTATATTTGAAATATACTTCTCAATCAAAATAACATTTCGTCATTATATAATGCTGTCTTACCCTAAGGTTGACTTTCCTTAATATTATGTATGTTATATGTATGTTACATGTATGTTACATGTATGTTATATGTATGTTACATGTATGTTACATGTATGTTACATGTATGTTATATGTATGTTACATGTATGTTATATGCATGTTACATGTATGTTATATGTATGTTATATGTATGTTACATGTACATGTATGTTACATGTATGTTATATGTATGTTATATGTACAGTGTATGTTGTATGTATGTCATCAGTAGGATAACGGCTCAAACCATGTAAAACAATCCTTAAATATAATGCTGCCATATCATTTCCTAACCTTCCGTAATCTTAATTGCGTTTTATGTATGTTATATGTCACTATTTTACCATTATCGTCCACAGAATGGCAGAATGGTACAGCGATGTGTGCTCTTCAGATGTCGACATGTATATGTCATACTTTCTTTTCACTATATATGCTATTAAAAATCTCACATTGTTCGTTGGTAATACTACAAGTTTATATTGTAAACTGAAGGTTACTTGGGGCGATTTTTTTCTGAATGACTTCTGAGATTCAGAATATGATATACTCTAAGGAAGAATGTTGACACTGTTATCATTTCATTATCATTATGTTAAATGTAAACAAATATTATTGTTTGAGCAACACATTTAAAAAATATATATATATAAACTTCAATTGTCTAAAACAAGACGTTTTTATTTTTTACTGTAATAATAAGTTCACATGTTGTTGTCAAAAAAAGGTTAACTGTATACTGGGATTGTGTGTGACCTCATGGATCATTGGGAAAGAAAACAGAAAAAAGTTATTCTTGAACCACCAATGGCTCCAGACTGTGTAGTTGTATGACAATAATATTACTTATAAGGGTGTTCTTATTCAACTCATATAGACAACAGTGAAATATTGCTTTGAGTTTTTAAAAACAATTTCGACTACAGCCAGTGTAATTTCATTAAAATGAAAACAGCTTCTGTTGTGTTAACTTACTTTCTAACTGATCTTGCCAAAAGACACTTTGAAACCGACAATTGTCTGTAAAACAAAGAATCAATAACTAAAAAACGTGAATTATGATGTTAAAGGCGCTGTAGCACGTTTTTGGCAAATTTTATTTGTTCAAATTTCCAATTTATAATGATAGTTTATGTCATTTATGTTAACTTCAGAAGGTAAAACATCATATTACACAAACCAATTATCCGTAGTGGTAATAACAGTATTGCGTATAAAGCAAAATTTTCATGGCGGCCATTTTATTGTGAACACAATTTATACTTTTTGTATGACAAAATGATTCGCATCGCTTTACTGAACCATGTATACTCATTTTTTAAATTGATTTTCCGAAGAGGGAAGGGTGTTTTACCATTAGTGACATTATTTTTCCAAAAAATTTCATCAACTTATTTCAGCGAAAAAACGTGCTACAGCGCCTTTAAACGTATTTCATTCAAGTCAAGTAAAATGGAGTTTTTGGTTAATCAAATTTATTTCCTGAGCTTCATTCTAAAGAAAACTCTGTCCTTGATCTCATGATGTCTATGAATTTTCTCTTGATCGTTGTCTGAAGTACTGAATTCAATTAAATGTTGATATCAATTTATTGTAGATTATCGAAAGATTTGGTACTGTTGAGACTATTGTTACAATTTCATCTTATTCTTTCATTTGGATAAGACCAAATGTAAAATCTCGAACCATACAGCTAGAAGAATGAATGAAAGGAAGCTGACAAATGAATTGACAAGAAATATAAAATATCGTTATATACCACAATAATCTCATTTTAATTGAATCTAATTAAAGGTGGACCTTTCATATTACTTAATGGTACATGCTATAAACAAAAGAGAAAACACATTGAAAAAGACATTGTTAATGAATTGAAATACTTATGAAAGCTGACACTTTGCAGCTCTGCAACTAGTACCATGGACGATGTAATTATATAAAAGATAAACAAAATTAACGCTTTGATTTCACTTTCAATGATAAATGCTGACAAATATTCTTGAACCAGTCACAGTAAGCTGACGAATACCAATCGACCAAATGAATAGTATTTGCTATATTTTAATCCTACAATTGCCCCAATTTATTCAATAGTGCATCAGTAGATGCGATAGATTCAGTGTTGGATTCTAGAATATCTGAAATGATATATCTTGTATGTCTTTCATTAATTATTACAAGACGAGGTGTCAAGTAACAATACCATGTAACCGCTTGGACTACCGATACAGAGGAGTGAAAGGATATAATATTACCTATTTATCATTAATATTACCTGAAAACAATGTAGGATTATACTTTCTCATTTAGATCAGATAGTAAATGAATATATGCTTTATACAGGATAGCGCGATGGTAAGCGTGTTCGACTTTGGATCAAGAGTTCCGTGTTTCGAATCCCGGCAGGGGCACAGCAACTTTGTCTGCAGTAGATAACTGTTCTACACGCAGTTAGGTATGGGTACAATGCTACACTGAATTTCTATGGTTCGCACATGATTCGCTAGTTCCAGCCGTTGCTCGCAGGTTAGCTACGTGTGATGCGGGATTTCTCTCTGCAATAATACTAGCAGCCATTACATAAGTGAAATACTCTCGAAAGTGGCGTTAAACCACAACTCACCTCACGTCACCTTTAATATTACCAAATGTACTTATATCAAAATTTACATAATTATTTCTTGTGAAATGTGATCAGTAAATATTTGCATTTTCCACATAGCCATCATGTGTATATGGCAGGTTGACCTGTGCTTACCTCAGTCTTGCAGAGATTACTCCAACAGCATGATTCAGGGTATTAGACCGGCGTCTCATTTCCTAGCTTCACCTCACCACAGTGTAGATCACGCCAAATTGGTCCATTGGGCGATTTGGTACTGATACTGTATACAATGGCGTATTTTCCAATGTAAATTCATGTATTAGTTACTACCTATCCAAAAAAAATGTTATTGGCATTGATTAAATCATTTATAACTTGATTATCTGTTATCAAATATCATCAATGATGCTGGTTTTAAATAAAATGGAACAATGATTCTGTTTCATACTCGATTAATACCCACATTACGGATGGGAAACTGTAATCAGGACGTATGGTACGTTGGAACGTATTAAAGCCAAATAACATATTGTAAAACACATTGTATGTACCTTTAAGGAGAGATGGGACGATGAAATCAAATATTTTAGAATTCGGTTATTTTTTCAAAATAGTAAGTTTATTATGTCTTTTATCCAAAAATGGGAGAAAATTTGGGGGTCACCGAACGATTTAATATCGGCCATAATAATAATACACCAGTCGGCAAATTACGTCATTTTTGACTGATTTGATGTATTTAAATAAGCGCTCAATCACATACGGAGATGTAAAGCAAATCTATATTTTGAAATTGATATCGCTGGAAAGAGCAACAACATTAAATTAAGCGGCATTTTTATCATCGTGTTACACATGTTGTCACTAACACACATATTTTAGATATTGCTAAAACTTTAATATGATGTGAACAGTCAACTGAACAAACGAATTCAAAAATAATAATAGGGGGTCACTGAACGTTTTTCATCAGTTTAACGTCATTTTTTAAATTACCTACATAAAGGTAAAACAAGACGTCACGGCAGTTTTGATGATTTCAAGTGTAACTTTGACAGCCTGCCGTGTAATCATTATTGAACATATTATCAATCTAAGAGTGCACGGTGAA
The DNA here is from genome assembly GCA_936450465.1 of Gibbula magus. Taxonomy (NCBI): domain Eukaryota; kingdom Metazoa; phylum Mollusca; class Gastropoda; order Trochida; family Trochidae; genus Gibbula; species Gibbula magus. The sequence continues at coordinate 2,591,495 of OW388291.1, forward strand.
AGATTACTATCATATATTATATATATATATATATAGATGATTATACCAGGCTATTTAAATTCATCACTAACTTGAGATACGCATGTAATATGAATAACACACGTAGTAACATATTTACCGCGAATATAGGTGACGATAACGTTATGCGGCATGACCGTTATAAAGGCGTTACGGTTATTTTAAGCGCTCTCCGTTAGTATACAGATAAGCCTATGCCCAAAACAACGTAATGCATATATTTTGTTGTCGCAAAATGTTGCCAGAAGCGAGTTCTATTTCTGGGTCCCATCTCTCCATAACAGCAACAGTAATCTTGCTTGCATTCTGTTAGACTATATATTCCAGCTCGATCAGATTTTCTTAGTTTGCAGATTAATTTCCTTAGCCATCCGGATCCAGACTGCTGACGGGCAGTAGCTGGTGTGTATGATTCATGCTAATGTTTAAAATTTAATCCGTGTAGACCATGTGTATGCCATGGCCTCTATTTCCCTCTATTTAAAAACATTCGTGATAATACGATGTCCTGAAGAAGCCCCTATTGAACCTGGTTACATAACAAGGTTAACCTTCGCTTCACCTGAAGACCTTATAAATGTTACTTTACAATTTGATGGACTGTTCATTTCCCCGTCTGAGTTTTTCGAAAAGCTGATCATATTGAGCGAAAAAGTTATCAACAGATCATTTCTTAGATGCAGTTTATGTCTCGGTATTGAATGTAACAGTGAAATTTAGGGACATTCATTGTATACATGTAATTCAAATAAACTCGCTTTTGTGTCTAAAGGTGCAAAATTAAACCTGAACTAACTTGAAGCTCAATGTAATGTTAAATTTACGAATGAATATGTCTCTTTAAGGGCTAACTGAGTACGTGCAGACTAAGTTTGATTCGAGTCTATGTTATTTATGTCAGATCAAATATGACACTCGTACCACTTGCATCTGATTACTGTGCCATAGAGATCATATTGGCCATTAAAGTTCAGCCTAATTAAGAAACTGAGATCAGTACATATTTCTGATCAGATGCAATATTTGCTACCATGTTCCTCACTCGTGTCTAATTGTAAGGTTAATCCGACGATCGATAATTTACATGAGTGATAAATACATTTTAGTATACGTTGGGATATTTCAACTTCATAAATCAATCAGCAGATCACAAAATGAATGAATCATCTGATAAATATCCTTACATTTCTGACACATTTACCCAGCACTATCGTATAATACTTCTAAGATATCGTGGTAACCGTTCTTCTTTTTTGGGAATAATAAACACGGTGCATCAAATATCATTCCACAACTTAACTTATACCCAATTGTATTCTTTGTAAGGTATTGTCAAAGATACGACATATCTTGTTAATAACACCCCGTTTTGTATGTATGTCACCTGTTGTAAGTTTTAGTTGACATTTGGGGAGATGTGCAAATCTGTATAATAAGTTTCAATAACCTGGTCAGCAGTAAATAAATGACGTTGAACTGACGTCACAAAACATCCTCTTTATAAGTTATTTTAGTTTTTGACACCATCAGGCCAGTCATCAAAATAAGAAAATATGCATATGACATCGGTGTCAGAGCCACATATTGTGATCATTCTGAGATTGATCCGGGGGTTTTACATTCTGTTTAAACAATCTAGGAATGAACTTTCCTGGATTGTTCGAACAATTTGCAGATCGTTAGCTCACAATCTGTCCATAGTGATAATTCCTAGATTGCACGGAACATAAACGCTCGACCGGACTGAGATGTGAACTGACTTTTCAGCCATAGTTTTTCTATGCCCTATGCCAAGCACAAGTGCAGCTTCCTAAAGGTAAATAAAGAAAGACCCTGATGAGAATGCAACTAGGATAACATACACAAAGTTTCAAACACTATACAAAATAGTTATTTAATTAAACGACGAGAAACTAATATATTTTTGGTCTGTTTGTATAACTCATAGTTGTCAGATATGACGCACATTTACATAATAAATACATGTACAATACAACTTGAAATGATTTTAATAAGTACATCATGATCATAACGCCTTACTGAAGTACCAAGAGTATGAATGACTAACCTGTGTGAGTGACTGAACATCATAGAGTTGAACCGAAAAACATGTCAATTTTGTAAAACGACAACGGTTAAAAGTAGTAATGCCCACAAGATGAATCTACAACCAGTTTTAACCCTTTTGTCATCAGAATTGAGGTTATTCAGGAACGTTTCTTTAATGCCAAGTTCTTGAATGACAGATTTTCGAACTGCATTGTTAACTTTCGTCGTTTCGAGTCTCAGTTTCGAGTCTCAGTTTGATCGGTTTCAGATTTATTGTCAAAATTATTTATTGATGTAATTTTGTTTACAGCAACAGCTCATACAAAAAACTATTCGAGCATGCAAGTTTTCGGAGAATTAATGCATTCGCTATTGTTGCATTCTATTCGCATTCTTGTGCAAAAAAAACAACAAAGTAAACAGAGCACTCTATAACCACATTATATATTTTATAAATTATATGTTTTATATATACTTTGGATGACGTTGATCAATATGCCATTTGTATGATATGGAAATATGGACCCTGTGTTCTTAGTCACATCAATGTCTCTTTGTGATCTTAGATATCCGTTTTTGGGGATCACCATTTAATGTATTATTAAAAAAAAAATTCCATTAGGCTTCAAAGGCATACTAAATTAGAAACACATTAAATTTATTGCAGAAATAGACCGAGTTTGTCATGTTAATCTTTGAATATAGCTGATTGAGAATCTGATGATGTTTTATGTAAAACTACAGCTTAAAAAACGAATATCCATCCATACTTATACTCAGGTTTACAAAGGTGTTCTTTTGGCAATATTCCTGTTTCATATATGGAAATTAATTTCACATTTCTTTTATAAACTTGATTGAATGTCCTGATGCGATATAATTATAAAATAATAATAAAATAATAAAAATAAAATTATAAAATGGTTGTTCATGTAACAGTTTTGGTTAGTTTCAGCTTTTGATCAATACCTCCTTCTACATTGTTCATCTTATGTATTGCTATGAAACCTATCTTATACCATATTTACATGTCTGTATGTTCTTTATTGCAGAGTAAACAGATTTGTCTCAATAGAATAAACCCAAGTCAAAAACTGTACACAGTATTCTTCTAACCATCGTTTATTTAAGGAGCTTACTTTGTAAATAAACGTTAAAATTATGTCTCCATGTGAAGACAAACTGCTTGTATGGTGTAGATTTTCCGTTTGGGACTGGGAATGGAGGCAAACAACGACATGAGATGCCGCTCTTAGTGCTTAAAATAATTAATTGTATATATAGTTTACGTGTGTAAATGTAACATAGGGTTGGGATTAAGAGAGCACGACCCTGTGTTCAAATGGGTGTCGAGTGTGAAGTTTTGGGACATTGCATTTTGACGATTCAAATTATTTCGATGTGAGTTGAGATCGATAGATTGCCATCCTTGCCCACTTCGTTCGCACATAGGGAAAACTGTCAGTTCATCTCTGTTGCGCAACATATTTGTGCTAAACTTCACCTGTGATGTACTGTACGAGATCCCCTGGTTTTGCTCGGGAAGCATTCTCCTAACCATTATGTTGTGGTGACATTGTATTCAATTGCTTTATGAAACGAAGGAAAATAAATGATGGACGGACGAGCTGACAGACAAATAGATATTATTACATTTGAAATATTGCAACATGTACGAAAAGGGAAACATCCTCATGACACGTTTACCTTGATTGTAAGGATACTTGTCATTTACGCAACCACATGGCTTTAAATGTGCACTGAAAAGTATGAAACGATGTTTAATGCAAACATACTCATCTTAAATGATAAATGATCTCCATGTTGAACATTTTGACACAACTTATTTATTTAGTTTTTAGTTGATAACTTATTTATTAACTAATCATTCTGTCAATATCTATTTCGAAGTCTTCTTGATAACCTTTTGTATGTTAGTGTAATGTGACCCAGTAACTGTTGTGAATTTCATGGCGTACATTAGTAGTGCAGTTTGTGCTGTTTGAAAGTTTGGGAAGCTCTCAGATAACATAGACAATGTATTGAAATTTTTCAATTACGATTTAAAGCCCCTCACTCATTAACTAAGTTTAGCTTAACTTCGATGTTTTCTGAATGCTCTAGTTGAAAGTCTCTTGGTACTGAATACTTATATCTTTTAGTCAATGTTTACGATGGACTATTTTGTGCCACTAACCAACCATGAGAGAAAAGTCAAAATATTAACCTCGATGTTATTGTTTCAGAATCTGTATTACTCTTCTAAACCATCTCTGTCAAGAAATATTATGACGACGTTATATTGCCTTTAGTTTTGTGTTCATGAACACATAGATACAGCTCCCAGATTGAGCACTATTGATTCACAGTCGATCCGCTAAATAAGGGCAAGGGTAATCTAAGAAAGACGTGAACTTGTAATCTTGATCTGTATTTGAGATGACGCTGACAATTACTCTTCCTGTGAATGGTGACAAGATATAAAACATGACAAGAAGTCCAATCATGGACCTGGTTAACATATCAGAAAATGTGTCCTACATAAGGTCAAGGTCACATTGTCAAACGATTGAGACCTCCTAATTGACAAGGGTTTCACATGCCAGCTGTAAGTGGGGGCCATAAAGCCAAATATATAAGCATCACTGATATATATCCAAAGCATGTTTCAGAAAAATGGATAGGAAACAGTGGGAGGAATTGATATTTAAACCGATTACGTTTCGACATACAATTTGTCGCATGAGAACCACGTTGTTTCAACTCTTCAACTCGATAAAACACATACTTTTTCAGGAACGTTCAGATATATTAAATTTGATGTCATCTTTATTGTGACCCTCATTTGGCTAAGGAGTCTGTACATAAAATTTCAGCTTTCTAGACCTTTCATACTTGAGAAGAAGATGAAAATAGGTTTTTAGATCATGAGTACTGTGAGAGACATTTGAGGTCACAGGGTCACAAAATCAACATTTTAGAATCCCCATTGCCCAAGGTGACTGTAAAACAAAATCATAGCTTTCTTTTTAGGGTATAGTCATTTGAATTATATACTATTAAAATTTTGGGCTGGCGGACATGTCATCTTTTGATTACTCTTGTTTTAGAATAATTGTTTTACAGTAATGTAGCCAAAATGTTAAATGACAGCTAATATACCCTGCATGTAATGATTTGTTAATGATCGTGGGTTGTTGACATAACCCTGCGCGGGCATGTTAACTATATTGCGCAACAATTTCAACTTTAATTCAAATTTAATTTTGACGTAATATGTTCCTGTTACTCGAATTGAACAAAGCAAATATAACTTGCAGCATAAACAATACAGTGTCAGTCTTTGCAGTCAGTATCCACAGAATCCTACAGACAATTGATCAGGTCTCAGGAATTGACTGAAATGATTGCTGTCTGACTGGTAGATGCCTGTAAGCTATACTCGCTGATCTTGCAAGATGTAGTCTTGTGAAGAAAGTATTAAAGGAGGGATATGTATTTTGATGAATTTCTACTGAGTCTGAATCATAGCTATGGGCTGGAGGTAACTTCGCTAGAATCAAGTCATGTAAGGAATAGGTTTTACTCTCATCGGTCTTGGGTTGAATACCGAAGCTCCTTGAACACCTCTTGGGAGACAAAGACGATCAAACCACTTTCCTTCTGTAAACAATCTGTTAATGAAATATGTGAGAAACGAATCACGTAATCAAACCTCCATCAGATCTTGCAGGGACAAAATTAGAAAGAGGTCATTGATTGGGTGTTGTGGTGTCTCTGTGTTCAACTGTCAGTCTATTGAGAGTCATCAAGGCCAAATGTTATAAGCTTCTTGTAGAATCGACTGCATTTGTTTCTTAAAGTTAATGCAGGCCAATATGAATGGCTGATTGGTGACAATCAGTAATATATCTATGGATAAAACTAAACGAATTAACCTCGAAGTGACTTAAACAATGACAATTTCTTTTCTGAGGACAACATTGAACTTTGAATTGTTTATAAGAACCCTTCTTTCATTTTTGCTCAGTGAAAATTTAATATTGCTATTTTGTGAACAATTTATAACTACCGAATACAATATTTGAATTTTACTCATTTGTGAATGGGATATATTTCTATGTTATTGTTATTAAGTTATAACGTTCATGCTAAATTAGTTTTAAAATCATATTCATTCTTAAAGGCACTTCAGCACAATTTTTGCATATTTTTCATTCATTATTAAAGTTTTTAAAACATTTCATTTCACGACCCGATAATCCGTATCTATAGACAACTTGTATGTGTATTGAACAAAAATGGTGTGGCGTACAAAGAATGTTTAGGAGCCCTTCAGTGTGGAATGTAGATTTGTGTGCCTCGTGCCAGTTTAAGATTTCAGACAGCAAGACGGTTGACCATTCCAGCTTGTTGCCATATATGAAACTCTAAATTTAAATGTTAAGACATCATTTTATTGGGTCAGGAGTGTTATTTAGCTATTGGTAACACTTATATTTTCGTGAGATCACTATATTTAAATAAGAATAACGCGCTACAGCACCTTTAAGATATAAACTAAAAATAAAATTAGTGTGTAATGGACATGAATATTTATCAAACGTTTTATTTTGGCCTCTTTAAGACGAACCAGAGCAATGTTAAGTTTATCAATTATTAATGTTGCAGGTGTTGCAGACTAACTTTATACAGGTACATTTTGAAAATAATATTTTGTCTAAGATATTTCGGAATTTCTGTTCTTTCAGTTTCAAAGTCTTCGCCATTAGTGTTTATGTCTTCAGAACGAACATTTGAAGTATGATAAAATATCAAAGACATATAATTACAGAACAAACGTGCCTTTGTTGGCATTTTAAAAGCACCAACGGTGTGACACTCTTTTAACTTAAAATGATTGTGTAAGTACCTGGAGGCTCTTCAAGATCAGTTTTCCTGCTTTGGTAACTGTAACAGATAAATCGCAACAACATGTATCTGTACCATTTATTGCTATATTTGAAATATACTTCTTAATCAAAATAACATTTTGTCATTATATAATGCTGTCTTACCCTAAGGTTGACTTTCCTTAATATTATGTATGTTACATGTATGTTATATGTATGTTACATGTATGTTACATGTATGTTATATGTATGTTACATGTATGTTACATGTATGTTATATGTATGTTACATGTATGTTATATGTATGTTATATGTATGTTATATGTATGTTATATGTATGTTACATGTATGTTACATGTATGTTATATGTATGTTATATGTATGTTACATGTATGTTACATGTATGTTATATGTATGTTACATGTATGTTATATGTATGTTATATGTATGTTACATGTATGTTATATGTATGTTACATGTATGTTATATGTATGTTATATGTATGTTATATGTATGTTATATGTATGTTATATGTATGTTATATGTATGTTATATGTATGTTACATGTATGTTATATGTATGTTATATGTATGTTACATGTATGTTATATGTATGTTATATGTATGTTATATGTACAGTGTATGTTGTATGTATGTCATCAGTAGGATAACGGCTCAAACCATGTAAAACAATCCTTAAATATAATGCTGCCATATCATTTCCTAACTTTCCGTAATCTTAATTGCGTTTTATGTATGTTATATGTCACTATTTTATCATTATCGTCCACAGAATGACAGAATGGTACAGCGATGTGTGCTCTTCTGATGTCGACATGCATATGTCATACTTTCTTTTCACTATATATGCTATGAAAAATCTCACATTGTTCGTTGGTAATACTACAAGTTTATATTGTAAACTAAAGGTTACTTGGGGCGATTTTTTCTGAATGACTTCTGAGTTTCAGAATATGATATACTCTAAGGAAGAATGTGGACACTGTTATCATTTCATTATCATTATGTTTAATGTAAACAAATATTATTGTTTGAGCAACACATTTAAATATATATATATATATATATATATATATATATATATATATATATATATATAAACTTCAATTGTCTAAAACAAGACGTTTTTATGTTTCACTGTAATAATAAGTTCACATGTTGTTGTCACAAAATGTTAACTGTATACTGGGATTGTGTGTGACCTCGTGGATCATTGGGAAAGAAAACAGAAAAAAGTTATTCTTGAACCACCAATGGCTCCAGACTGTGTAGTTGTATGACAATAATATTACTTATAAGGTTGTTCTTATTCAACTCATATAGACAACAGTGAAATATTGCTTTGAGTTTTTAAAAACAATTTCGACTACAGCCAGTGTAATTTCATTAAAATGAAAACAGCTTCTGTTGTGTTAACTTACTTTCTAACTGATCTTGCCAAAAGACACTATGAAACCGACAATTGTCTGTAAAAAAAGAATCAATAACTAAAAAACATGAATTATGATGTTAAACGTATTTCATTCAAGTCAAGTAAAATGGAGTTTTTGGTTAATCAAATGTATTTCCTGAGCTTCATTCTAAAGAGAACTCTGTCCTTGATCTCATGATGTCTATAAATTTTCTCTTGATCGTTGTCTGAAGTACTGAATTCAATTAAATGTTGATATCAATTTATTGTAGATTATCGAAAGATTTGGTACTGTTGAGACTATTGTTACAATTTCATCTTATTCTTTCATTTGGATAATACCAAATGTAAAATCTCGAACCATACAGCTAGAAGAATGAATGAAAGGAAGCTGAACAATGAATTGACAAGAAATATAAAATATCTTTATATAACACAATAATCTCAATTTAATTGAATCTAATTAAAGGTTGACCTTTCATATTACTTAATGGTACATGCTAGAAACAAAAGAGAAAACACATTGAAAAAGACATTGTTAATGAATTGAAATACTTATAAAAGCTGACACTTTGCAACTCTGCAACTAGTACCATGGACGATATAATTATATAAAAGATAAACAAAATTAATGCTTTGATTTCACTTTCAATGATGAATGCTGACAAATATTCTTGAACCAGTCACAGTAAGCTGACGAATACCAATCGACCAAATGAATAGTATTTGCTATTTTTTAATCCTACAATTGCCTCAATTTATTCAATAGTGCATCAGTAGACGCGATAGATTCAGATTCTAGAATATCTGAAATGATATATATTGTATGTCTTTCATTAATTATTACAAGACGAGGTGTAAAGTAACAATACCATGTAACCGCTTGGACTACCGATACAGAGGAGTGAACGGATATAATATTACCTATTTATCATAAATATTACCTGAAAACAATGTAGGATTATACTTTCTCATTTAGATCAGATAGTAAATGAATATATGCTTTAATATCAGGGGACGGGATAGCGATGGTAAGTGTGTTCGACTTTAGATCAAGAGTTCCGTGGTTCGAATCCCGGCAGGGGCACAGCAACTCTGTCTGCAGTAGATAACTGTTCTACACGCAGTTAGGTATGGGTACAATGCTACACTGAATTTCTATGGTTCGCACATGATTCGCTAGTTCCAGCCGTTGCTCGCAGGTTAGCCACGTGTGATGCGGGATTTCTCTCTGCAATAATACTAGCAGCCGTTACATAAGTGAAATACTCTCGAAAGTGGCGTTAAACCACAACTCACCTCACGTCACCTTTAATATTACCAAATGTACTTATATCAAAATTTACATAATTATTTCTTGTGAAATGTGATTGGTAAATATTTGCATTTTCCACATCCTGTGTACATGGTTTAAACATATTTTTTTCCAAAAGAAAAGGAACCGGATTGGTAAACAAGCTTGAAAAGCTTATGTTAATACCGCTCCGGGATACAGCAATTAAAGAAGAACACGTCATGATGAATGTACAAAATGGAAAGAATTTACAAAGCAATCGTTGTCAGAAAATATGTATGTACAAAATGGAAAGGATTTACAAAACAGTCATTGTCAGAAAATATGCGTCATTGCAATGTTTTTAATCAAATCTGCCAGTCAAATTTATAAAAGAGTGAACTGAAATTAAAAGTTCTTTGTTAACAGTTTTGGTTGCATTTTCATTACCGAAGAGGACTGATTTGAGGTTAAAACCATTGTTGTAAAAGTACATATTTTGTCTTATATCGCTATAGGAAGGACATACAAAAAAGTAATGAATAGAGTCTTCATAAGTATGGCCACAAGAGCAGGATGATGTTGGAGATATAAAACGTTTGTATTTATGTGCATTAAGATCACTACATTCAAGTCTAATACGAGAATGAATTATTTGACAAAATCTGCTACCACTGTTTAAATCAAAATGACAGTAGGTATTATTCTTATTTTGAATGGCAATTTTGAAATTTGATAGGGACTTTATTTCCCTCTGTTCAATAGGTAATGAATTCCATAATTTGACAGTATCTGGAAGAAAAGACCTTGCATAATTTGCAGTTTTAGAGTGTATGGTCTGAATATTCGAAGCATTGCGTAGATTATAATTAGATGCCTCTGCTAATGTCGGAGGTACAAGGTTACTTAAATAACTCGGGGCAATGTTATTGACCATTTTATAGAACATAGTCATTTTCTGTACATATCTTCTTTGACAAAGTGGATGACAGTTGGTTTCTTCATAAATCTTATGATGGCTGGTACCGCGAACAGAACCACAAACGGTTCTTAGAGCATCAAGATTGAGTTTTTCGAGTATATCTGCTTGCTGTTTTGGCAACCTGTGTACATGGCAGGTTGACCTGTGCTTGCCTCAGTCTTGCAGAGATTACTCCAACAGCATGATTCAGGGTATTAGACCGGCGTCTCATTTCCTAGCTTCACCTCACCACAGTGTAGATCACGCCAAATTGGTCCATTGGGCGATTTGGTACTGATACTGTATACACTGGCGTATTTTCCAATGTAAATTCATGTATTAGTTACTACCTATCCGAAAATAATGTTATTGGCATTGATTAAATCATTTATAACTTGATTATCTGTTATCAAATATCATCAATGATGCTGGTTTTAAATAAAATGAAACAATGATTCGGTTTCATACTCGATTAATACCCCCATTACGGATGGGAAACTGTAATCAGGACGTATGGTACGTTGGAATGTATTAAAGCCAAACAACACATTGTAAAACACATTGTATGTACCTTTAAGGAGAGATGGGACGATGAAATCAAATATTTTAGAATTCGGTTATTTTTTCAAAATAGTAAGTTTATTATGTCTTTTATCCAAAAATGGGAGAAAATTTGGGGGTCACCGAACGATTTAAAAAATTATCGGCCATAATAATAATACACCAGTCGGCAAATTACGTCATTTTTGACTGATTTGGTATATTTAAATAAGCGCTCAATCACATACGGAGATGTAAAGCAAATCTATATTTTGAAATTTATAACGCTGGAAAGAGCAACAACATTAAATTAAGCGGCATTTTTATCATCCTGTTTCGCATGTTGTCACTAACACACATATTTTAGATATTGCTAAAACTTTAATATGATGTGCACAGTCAACTGAACAAACGAATTCAAAAATAATAATAGGGGGTCATCGAACGTTTTTCATCAGTTTAACGTCATTTTTTAAATTACCTACATAAACGTAAAAACAAGACCTCACGGCAGTTTTGATGATTTCAAGTGTAACTTTGACAGCCTACCGTGTAATCATTATTGAACATATTATCAATCTAAGAGTGCACGGTGAAAGATTACTATCAGTTGATTATACCAGGCTATTTAAATTCATCACTAACTTGAGATACGCATGTAATATGAATAACACACGTAGTAACATATTTACCGCGAATATAGGTGACGGTAACGTTATGCGGCATGACCGTTATAAAGGCGTTACGGTTATTTTAAGCTCTCTCCGTTAGTACACAGATAAGCCTATGCCCAAAACAACGTAATGCATATATTTTGAGACTTACATTGTATTCACAACAATAAATTGTTGTCGCAAAATGTTGCCAGAAGCGAGTTCGATTTCTGGGTCCCATCTCTCCACAACAGCAACAGTAATCTTGCTTGCTTCCTGTTAGACTATATATTCCAGCTCGATCAGATTTTCTTAGTTTGCAGATTAATTTCCTTAGCCATCCGGATCCAGACTGCTGACGGGCAGTAGCTGGTGTGTATGATTCATGCTAATGTTTAAAATTTAATCCGTGTAGACCATGTGTATGCCATGGCCTCTATTTCCTTCTATTTTACGACATTCGTGATAATACGATGTCCTGAAGAAGCCCCTACTGAACCTGGTTACATAACAAGGTTAATCTTCCCTTCACCTGAAGACCTTATAAATGTTACTTTACAATTTGATGGACTGTACATTTCCCCGTCTGAGTTTTTCCCAAAGCTGATCATATTGAGCGAAAAAGTTATCAACAGATGATTTCTTAGATGCAGTTTATGTCTCGGTATTGAATGTAACAGTGAAATTTAGGGACATTCATTGTATACATGTGATTCAAATAAACTCGCTTTTGTGTCTAAAGGTGCAATATTAAACCTGAACTAACTTCGAAGCTCATTGTAATGTTAAATTTACGAATGAATATGTCTCTTTAAGGGCTAACTGGGTACGTGCAGACTAAGTTTGTTTCGAATCTATGTTATTTATGTCAGATCAAATATGACACTCGTACCACTTGCATCTGATTACTGTGCCATAGAGATCATATTGGCCATAAAAGTTCAGCCTAATTAAGAAACTGAGATCAGTACATATTTCTGATCAGATGCAATATTTGCTACGATGTTCCTCAATCGTGTCTAATTGTAAGGTTAATCCGACGATTGATAATTTACATGAGTGATAAATACATTTTAGTATACGTTGGGATATTTCAACTTCATAAATCAATCAGCAGATCACAAAATGAATGAATCATCTGATAAATATCCTTACATTTCTGACACATTTACCCAGCACTATCGTATAAGACTTCTAAGATATCGTGGTAACCGTTCTTCTTTTTTGGGAATAATAAACACGGTGCATCAAATATCATTCCACAACTTAACTTATACCAAATTGTATTCTTTGTAAGGTATTGTCAAAGATACGACATATCTTGTTAATAACACCCCGTTTTGTATGTATGTCACCTGTTGTAAGTTTTAGTTGACATTTGGGGAGATGTGCAAATCTGTATAATAAGTTTCAATAACCTGGTCAGCAGTAAATAAATGACGTTGAACTGACGTCACAAAACATCCTCTTTATAAGTTATTTTAGTTTTTGACACCGTCAGGCCAGTCATCAAAATAAGAAAATATGCATATGACATCGGTGTCAGAGCCACATATTGTGATCATTCTGAGATTTATCCGGGGGTTTTACATTCTGTTTAAACAATCTAGGAATGAACCTTCCTGGATTGTTCGAACAATTTGCAGATCGTTAGCTCACAATCTGTCCATAGTGATAATTCCTAGATTGCACGGAATATAAACGCTCGACCGGACTGAGATGTGAACTGACTTTTCAGCCATAGTTTTTCTCTGCCCTATGCCAAGCACAAATGCAACTTCCTAAAGGTAAATAAAGAAAGACCCTGATGAAAATGCAACTAGGATAACATACACAAAGTTTCAAACACTATACAAAATAGTTATTTAATTAAACGATAGGAAACTAATATATTTTTGGTCTGTTTGTATAACTCATAGTTGTCAGATATGACGCACATTTACATAATAAATACATATACAATACAACTTGAAATGATTTTAATAAGTACATCATGATCATTACGCCTTACTGAAGTACCAACAGTATGAATGAGTAACGTGTGTGAGTGACTGAACATCATAGAGTTGAACCGAACATTGGAAAAACATGTCAATTTTGTAAAACGACAACGGTTAAAAGTAGTAATGCCCACAAGATGAATTTACAACAGGTTTTAACCCTTTTGTCATCAGAATTGAGGTTATTCAGGAACGTTTCTGAAATGCCAAGTTATTGAATGACAGATTTTCGAACTGCATTGTTAACTTTCGTCGTTTCGAGTCTGATTTTGATCGGTTTCAGATTTATTGTCAAAATTATTTATTTATGTCATTTTGCTCACAGCAACAGCTCATACAAAAAAATATTCGAGCATGCAAGTATTCGGAGAATTAATGCATTCGCTATTGTTGCCTGGCAACAAACGCATTCTTGTGCAAAAAAACCCAAAGTAAACAGAGCATTGTATAACCACATTATATATTTTATAAATTATATGTTTTATATATACTTTGGATGACGTAGATCAATATGCCATTTGTATGATATGGAAATAGGGATCTTGTGTAATTAGTCACATCAATGTCTCTTTGTGATCTTAGATATCCGTTTTTGGAGATCACCATTTAATGGATTGTTAAAGATTCTTTTTCCATAAGGCTTCAAAGGCATACTAAATTAGAAACACATTAAATTTATTACAGAAATAGACCGAGTTCGTCATGTTAATCTTTGAATATAGCTGTTTGAGAATCTGATGATGTTTTCTGTAAAACTACAGCTTAAAAAACGAATATCCATCCATACTTATACTTAGGTTTACACAGGTGCTCTTTTGGCAATATTTCTGTTTCATATATGGAAATTAATTTCACATTTCTTTTATAAACTTGATTGAATGTCCTGATGAGATAATCACAATTGCAAAATTTATAAAATGGTTGTTTCTGTAACTGTTTTGGTTAGTTTCAGCTTTTGATCAATACCTCCTTCTACATTGTTCATCTTATGTATTGCTATGAAACCTATCTTAGACCATATTTACATGTGTCTGTATTTTCTTTATTACAGCGTAAACAGATTTGTCTCAAGAGAATAAACCCAAGTCAAAAACTGTACACAGTATTCTTCTAACCATCGTTTATTTAAGGAGCTTACTTTGTAAATAAACGTTGAAATTATGTCTCCATGTGAAGACAAACTGCTTGTCTGGTGTAGATTTTCCGTTTGGGAGTGGAAATGGAGGCAAATAACGACATGAGATGCCGCTCTTAATGCTTAAAATAATTAATTGTATATATAGTTTACGTGTGTAAATGTAACATAGGGTTGGGATTAAGAGAGCACGACCCTGTGTTCAAATGGGTGTCGAGTGTGAATTTTTGGGACATTGCATTTTGACGATTCAAATTATTTCGATGTGAGTTGAGATCGATAGATTGCCATCCTTGCCCACTTCGTTCGCACATAGGGAAAACTGTCAGTTCATCTCTGTTGCGCAACATATGTGTGCTAAACTTCACCTGTGATGTACTGTACGAGACCCCCTGGTTTTGCTCGGGAAGCATTCTCCTTACTATTATGTTGTGGTGACATTGTATTCAATTGCTTTATGAAACGAAGGAAAATAAATGATGGACGGACGAGCTGACAGACAAATAGATATTATTACATTTGAAATATTGCAACATGTACGAAAAGGGAAACATCCTCATGACACGTTTACCTTGATTGTAAGGATACTTGTCATTTACGCAACCACATGGCTTTAAATGTGCACTGAAAAGTATGAAACGATGTTTAATGCAAACATACTCATCTTAAATGATAAATGATCTCCATGTTGAACATTTTGACACAACTTATTTATTTAGTTTTTAGTTGATAACTTATTTATTAACTAATCATTCTGTCAATATCTATTTCGAAGTCTTCTTGATAACCTTTTGTATGTTAGTGTAATGTGACCCAGTAACTGATGTGAATTTCATGGCGTACATTAGTAGTGCAGTTTGTGCTGTTTGAAAGTTTGGGAAGCTCTCAGATAACATAGACAATTTATTGAAATTTTTCAATTACGATTTAAAGCCCCTCACTCATTAACTAAGTTTAGCTTAACTTCGATGTTTTCTGAATGCTCTAGTTGAAAGTCTCTTGGTACTGAATACTTATATCTTTTTAATCAATGTTTACGATGGACTATTTTGTGCCACTAACCAACCATGAGAGACAAGTCAAAAGATTAACCTCGATGTTATTGTTTCAGAATCTGTATTACTCTTCTAAACCATCTCTGTCCAGAAATATTATGACGACGTTATATTGCCTTTAGTTTTGTGTTCATGAACACATAGATACAGCTCCCAGATTGAGCACTATTGATTCACAGTCGATCCGCTAAATAAGCGCAAGGGTAATCTAAGAAAGACGTGAACTTGTAATCTTGATCTGTATTTGAGATGACGCTGACAATTACTCATCCTGTGAATGGTGACAAGATATAAAACATGACAAGAAGTCCAATCATGGACCTGGTTAACATATCAGAAAATGTGTCCTACATAAGGTCAAGGTCACATTGTCAAACGATTGAGACCTCCTAATTGACAAGGGTTTCACATGCCAGCTGTAAGTGGGGGCCATAAAGCCAAATATATAAGCATCACTGATATATATCCAAAGCATGTTTCAGAAAAAAGGGATAGGAAACAGTGGGAGGAATTGATATTTAAACCGATTACATTTCGACATACAATTTGTCGCATGAGAACCACGTTGTTTCAACTCTTCAACTCGATAAAACACATACTTTTTCAGGAACGTTCAGATATATTAAATTTGATGTCAACTTTATTGTGACCCCCATTTGGCTAAGGAGTCTGTACATAAAATTTCAGCTTTCTAGACCTTTTCATACTTGAGAAGAAGATGAAAATAGGTTTTTAGATCATGAGTACTGTGAGAGACATTTGAGGTCACAAGGTCACAAAATCTACATTTTAGAATCCCCATTGCCCAAGGTGACTGTAAAACAAAATCATAGCTTTCTTTTTAGGGTATAGTCATTTGAATTATATACTATTAAAATTTTGGGCTGGCGGACATGTCATCTTTTGATTACTCTTGTTTTAGAATAATTGTTTTACAGTAATGTAGCCAAAATGTTAAATGACAGCTAATATACCCTGCATGTAATGATTTGTTAATGATCGTGGGTTGTTGACATAACCCTGTGCGGGCATGTTAACTATATTGCGCAACAAATTCAACTTTAATTAAAATATAATTTTGACGAAATATGTTCCTGTTACTCGAATCGAACAAAGCAAATACAACTTGCAGCATAAACAATACCGTGTCAGTCTTTGCAGTCAGTATCCACACAATCCTACAGACAATTCATCAGGTCTCAGGAATTGACTGAAATGATTACTGTCTGCCTGGTAGATGCCTGTAAGCTATACTCGCTGATCTTGCAAGATGTAGTCTTGTGAAGAAAGTATTAAAGGAGGGATATGTGTTTTGATGAATTTCTACTGAGTTGAATCATAGCTATGGGCTGGAGTTAACTTCGCTAGAATCACGTCATGTAAGGAATAGGTCTTACTCTCATTGGTCTTGGGTTGAATACCGAAGCTCCTTGAACACCTCTTGTGAGACAAAGACGATCAAACCACTTTCCTTCTGTAAACAATCTGTTAATGAAATCTGTGAGAAACGAATCACGTAATCAAACCTCCATCGGATCTTGCATGGACAAAATTGATAACAATGTTTCTGTCTTCACTCACACAATCGTAGGCTGCAGAGTTCCTCTAAGGTTTCTAGGTCTGAAACCTTACAATGACGAGATGACGACTATAAGCTAATTTGGGTTGCTAGAAAGAGGTCATTGATTGGGTGTTGTGTTGTCTCTGTGTTCAGCTGTCCACTGAGTCTAGCGAAAGTCATGAAGGTCAAATGTTATAGGCTTCTTGTAGAGTTAGGTCAATCGACTGCATTTCTCTCTTAAAAGTCGTTGCAGGCCAATATGAATGACTGCTTAGTGAGTCATATATCTATGGATAAACTAAACAAATCAACCTCGAAGTGACTTAAACAATGACAATTTCTTTTCTGAGGACAACATTGAACTTTGAATTGTTTATAAGAAACCTTCTTTCATTTTTGCTCAGTGAAAATTTAATATTGCTATTTTGTAAACAATTTATACCTACTGAATAAAATATTTGAATTGTACATATTTGTGAAAGATATATATTTCTTTTTTATTGTTATAATGTTATAAAGTTAATGCTCAATTATTTTTAAAATCACATTCATTCTTAGAGGCACTTCAGCATATTTTTTCATACTTTTCATTCATTATTAAAGTTTATGTAATACATTGATATGTTTCAGGGTAAACCATTTCATTACCCGACCCGGTAAACCGTATCCATAGAAAACTGTTAGATGTATTGAACGAAAATGTTGTGCCATATAAAGAGATAATGTTGTGGAGCCCTTCAGTGTTGAAGGTAGATTTGTAGGTCTCGTGCCAGTTTGAGAGTTCAGACAGTAAGACGGTTGACCATTCCACCTTTGTGCCACATATAAAATTGTGTTTAGACATAATTGTATTGGGTCAGGAGTGTTATTTAGCCATTGGTAACACTTATTATATTTTCACTAAAATACTGAATAACAGGCTGGTTGCATGGTGTGAAGACAACGAAATCCTTGGTGAAGAGCAGTGTGGTTACAGACAAGGTCGAAGCACAGTTGATCATATTTTTACTCTCTACTCTTTGGCTCAACATTATATGTCTAAGAGAAGGGGTCGTTTTTATTGTAATTTTATAGACTTCACAAAGGATTTTGACAGTGTGCAGCAACATCTTTTGAAATATGTTCTTCTACAACATGGATTAAAGGGGAAATGATTAGAGTCATCTCATCTATGTATGACCAACTAAAATATTGTGTACTAGCAGAGAAATTAATATAAGCTGACTATTTTTCTTGTGCAGTTGGCACCCGTCAAGGATGCATGATCAGTCCTCTCATTTTCATTCTTCTCAACAATGAGTTAACAGTTATGCTCAAGGCTGAGGAATGCAAAGGAATGTTTGTAAATTAAGCTTTTGATAACATAACTTCTCTGAGGTTCGCTGATGATATTTCTAATGTGAGCGACAGTGTTGGAAGATTGCAAAAGCATATTGACTTTGTAGCATTTCGTGATAAATATGGAATGAACATTAACTTAAGTTAAACCAAAATTATTGTTTTTAGAAGAGGTGGGATAGTGAAAAGCAATGAAATGGTATATCAACTCACAAGAAATTGAAATAGTCAACTCATATAAAGTATCTCAGAATGTGCTTCACACCAAAATTGTCGTGGAGTCTCTGCACAACAAGCGGAGAAAGCCATGTATCTACTTCTAAATTTCACAAACAAGTTCAAACTGAAACTTAAGAATTCCCTTTTTCTATTCGATAGGATGGTTGTGCCGGTACTAAATTATGCTCTTGAAATGTGGGGCTATGAAGAGTCATATTGTGCTGAGAGCATCCACCTGAAATTCTGTAAAAGAATCTTATCTGTCAAATCAGGTACAACTGATGCTGTCATTTATGGTGAACTTGGAAGATATCCTCTATTTGTAGGGCAGATGTGTAGAGTGTTGAACTGTTGGTTTGAATTACTTAACATGCCTAGCAATAGATATCCTAAGGCTTGCTATTCCATGTTATGTGGACTTGACAGTGCAGGAAGAAAGTCATGGGCCTCATCAATCAGAATGCTACTCTTTTCCTATGGTTTCGGCTTTGTGTGGGGAAATCAAGGAGTTGAAGATAAAACATTATTTATTACCGTTTTCAAACAGAGAGTTATTGACTGTTGGAAACAGAACTGGTCAACCACTATATGTGGAAGTAGTAAACTATCTCTTTATTGCAAATTTAAATATTCTGTTGAACTGGAAAAATACTTGAGTGTGGTGCATATTACCAGATATAGGACTTCGTTAACACGATTTAGACGCATTAATCAAAGTCTTGCTATCGAGGGAGATGGGAAGGGATCAAAAGAGAAGAGAGAAAGTGTCATTTCTGTTTGGCAAATCTTAACATCAGTGTCCTTGAAGACGAGATTCACTTTCAATTGCTCACAATACTGTGACCTTAGACGTGCATTGCTGCAGATTCCAACTCATCATCAAATGAATCAAAATGTATACATATGATGAATTGTGAAAATCAGTCATCCCTAGCCGAATATATATATAAGGCCAGTGTGGTTAGACAACAATATCTTAACAGGTGAGTGAAGGGAGATAATCCACTGTTTCATATGAGTATACCCTCATCTGCTTGAATATTTATTACTTGCATTTGCATTTTAAGAACCAACCATATAACCACCGTATATTCAAGTTTCAAAGTTGTAATAACAACTTGTAAAGGTGAAATTACAAGTTTTAAAAGTTGTGTATTCAAGTTTTAAAAGTAATATATTCAAGTTTTAAAAGTTGTATAATCATGTTTTAAAAGGTGTATATACAAGTTTTAAAAATTATATATTCAAGTTTTAAAAGTTGTATATTCAAGTTTTAAAGTTGTCGTAGTTCCTTCAAAATCCTGTAGCAGCGAAAATTTGCAACACTATACAATAATTGTTATTTCACCAGAATCAAATATAATGCTACATCTCACATCTGTTGTGTTTTGTAAGAAATATGTCCGCATCGCACAGGTGTATGAATCCCGATCTTTTCAACGCTTAAACTTCTAATGCTCAGTTAGAACCCTGTAAAATGTAGTTTACCTGCCTCTGTGTAGGAGGCTATTATTGTATCCTCGTTGTGGACTTTTGAAGGTTAAGAAGATAATTTGAGATGCTATTGTTCTACATATGAAACCATTATAGCCAAAAAGTGCTAGGTTGTTTCTTAGTGTCATCAAACTGTAGTTTGTGGACGTACATTGTATACAAGCAAAATACAAGTACAAGCACTTTCGCACTTTATTATGCACACATGGAATATGAAAGTCACTTTGATACTATTATGGGTGATTAGTGGGGTCTTACCGAATTTTATTAACTTTAAAACTTGAATATACAACTTTCTGAACTTGTAATTACATCTTTTAAAGTTGTAATTACAACTTTAAAACTTGAATATACAACTTTTTAAAGTTGTAATTACACCTTTAAAAGTTGTAATAACAACTTTAAAACTCGAATATACAACTTCAAAACTTGAATATACAACTTTCTAAACTTGTAATTACACCTTTAAAAGTTGAAACTACAAATTTATAAAAAAAAATGTTGTCATTGAATTTGGCCCTTGTAGGCTTTCGTAGTTTTTAGTGATTCATCACTTGTGAATAAGTGTTTGGTGATTTATCACTAGTGAACTGTGAATACCTGTTATCTGATTCATCACTACTTCTAATTTCTATTCAAGACCTCAGCTGTGATAACCCAAATGTGGAGGATAAGGAAGCAAATTGGAGATAACCCAACCTTGCTTCATATTGTGTAATCACATCAGTGCTTCGTGATTCAACGCTTGTGAATTCTAAGAACAATTATGAATTTCAATCATCATTATTTGAATTTTGATTTGGAATCCCAGTTGTGATAACCCAACTAGGGAAAAGGGAGATTACCCAACCTTATTCCTCATGGAGTCTTCACATAAATTGTCTGTTGATGTTTATCACTTGCGATTGAAAGGAGATAAACTAATATTGTATTATGTGGGAGTTTCAGATGTTTGTATTGCAAAACAGTGTTTGGAATGCATTGTTATCAAAATTGCTTTAAAAAGGAGTTCTTTATGTTACTCTGTACAGTTCACTTACAAGATTATATAATGTTTGTTTGTACCTTGGGCCAAAGGCCCGTAAAATTGAATAAACAATATGAATTATATGTTCGTGAGATCACTTTATTTCAGTAAGAATGATGCGCTACAGCGCCTTTAAGATATGAACTAAAAATAAAATTAGTGTAAATTGGACATGAACATTTATCAACAGTTTTATTTTGGGCATCTTTAAGACGAACCAGAGAAATGTCAAGTTTATCAATTATTAAATGTGTGCAGGTGTTGCACACTAACATTATCCAGGTATATTTATATCTTGTGTCTAGGATCTTTCTCGATTTATGTACTTTCAGTTTCAAAGTCTTCGCAATTAGTGTGTGTGTCCTCAGAACGAACACGTGAAACATGATCAAATATCAAAGACATATAATTACAAAACAAAACTGTTTGTTGCTAGGCCTTTGTTGGCATTTTAAAGCACAAACGATGTGAAACGCTTTTAACTTGAAATGATTGTGTACATACCTGGAGGCGCTTCAATATCAGTTTGCACAATTGGTTTAAGAAACTGTAATAGATTGAGGGTTGCGATAAAGTTGTGGATTCTTTGTGTAATGTAGGAGATATATGGTGTGCATTTGCTTAATATTGGCTTACTCTTGTACTGGCGGTAAGCGTTTGAATATTTATATATGTTTATGGCATCATCACCGATAAATTCAATATATATACATTTATATACATGACGTCGTATACAGAATCGTGACGTCGTAATCACTGTAAGGTAAACCTCCCTGAGGATAAAGATGAAACATGTAGGAGGAAACCGGCGTTAGTTATTCTTTTAACTACCATATGAATATATACTGAAAGTTAACTTGAACAAACTTGTTTTGGTATCGCGTATTTAGCTTTTAGAAGCTATTTAAAGACCAAAACAAGTTAAAGTGATTACAAACATGTATGATTAAAACATACATAACAACAACATATAAATTCAAAATTATAACATTTCTTCATCTTTGTTTAGTTGTCTACACTGTATAACCACATATAGAGCTTGTGCAAGGTCCAGAGATCAATAATGAACAATGACAGCGCTTATTATCTCTTTATTGCTAATATACTTGCTCATCCATTAGTTTAACTTTCTGTAATCCTCTCACGAGTTAAGCCACACATTAAAGTAAGTTACTATTGGATAACATCTCAATGTTTGATTGGCTCGACCAAACCCTCTTTTGTATTGTTCCCATGGGAATGTATCTCAGCATGTACACATTCATTGCAACTTGAATGTTATATGCTTGAAAATATACGATGGTCACATTTTGACAAAGGTGACTGTCACAAATGCGTTTTGTAGTTCGCCAAATAACGCTAATATATACGCTTTCATATAATAAGGAATGAGTACATTTAGTACTGTCAAATAGCTTTTAACAGTAGCATTGTACAATTACCTTTTTTAAAGAGTCTGCAATATAGGGGTTTATTACATCTCCTTAAATAACCCGTTTGCCACAGAACGTATGCATTGATTGATTTTGATTATGTTATTTGTCAGTCAGTGCTAATTATGATAGTCTTCACAAAGACGTAAAAAATGATTGATGGTCAAGGTTCTAATATGTCGCAAGGAGAATATATATGCCCTAAGTATTCTATTATCATTGATAACAGTTATTCTCTGACCCTGTGTGCACATGATTGGTTTCGGTTTAACCTTCTGGTGAACATGGAGTCAAACCAATGAAGGTTTTATCAACTGCAAGTGCACAGAAGGCATTGTGATGATTGTGTCGCTACCCTAACCAACCAACACATTGTAAAGCAACAATACTTGAATAATATCCTTAAATACCTCCATTGTTCTTGGGTAAAGCGTGATCACAAGCAAAAACTATAACACCATTTAGGGAGACTAGCTTCGTTTACAAATTAATTACTTATGGAGAGAGTAATGGTGTTCTATTGGATGCTTTGAGGAACTGCATGTGGTCCAATGGTGGCATCGGAACAGGATCACAATGAACAAGGCGTTCAATTTCTGACGCCTCATTGATGTTTAAAATAGACTTTGATTTTAATCAATTTGCCCTGATCCATGTAATCTATACCTAGTTTAAAGTCCCATTACCCTTTTCCAGCATGCTGGAGGTGATTTTTAACATTTGTTGCCAATCCTGTGTTTGCTCTTAATGCTGCTTGCACATTTATGTTATGGGGTACTTAACCCTTGAAGAGACATTAACATGTATGATACAACACACTGTGTGTTGCGATTGAACACTAGTTACTACTCGAAATTATTCAAATGAGAAATAATTCAAGTTTGGAAAGTTGTAATAGGAAAACAAACCATCTTTGTATATCACCCTGGGACCAACTTATCAAATCCTTGTTTATTGTACACAATCCTCGTCTTATGATATGCCCTGACTTGAGATGGCGACATTTATTAACGAAGGTACATAATAACTAGCAATGGCGTAGTGTACATGTGACTATGATATGTAATGTAATATTCATTATAACGTAATATTCTAGTCCAAACTATGTTATTGAAATAAAACATAATAAATTAATTAACTAATTGATAATCGAAATAATGCGTTATCAATCATATCTTCCTTCTTTTCAATTTGAAATGTGTATCTGTGTGGGAAATAATTTGGACTGTTGTTTTAAACAGTGCAACTACTGTAGCTGTGACGATATGAGTCAACGTGCTCTCTGAGACTGTTCGGAAGTTCCATTAAACAGTTACACAAGAGTAGAACATCAAAACTAATGGCCAACTTGCTTCGCCACGGTTTTATTGCACTCATCTTCTAATTCAACTGACCTAATCACATGCTTGTTCTGTCAAAGAAAAGATACATATTTCGAGCGATACACTCTAACTGCACGACCGCAAAACGGTTTATGTTCGAATACAATGACGTCACAAGGAATAGATAACTCGATTCGACAAGTGGTGGAGGAACACTTTCAAGGCGGTGAAACGTAGAGATTTCCCAAACTATAGGTTTTATTTGAGTAAAATCTATTTAGTCACTTAATCATCATATTTTCATATGTATTGATAATAATTTCACTATTTATTCAACGTTTACCTCATCGAAAAGTGGATTCAACCATCATCACATCACTTAGATTTCTTCTGCAATGTTCAAAAAACCCTAAATACGCTGATAATGATAATGATAATGATCATGGTAGAATGGAGGTTAACCTATTGTGTGTGTGTTTTTTTTTAAAATGTTTAGATTGAATCAATTGTCATCACATATACACGTAGGTAGTGTTCCAATCTACTTTCTCAATAAAATGTATATTCAATGAATAATTTAAGACCAATAATTATATGAATAAGACGTCAAAAATCTCGAACTGTTTTATGTAACATGTTACAAAATATGCATTTTGATTTGTGTTTTTCCTTTTTTTAAACATTTAATATTTGGCCACATTTACAATTACTTTTACGAAAAATAGACGATATATAGGGACTGATACAATACTTTTCAGCAAAGAAATCACAGAAAGTTTACAGGATCTAAACGTTGAAATGAGTGCCTTTTAAATGAAATAAGCAGGGTGTGGAAATAATCCCGAGACAATCCTCCTACATATGATTTTATACTGCAACGAAACCAACTAATCTGAGTGCTGTTTTTTTTAGGTTTTATATAAAAAAGGAAAAGCTTGTTTGTATGTTTAGCAGCTTGACAAAGTTCGCCAAATAACATCAGCATTCAGTTAAAAATATGAGACTTATGGTCAACTCCCAAACTTCACAACCATAAGAGAATTGTGCTCAGACATTAACTAAAGTATACACAAATGGAGGTGGCTTCACCGTGTCATTTATGATCATATGACTAACGATATGGAGGTGTAACGTGGACACGATTTCGAAAACTTAACAGAATTCAATGTATTTGAATTTTGTTTTAATCTGTGTTGATCAACCAGATGAGGAGAAAAACTGTGTATTTGTTTCAATGTATTATTTGAGAACAACCTGGAAATTATTATTCTGCATTTTCAATTAGGTCCCAATGTGCATCAATCCCGTTCGTTTAAAAAGCTGTGCCATCTTTTGATTGTTAGAAGTGAAGATATAGAATGAGAAATTTCCAAATTACTAAAAGTTTTAACATGCCGCATCATCATTTCATAACAACAAGAATATGTGTTGTATTATCTCATCATTGCTGCATTTATGAAACCGTCATACTTTATAGCCTTGTGTCAGAGTTAATACAATTGACATCAATCTCCAAATTGTCTTCATTCATTTGATTAACACCATTGTTTGATCTTATGCTCAATCTCATTATTCAACGAATTTTAATAATCATATGACAATGGCAGAACCTGATTTTGATCAGCAATAACACACTGAAGTCGTTCACTTGTTAACTTGGACACACTGCATATAGCAAAACAGCAGTACTATAAATTATGTGAATTGAGATATTCTTTAGTACTGAATTATCACAAAATATATGCATACAGGTATGTACATTGTACGTGGAGAACCGTTTAAAATTCGGATCAGGCCAGGAAAATGTAATAAGAGTTAATTCGGTCTGGGATAACAGACATACAATAATTCCTCAAATGATCAAAGACCAGTGAAAACTAATTGCTTTTTGCACCTTTTTATCGGAAACCCTTCTCTCCCTTTTTTATTTAATGTCAGAGCTAATAAACTTGGATAAACTTCATCACTGCACGATTGACAGACATTTCCTAAAAAGATCGTCTAAATACAGCATTATTATTTGATGTTATCCCTCGATTGTCCATGGAACAATTTTAATGAACCTTGGAAAAGAAAGTGAGTTCCTCAAAAAGAAATAAATTTCAAGCTTAACAATGCACAGGGCACATTGAAGAAAACAGACATTGCATCTCTCGGTGTACTTAAATTTACAAATGATAGTTATTTGAATTTCGAGTTGTAAAATATAATTTTAACATGTAAAGTTTAAAAAACCGATAGTCTCATCTTAAAGAGAAGTGTGAACAATGACAATGAAGTAACTTACCGCCACGTGTTTATAAATAATGATTTATACTAATCAGAAAGGGGGGAAACTTTAAGATAACATTCTTACATAGTAACGCATCCGAGAGGGCGTTTGTCCCTCCTTCAGGCTATTTGCACAGGGTGAGATACTTGTATTGATTATAGTAAGATATTGGGTGTTCTCAATGTCCTGTGCTGTTCGCTATCTGAGAGTATCTGAGTAGGTTAGAAATCTTGTATAGAGCTGAGACGATCTTTGGTGTGAAACGATTGTTTACTAATATTTCGTAGCTGTAAATAAACACCAATTAACATAATAGTGATATACAACAATCAATATCGTTAATTCTAACATGACACTATATTTAGAATGAAAATACTGCTTTCTGATTGGTTTCTCGTATCAATTTTGGAGTAATTATTTTACCGATAATCACCTCTAAATATTTGCGACCGATTCACATTGCTCCGCGGACGTATACAAAAAAGCACTCGGTGAACTTTTTGTTTACATCCAATTAAGGCAATTAGCAGACGACGGCAAAATGGATTTCTACATCGGCGATTTTGTTGATATTCTGGAAAATTCAAATTTTGACGACATTGATGCCTCCTGGTTCGATGAAGAACTTCTTGCTTTGGAAGATGTGAAAGGTAATTTTAGTAGATATCTAATTAAAATGTGGTGAACTCGGTATTGCAACTAATAGATCTCGCTAATGTTTTCACCAGCTGATCACCGCTACGCATTTGTACTGATTGTCTATTCATTTCAAAAGAAATAAACGGCGAGTTAGTTATATCATATGTTTAATCAGTTTATCAAGTAAATGTACCTAGGAAATCAGATAATTAGGATATAAATCCAAGAAATGAACTAAATTACAAATAAAATATTTGATTATTTCAGAGGAAAACAAAGAGACGCTTGGGAATTTACCCGGCGTAAATTCTTCGCAAATGGTGATTTTATTTGAAATGATATGTAAACTGTTTCATTATATTAAAACTTTTCGGGTATTTTACAATGTTTACAAAACCTAAAATTGTGTTTATTTGTGTGTGTAGAATCCAGATCTGTCAACTATTTCCCTGCGTTTGTATTATGCAGTAATCGTAAATTACATCAAATTATATAATTAAATAAATATTAATTTCAGATGACGGAAAATTAGAGGAACCACAATCTAACGCTTCAAGGCCGTGAATGAAAAAGATCTTGAAAACATAGTTTTGGACTCCTGTAGCAAAGGGACAGACAACACAACGACTTGGGGTGTGAAAGTGCTTAAACGTATGAAACTGCCAAGACAATATTATAATAATGTCCATGTTCACATAGAAAACCATTAATCCATTTAAATTAGGAGATAAATCCATTCTGTTTTATAGTTTGGGGTTGTATGTTGTGCATTTTATACCCCTAAATTTAATTTCAAACCGAGCTTGCGAATTATTATACAGAATAAATACAATAGCCAATAAGATCCATAAAACATAATTAATAACGACCTAATTATAATAAATAAATGAAAATGTCCTACCTTAAAATACAGAATTTCCAAATAGGTAAATCCGTTTGAAACTCCATCGAATATTTGAAAACCACATCCACATTTTATATGTTCACAGAATGGCTTGAATTCCACCGAGAATCACCCGATTTCGAAGGCCTCCCTAAAGTTGAGCTTAATGGCATTCTTCGCCGTTTCTATGCGGAGATGGGAACGGCCGACGGAAAATTATATTCCATATCCTCAATCGTCGGAATAAGGGCTGCCATCCACCGCCACATTCGCCAACCACCCTTTGAAAGGGAAATCAATATCTTGAGGGATATCGAATTCCTCAAGGCCAACAATGTTTGTAATGCCATGCTAAAAAAAATTAAACAACTTGGTTTAGATAACCCTACCCACCACTCCCCTATTGCAGAGTCCGATCTTGAAAAAATAAGGTCATCACAGGTCACTGACACGCCATCTGGGCTACTAAAAAAAGTCTGGTTTGATTTGACACTTGGGTTCGGTCGTCGGGGGTGTGAGAATCAGCGACACCTTCGCGCTGATCCCTTTGTAGTCAAATCGGACGACACTGGTGAAGAATATATAACTATGACTCACACTGAAAGCACCAAAAACCACCCGGGTGGGGTCCAGGATAGGGAAAATGCCCCAAATTCCAGAATTTATGCCACTGGCGAGGTTTCCTGTCCAATTCTCGCATTTCGAAAATATCTTTCCAAATTGAACCCTCAAAATTCAGCTTTCTATCAAATGCCAAAAAAACAGGTTTCCGAATCTGATGGTATTTGGTTTAACACCAAACCTCTTGGCCACAACACGCTGGACACAATGATGAAAAACATCTCGAACGATTGTAATATGAATAAAGTATATACCAATCATTGTGTCCGTGCCACAACTGTCACTCTGTTGTCACATGCTGGCGTAGAATCGCGTGAAATCATGAAAATCACGGGGCACAGAAATCAACAGTCGCTCGCTTCATACAACAGCGATTCATCCAATGAACAGAAGCGGCGTTATTCCTCTATTTTGCAAAATTCTTCCACTGCCTCCAGTTCACAATCCCAAATGACCCCATATCCTTCCACGATGTCCTCAACCATGACACAAAAAGCGTTCTTGTCAGGCTTTCTTCAAGTCTCAAACTCTTCGCTTGTAGTGAATAACCACTTTCAGAGTAGCGCCCCTTGAATAGGATTGGTCCTTGACGGCCTTGTGGGGGAGATAGGTCGGACTATGTATTTACTTGAAAATCGCTTCTGTGAGTCTGATGACTTCCAACATGGGTTTTCTGTTGATATTATCATCACAATATCACAATTGATTATATATCAAACATGAACAACTACCGTGTATATAATGTCTGTGATGAACAACATTTCACTGTTTACACGAAGGAATTATGTTCTTTCTGTGTCTATTGTGTTACAAGGGTGGACAGTCCAGTAAATAGGAGTTACAATTAATAGCCATAACGAATGTTGTTGTTACATGTTTCTCATTCAGCGTTGCCACATCGACAACCAGAATGTCAGATGAAATTGTAATAGGGCTGAGCAATTCCGAACTTGACAACCTTAACAAGATCAATGGTTGTGTGCAAGGGGACACTATTGGACAGGAGAGAGTTATTGTTAAATGTAATTGATATGTGTGTAACGATCCTGATTTACGTAGCACTGTTTGTTAAATTGGTATAGATCTGAATTTGCCCTGATATAAGGCGTTTAGCGTGAAAATGGATGGTCAGAATGTTTTTGTGAGTGAACTCTCCCAAAGGTTGTGTACTCATTTACCTTTCTCGAATGTCGGAATTATTTTCAAAGATGTCTTTTGTTGTATGTCATAAATACTATACAAATTACTCATGCAATTACTCACGAATTACTTATGCAGAATGGTGAAATACATTCTTGTCATTATCATCAGGTTATATTCAATATTTTATTCCTAGCAAAGAGACCACATTAAGCCACAACCAATTACCCATGTTAATTGGACTGGCTTTAAACGTTCATAACTACATGTTTCAAGTTCCCTGACAGTTGGGGGTAGTTAGATGAATTGGATAAATGTTGAAGAATATCAACAAAGAATAATGTTGAGTGGTATTGAAACTATTATGGTTCAAATTGTAGCACTGGCCTTGCATACAGAGTAAATAGTTTTAACTTCACTTTTCCTGATACTTTTATAAATTATATTCACTGATAGGAAATATTAATTTATAAAGTAACCTCCTTAAAAATAATTTTTGAAGACTAGTGTGCACATGTAGTGTGATATTACAGTAATAGTTCATCCACACCGCAACATTCATGCCATCTGCTCTCAGGAACAGTTTCGGGGAAACACCTTTATCCAATTTGAAGTTCATATTGGACGAATCAAGCCAATTAACTTCATTTTGCATTTAAACTGTTACAATGAACGAATTGTCCTTTATATCTATTTTGTAATCACACATTTTCTGTGTTCATTAGAAAATGTCAAGGAAACTGATATCTACGTTTTTTGAACTGATGAAAAGCCCAATGCTTTATGAAAAAGAGGATGAACCCTAAACGGAGCAACATGCATTGTTTATTCACTTCTATATACACTTATTACTTACAATATAGCGATAATTTATGAAATATTATGCACTTTGTGACAATTACTGGCTTTATGACATTATCAGTGGTTATTTGGTCATCATACATTTAGATTTCGCTTATTGATACATGTGTTAACTAACTGTTACATCAATTCTCTGACAACATTAATTTTTGGTATCTGCGACAGAGTTATCGCTTGATCCACCCTCAACATACCGATGCTAACATCACAATGACTCTGTTACCTATTGCAACTTTTCCATCACTATAATCACAAATAATCCCCTCTCACTGTAATCATGCTCCCTACCAGTGAAAAAGGAGGTTTGAAAATCCCATTGACAATGAGACAATATCAAACTGAAAACTTTCTGTAATGTATTTTACTTGTGTGAGTATTACAGAAGCTTCGCTAACGACAGGACAGCAGAATATAAGTCAAACTTCACTATAAATGGCATTGAAGGTTAATGCACAAAATGGCCTTTCTAAGTGGGTTTGTTAGTACTGGGTGTGGTGTCATACACAGAGATAATTTATAACAAGCAAAAAATTGAGCGTTGCTCACTTATACCCCCGACTGTTAAAGTTTGACAATTTTAGTATACCCCCTACGAAGTAAGCGATGGTACATAGCGGTCATTCCGTCCGTCCTTCCGTCCGGTCAATTTTCTCAAACGTTGTACAGTTGTTAACCATGTTCTTCCGATCGCGCACAGACAATTTTCAGTTTTCTGAGACTTAATTTTTTTGTCATTTCCATGGAAACGTCACTTTTTTACTTTTATTCTGTTCAATCGGGACATGTTTTCTCGGAAACTGTTCAAACTAGGTGAATGAAATTTTGGTTGTGAGTACTCATGACCATACTCTTTATCAAGTTCGAAAACCACTTCCAAAATATTATTTTTAATGGACTTATGGCCCTTGAATCCGAAATTGAACCAAAAGAACTGTGATGCTCCAATGGGGACATGTTTTCTCGGAAACTATAACACCTAGGTGAATGAAATTTAACATGCATAGTCCAGATGATACTCTTCATCGAGTGTAAAATCCATTTCCGAAATATTATTTTTTACAGAGTTATGACCCTTGAATCCGAAATTGAACTTTGTACCAAAAGAGCTGTGATGCTCCAATTGGGACAAGTTTTCTCAGCAACTATTAAATCTAGGTGAATGAACTTTAACATGCATAGTCCAGATAATACTCTTCATAGAGTTCACAGTCCAGTTCCGAAATATTATTTTTACGGAGTCAAGAAGCCCTTGAATCTGTAATTGAACTTGGTACAAATTACCGGTGTGATGCTCTAATGGGAAAAATTAAGTTACCTGAAAAATATTACATCTGGGTGAATGAAATATAATAACAAAGCCAGTTTATAAAATTATTTTGGACAATATTATGATGCTTGAAACTGTTTTTTTAAGCATAGTACCCTTCAAATATATACTTCTCAATGGACAGATAGCGGGGGTATGTGAGCCATGCTCACTTTTTTCTTGTTTTACTTAAAAAGAGAGGTGTCAGCATACCTAAGGATTGATAAGCTATGAAATGTAATTGCTAAGATTTAAGTTTTTGTGAAAAGGGTAGGACAAGTCTCTTCAGGTAGGGGTAACATAATACACTACTGCCATTACCACTGATTTCACCTTTATTTTGGAAATTAATCCATCATAATGATTAATTCGAGTGACTTGAAACAACAGGTACATGGAGGCACATCCCTGTAGGCACAGTGAGGGATATACAGCAGTTTATGGCTGAAAGGAAAGAAAATTTAACTTTTTCCAAAATATAACCAGTGAAAAACTTAAATAGTACAATCATTTAGAACACAGAAGTAGCTTTTGATGAAATTACATGAAAAGAAAATGATAAAGTCAACAAATCACAACACTGAACTAGCATCATTCATTCTAGCTCCGAATATGACATACAAAGTAAAAAAATCCAAACAAAATCGCCAAATCGTGTTCCATTTTGTGGTGAAGAAGACATGTGCCAAATTTGAAAAGAAGGGGATGAATAGTTTTTTCTGTTATCGATCGGAAAAAAATGCTCAGAATTTGAGTAAGTTAAGAAATAATAAATTCGCCAAAAATTAAAAAAATCACCTGTTCAGTTTAAATTGTGCACTGCACCTCTTCTAGTGGTGAAGAAGACATATACCAAATTTGAAAAGGATGAGATGTATAGTTTTTCTGAAATCAATTGGACACAAATTGTCTTCGGACGGACGGACGGAATCATTGTTATTACTATATACCCCCGACCTTTTTAGGTCGCGGGTATAACAATGTGTATGTGTTCCCTGCAATCTATGAATCATCACAATCTGCAGACTGTAAGCTCACAATCTGAAGATTGTTAGAACAATCTAGGAATGTTTCATCAAGCTCATAACAGTTGTACAGCTTATTGATTTCAATGGCAAATAGTTTCCAAGTTATATATTTGTTCACTGTATAACGAATTCATTCATTAATGGTAAGTAATCACATTGGAAAATAAGATTGTGTAACTGACTCTCACTCATTATGCATTGTTTTCTTCAACTAAGTGTAATAACTCACTTTCTATAATTTTCAAAAGTTTATGATAGAACACCTACGTAAAACTGAGTCTAAGTAAGGTTAATGATGGATATTAGTTTTTACTAACTGTAGTTGTACTTTCTTTACTGTCTTTAAACATAAAACATCATCAGATTCTCAATCAGTTTTATTAAAAGATAACATGACGAACTCGCTCTGTTTCTGTAATACATTCTAATGTGTTTCTAATTTAGTAAACCTTTGATGGGTAACGGAATTATTTTTTTAATAATACCTAATGGTGATCTTCAAAAACGGATGTCTAAAAATACTTTGACTCCTTTGATGCACCTGATCCTTGCTGTGATCACAGAGGGACATGGATATGACGAAGAATATAATGTCGATAATGTCATACAAATGGCATATTGATGCATTCCAAATATCAAAGTCATCCAAAGTATATATAAAACATTATCTTAATTCGACGTGGGCTTGCTTAACAGAACTTCAACTGCATTATACATTTCAATGAACTGTTATTATCACCAAAAGGCTGAAATAGCAAAAACCTAAACAAATATTCTTTGATCAGATGGATAATAGAGGATGAAGATGAGAATTAATGCGAGTATAACGTATTGATTAATTATTTACATAAACTGTAGGATGACATGCGATATGATATTACTGAAAATATGAATTGATTATGTTAATATTTCTATGCAATTGGCTCATGTATAGTTAAGTTTAATGCAGTGTGTGGTGTGCAGTCAACACAGTTTACTTTGTTAGAACATACATCTTTCCCTAATAAACGATAAACTTCGTGTATGCTTGTTCTTGTATGCTAACACACATATTTGGTGATAACTAAATGAACAAAAAAGAAGAGATTTGAGATGAGATTATTTAATAAGTGTAAATATTCATTGATTTCCCGATTACCATTGGGCTGAAATTAGTCTACTGTCTATGTTTAGCCACCCCTACTAACATATATTTAGATTATAATCGTGTCCAATATGTATATCCATCAGTCGTTTAATATCGATCTCGGACAAACAATGTGTACAACATGATTATCTATAGTATTACATCGCGGAGTGTTATTAAAGGATACATTAACAGAGAACATTCTTAGTAAAAAAAATTATAATTAAAAGGTTTCTATTTCTGTTGACAATGTAGCCAGAGAGACTGACGTAATGAAAAATAGAATCGTAAATAAGGTAACTTGATTCCACATATAACAAGATCAAAGTGTAAGAAGATACCACTGAGAGGTTTACATAAGAGATATACAAATAATGATCCTTCTTTATCTGTTTCTGGTTGATAAACATGTTTTGTTACAAATGAGGTGTCATTGAAGCTGGATTTGTGATGACAATATCTGCAAAACACAGATATAATAGTCAATCTAAAAATATTTCTTGGAGAAATATATGTAGAAAAGAGTTAACATCAGATGGGTTTTACTGGATTAATCTTCTTTAATACGATGAGCTAATTTCGACCAGTATATCGGTCTTTTCATATGTTACTATATGTTACCGATATACTGGTCGCTAATCAATCATAAATTATGTTCATGGTTAATGTTGTAACAAAATGCATCCTACACCAAGGACCTGATCACATAGTCAATAGGTCATGGTCTCACACGTCATTTCCAAAGGTCTAGTTCAAAGACACCTCATTGATCAATCAAATGTTAGAGCCAAGCTAGGTTGAAGTTTAACCCTTTGTCTCAAATAGGAAACTCAAGTGCTCTAAATCGAGGGCCATAATTCTGAATAATTCGTATCTGAATCGCCCACGTCATTTCCAAAGGTCTAGTTCAAAGACACCTCATTGATCAATCAAATGTTAGAGCCAAGCTAGGTTGAAGTTTAACCCTTTGTCTCAAATAGGAAACTCAAGTGCTCTAAATCGAGGGCCATAATTCTGAATAATTCGTATCTGAATCGCCCCCAGAAAGGGCATATGTGAATCACTGATGTATGTTTATAGCATGTGTAAAGTTTAAGAAAACATGATCTAAAACTAAGGAAGGAGATGATTTCAAAATAAAGATAGCCTGAAATAAGAATGGCAGGCGCTCAAAGTAAACAACACGACTCTGCAAAAGGTAAAATAAGACATACATATCATTGACAGAGTGTCAGACTGCGCCACGACAGAAGACTGCTTCAGGGGATTGAAAGCTTGAATCACGGCAAATGTTAATCATCTCAACTTGCATAATTGATTATATAATTATCACAACATATTATACTTGCAATGAAGGAAAGATTGGTCACTTGTACTTATAACCACGTTGTAATGCTCATTCAGCGTTCTATATCTACAATAACAAATATTATTGGTAAACTTAATCTTACAATGCACAAACAGATTAATGAGCACATAATATCTCTTCAGCAAACTATTTCTAACACATCCCTATGCTCTACACAAAAAGGAACATGTCTCTTGACAGGTATTTCAGGAGTAAACCGTTTTTCATCTGGTCGTCTGTATGCAGGTTTTTTCGAAAACTATAACCGTAACTTTTTATTAGACAGTGATAGGCTGTCCTTTCAGATGTGATTATATAAACGTGTTGACCTTGGCGTAATGAACCTGGCCATAACTTTTCATAATTAAGTGACAGTTAAATCTGGCCATCCATTGAGTTCATAAAATTTTATTTGACTTTAATACGTGCCATTATACTATATATGCTTATTTCATTTCAAATAATTTTGATCAACTTGAATATTCATCCCCTTTCGTCAAATATCATCAATACTAGTTCAATTAAAATATCAGAATGCATGTGCAGAAACCGTAACTATACCTCCCTTTATATGCCCATTAGTTATATGATCTATTTCACATTATCAACCCAAATTTGTGTTTTGTCTGTTGGAAATAAGTCTTTGTCTTGGTGTCTGTTGTAAATAAGATTCTAAAATTACCTTTGCATGACTACTTTGCGCACATCAATTGTTTTGCATTGTCCAGTTTTACAATCAGAAGTAGTCTACTGTTACTGTCATGTCGTCAATATACTGAGGCGACTATCAATCAATCAATCTTTATTTTCATACTGAAAGGCCTCAGGCCTGTAGTACATATTACATTTATTCATTTGGTGGTAGCAACACAGTTTGTCTAAGAGTAAAAGCTATATGGATATAGATGGCCACATTTTCTAATTGAACTTTAGAAGAAGTTTTCATCAATGATATAAACTTAAAAGTTTCAGGGTGTTCATAATAGTATTTCTTTATATATACAGTTCTGAACGATAAGTATGCTGGGCAAACACACACAAAATGATACTCAACTTCGACATTATTCAAATTGCACATTTGACATATTC
Organism: Gibbula magus; assembly: GCA_936450465.1. Classification (NCBI taxonomy): domain Eukaryota; kingdom Metazoa; phylum Mollusca; class Gastropoda; order Trochida; family Trochidae; genus Gibbula; species Gibbula magus. The sequence continues at coordinate 2,628,209 of OW388291.1, forward strand.
TATTTTCTTTTTTAATATTTTAATATCTCCCAGTTTCAATATATAGATCATGCGAAGAGCAGCGTAGTCTTGCCAATGAAGATTTATATTTCCTTACTGCAAGATCGAAAGGTAATGTTCTGCATGAATTGAATCTGTTTTACATTTTGTAGTAGAAACATGTGTTAGACAATGAGAGACTAGTTAACCAATTTTGCCGAAATATAAACCATAAGTCTTTGTTTTACTAAGAAGACACAATGAGAGTGGGATTCTACAAATTGATCATGCCAGGCATTACCGAAGCCGATAGATGATAACAAGTGTTTTGTTTGTGTTCCCCAGTTAGTTTTACCGCTGCTATCATAAAGTAACATCATATCATAACATTTTCATAACATTTTCTTGGTATTCTATATGAAGGCATTTTTAATAACCGTAACCAGTATCTAATTATTTTTTATATTAGACTCAATGTACAATGGGTATCTGCCACATTCCCCATAATCCATACATTTAGAAGTGGCTGTTTTTACACCAAGGACTATCATCCAAATGGTAAATTTCCGTGAACAGTCAGTACTTCTTGATAAAAAAAACAAGCAAAAAAGTGAGCGTGGCTCACTAATACCCTCGACTGTTAAAGTTTGACATTTATATTTTACTTATAGAGGGAGGTGTCTGCACACCTAAGGATTGATAAGCTATGAAATGTAATGGCTATGATTAAAGTGTTTGTGGAAAGGTTAGGACAGGTATATTCATGTAAAAAAAGGGTGGTTTAAGTAAACGTAGGAATACTAGTAACTTGAAAAGGTAGGGGTAACATAATACACTACTGCCATTACCACTGATTTAAACTTTATTTTGGAAATTAATCCATCAAAATGATTCATTCGAGTGACTTGAAACAACAGGTACATGGTGGCACATCCCTGTAGGCACAGTGAGGGATATACAGCAATTTACGACTGAAAGGAAAGAAAATTTAACTTTTTCAAAAATAAAACCAGTGGAAATATAACATAGTAAAATCAACAAGAACAAAGAAGTAGCTTTAGATGAAAAATAAAATGATAAAGTCAACAAATTACAACACAGAAGTAGCTTCATTCAGTCTAGCTCTGAATATGACGAAGTAAGAGCACACCAATTTTCATAATTAAGTGACAGTTAAATCTGGCCATCCATTGAGTTCATAAAATTTTATTTGACTTTAATACGTGCCATTATACTATATATGCTTATTTCATTTCAAATAATTTTGATCAACTTGAATATTCATCCCCTTTCGTCAAATATCATCAATACTAGTTCAATTAAAATATCAGAATGCATGTGCAGAAACCGTAACTATACCTCCCTTTATATGCCCATTAGTTATATGATCTATTTCACATTATCAACCCAAATTTGTGTTTTGTCTGTTGGAAATAAGTCTTTGTCTTGGTGTCTGTTGTAAATAAGATTCTAAAATTACCTTTGCATGACTACTTTGCGCACATCAATTGTTTTGCATTGTCCAGTTTTACAATCAGAAGTAGTCTACTGTTACTGTCATGTCGTCAATATACTGAGGCGACTATCAATCAATCAATCTTTATTTTCATACTGAAAGGCCTCAGGCCTGTAGTACATATTACATTTATTCATTTGGTGGTAGCAACACAGTTTGTCTAAGAGTAAAAGCTATATGGATATAGATGGCCACATTTTCTAATTGAACTTTAGAAGAAGTTTTCATCAATGATATAAACTTAAAAGTTTCAGGGTGTTCATAATAGTATTTCTTTATATATACAGTTCTGAACGATAAGTATGCTGGGCAAACACACACAAAATGATACTCAACTTCGACATTATTCAAATTGCACATTTGACATATTCTATTTTCTTTTTTAATATTTTAATATCTCCCAGTTTCAATATATAGATCATGCGAAGAGCAGCGTAGTCTTGCCAATGAAGATTTATATTTCCTTACTGCAAGATCGAAAGGTAATGTTCTGCATGAATTGAATCTGTTTTACATTTTGTAGTAGAAACATGTGTTAGACAATGAGAGACTAGTTAACCAATTTTGCCGAAATATAAACCATAAGTCTTTGTTTTACTAAGAAGACACAATGAGAGTGGGATTCTACAAATTGATCATGCCAGGCATTACCGAAGCCGATAGATGATAACAAGTGTTTTGTTTGTGTTCCCCAGTTAGTTTTACCGCTGCTATCATAAAGTAACATCATATCATAACATTTTCATAACATTTTCTTGGTATTCTATATGAAGGCATTTTTAATAACCGTAACCAGTATCTAATTATTTTTTATATTAGACTCAATGTACAATGGGTATCTGCCACATTCCCCATAATCCATACATTTAGAAGTGGCTGTTTTTACACCAAGGACTATCATCCAAATGGTAAATTTCCGTGAACAGTCAGTACTTCTTGATAAAAAAAACAAGCAAAAAAGTGAGCGTGGCTCACTAATACCCTCGACTGTTAAAGTTTGACATTTATATTTTACTTATAGAGGGAGGTGTCTGCACACCTAAGGATTGATAAGCTATGAAATGTAATGGCTATGATTAAAGTGTTTGTGGAAAGGTTAGGACAGGTATATTCATGTAAAAAAAGGGTGGTTTAAGTAAACGTAGGAATACTAGTAACTTGAAAAGGTAGGGGTAACATAATACACTACTGCCATTACCACTGATTTAAACTTTATTTTGGAAATTAATCCATCAAAATGATTCATTCGAGTGACTTGAAACAACAGGTACATGGTGGCACATCCCTGTAGGCACAGTGAGGGATATACAGCAATTTACGACTGAAAGGAAAGAAAATTTAACTTTTTCAAAAATAAAACCAGTGGAAATATAACATAGTAAAATCAACAAGAACAAAGAAGTAGCTTTAGATGAAAAATAAAATGATAAAGTCAACAAATTACAACACAGAAGTAGCTTCATTCATTCTAGCTCTGAATATGACGAAGTAAGAGCACACCAAAAATCGCCAAATATTAAAAAAGTCATCAATTCGGTTTGTGAAGAAGACATGTACCAAATTTGAAAAAGGATGAGATGAATAGTTTTTCAGTAATAGATCGGACAAAAATTTTCTTTGGACGGACGGACGGAATCGTTGGTATTACTATATACCCCGACCTTTTTAGGTCGGGGTATGATAACACTATATATTACGTTTGGAATATGGATGCACCTTTAAAGTCTCATAATCTGGAGAGTGTTAAAACAATCTAGAAATGATGAAATATATATATTTGCTCGAACAATATGCAAATTGAGATATTCCCTAGATGGTTGATAGCATATGTTTGTAACAGTTTCGGTCAAATAGCATTTTTAGAAAATTGTTCTCGATTATGATGGTAAGATTAGATTGGTTGGTTTATTGTATCCATTGAATGAATCGGGTTTGAGCCAACAACATACATGTAACGGTCTTCAAAATAATATTAACGCAATAGAGTGCTAACTCATATACATTCTGGGATGTTTTTAAGACATGGTCTTTCGTTTATCACATCATAAAATAATTAATCATTGTTTCTGTTTTGATTTAATATGAGACAACTAATGTTCTGGCCTAACAATGAACGTGTCATTGGACAAATATTTCTCTGTGCGGCAACAATTAATTCCCATACCCTCCTGAGAACCCGTGTCCACACATGGGGACAAATAAACATAATAAATAAAAGTCTTATAAAAAGAAAACTACATTCATAAAGTTTAAAACCTAAAGTCCCCAAATGAGGACAGTCTAGTGCCACATCTGGATCATTCAGGAAAGACCACCCGGAACTCTTGTATTTTGGAGGTTTGAAAGAAGATGGCTGACCTTGGAAGCGGTGATGCAAGACCCACCTCATCGGGTACTTTCTTAAATTATAAAATGTGAATTTGAGATTGTTTCCAACTACTCCAATACGGAAAACAAACCTTCATGTATATGGTCTTTCTTTTGACAAATTACAAATAAGCTGTGAATTTCGTGGAGTGTGTTAATTACAATTAATTAAACATGTCCTTCGATGTGGACAGTAGGTTTCACTGCTGATACAATTTGTCCATACTTGTGGACATAAGGTCTGAATAAATCAAATCTCTAAGGCTACTTAGGGTTATCCTCACCAAATGTGGTCTACTGCCTCCCCATGTCATGTAGATGTGCCTTTTTGGGATTGATATCATCTTGGGGGTGATAAACCATCTCTCCTTATGGCTCTTGTAATAGTTCAGTCTGGGCATTCAAGAAACCTTCAAGAAACCTTTTAAACCAGGTTTTAATATTCCCCTAAACAATTGACGCACCCTTTACAGCACTTGATGTTTTTGTCAGATTTGTGTTGAGACCGTGATTGTCCTCAGCCAGTTTCACCAGCATGCTTACATTGAAGCACTTGTATCAATCTCGTTACAGGATAATATCCTTGTTGGCTCCAGGCATGACGTGATCTGCTTTCTGATGAGGTGAAGCTAGGAAATGAAACTTCGCTCCACTGCAGGCCTGCCGTTCAAGTAATATGTGTAAGACTCCAAGAGCAGGTCTAACTAATTAAAATATCAAATGCTTGTATCCTTAACATCATGATTAATAACTATCGATATATGTCAATTGAAAATGTCATTTACAGGCTACTTTCTGTTAACACGCAAAATGCGTTTCTATCCATGTCAATTTATTTGCGTCCCTGACAGGTTTAGCTTGATCATTTCAGTGTTATTGCCAATAAAGAAAGAAATCTAAAATCCAAATTACATTTAGCAGTTATTTCAAATATAACATTAACCGAAGGAAAGAAATCGTTAAGGAAACATCCGATATGGTAATATTCACTTTGAAACATATTATTATAGAGCTTTAAGATAGTGACTGGTATTTTGAAACTTATTGTATGTTATTCTAGTTGCATTCTAATCACAATCATCCTTTATTTAACTTTAGGGAAAATTGCACTTGAACTTTGAATTGAACATGTTGTTTTGTGACGTCAATTCAACGTCAAGAACCATGTCAACCTCCACACGCCAAGCAGACCTCTTCGCTCCAGCAACTCCGTTCTCCTCACCCAGCCCACCACCAAGACCACAATGGGGGACAGAGCGTTCTCAGCTGCAGCCCCTAAACTCTGGAACAGCCTCCCAAACTCCATCAAAGAAATCACAGAAAGAGACTCTTTCAAGAAAGCCCTTAAAACTCATCTTTTCATACTTAACCAATTATCTCTCCCATAGACTCTATCCTTCCTATTCTCAGCGCCGTTGAGCAAAATGTTTTGGAAACAGGCGCTATAGAAATTCATTATTATTATTATTTATTACAAACGTGACAGTACTCTCAGGTAACGCCCAGTCTACATGTATTTTGATGAACTCTATGAAATGTGTGTCCCTAAATTTCCCTTTTCAATTAGATGCTGAGATTTAATTTATGATGCTAATACTGTAAATCACCAATGTCAACTGAATGTGTTACTCTACATGTACGGTTAGGTATAAACTGAATCTAAGAAATGGTAGTTTGATGGCTTTGAGCTTGATATGATCAGCTTTGTGAAGAGCTCAGACAAGGAAATGAAAAGTCCATCAAATGTCAATGTGTAAAGTAACCTTTATAGGTTTTGAGGTGAGGGCAGGTTAACCTTTGTGTATAATCAGGCTCAGCAGTGACAGAACAGGACGTGGTATTACTAAGAATGTTGTTTAATAGAGGGACAGCGCAGAACAACCGTGGTCTACACGGATTAAATTATAAACATAAAAAGAAAAATACGCTTCGGCTATTGCCCTTAAGCAGTTGCCTTAAAATCTTGATTGGCAATGATTCCTGAGGAAATTAATCTTCAAATCAAGGAAATCTGATCAAGCTCGAATATAAAGTCTAACATGAAGCAAGCAAGCTTATATGTTAGTGGAAATGCAGTTAAAGAAGCATCATAGTGTTTCATTATATTTGATTTGACTTTAATACGATAAATCTCAATTAGTTGAAATGTTGTACAGTTGTTAGGTAAACAACCTGATTGATGTTTGCACAATAAATTGTCATCTATAAAATAATTGTACATTCGCTTAAAAACTCAAGCGTTCAAACAATTTGCTAATACAAGATAGTAATGAAATTGGCCTGTTATTTGAGGGCCGATACCTGTCACCCTTTTTAAAAAGGGGCATAACATTTGCTTGCTTCCATTTTGACGGGAAGCTACCCTGCTCAATCGATAAGTTGAACAACAAACACAGTGGTGTTGCAATTGAAAGTGAAATATGTTTTAATAGTCTATGATTTATGTTATCAGTTCCGCTCGCCTTGTTCACCGAGAGACTCATTATAAGATCAGATATTTCTTGTGGTATAATGGTTGCAGTGGATAGTTGATCATCACATAATATAGAAAAGGGTGGTAACTTGGCATCTTTGTCATTAACGTTTGCTACGGAAACAAAATAATCATTTTTTTAAAGCCTCTGCTTTTCATAGTCAGCAAATGCATTTGGTGAATCCGAGTTATCAGTGACCAAAGGGGGGATAACTGAAATATTTGATCCTTCTGTGAGGAATCTAACTAATTTTCAATAATTGTTGTTGTTTTCTGTTAACTGCGACTTCAATACTTCGTCTAAATTTGAGTAAAATTCTTCTTTTGTTGCTTTCTTAATATCAGTGAATTTATTTCTTTGATTCTTGTACTTCATAATAGATCACAAGTGGCGTCAGTACGTTTGTATATTTCTTAACCTTATTTTTTTCTTAATTCTTTTCTGATAACATAATTGAACTATTGTTTATCCTTTGGTCTTATGGTTACAGTTCGGCTTGGTATGCAAAGCTTGACATAACGCCGTAATGTTTCACTGAATGCATTACATGAAGAATCTATCGTCGAATGAGTCTCGAGGAGGTGTCGCCAATCAGTTTCATGGATTAGTGTATTGAGTTTCTCATAATCACCTTGCTTATATAAAATAATGTCTCTGTCATACGATTTTTGTAGGTCAACGCAATTATGCAATAATGCAGTAACACCTCTGTGGTCACTGATATTTGGACTGAAATGTATTACATGGCTTTCAGTGCACGTGCAGTCTTCACTAAGAATGATTGGGTCAAGCAATGTTTCAGACGATTGTGTAACCCGTGTAGGGTCGCTTATAACATTTCGTAATGCCGTTCTGGTCATAATGTCATGTAAATGATTTAGTCTGTTGCTTAGAAGATTTTCATTAAAATCACCAAGTAAAACAAGAAATGGTGTATAATCCAGCGCTTTTTCAAGGGAATATTCTAAGTGATCCCAATACAATAATGAACTGTTTGGTGGTCGATAAGATGTACAAATAAGTACACGCTTCTGGGGAAGAAACAATTCAAACCACATATCCTCGTACACGTTGGATTCTAAATCTTCCCTGCGTTTAACATGGAGCATTGATGAGAAATAAGCACATATGCCGCCTCCAAAACAGTTTCTATCCCTTCTGTGTAGTTGGAAACATTCTATTTCTATATCAATAGCATTGACCTCATCATCAAGATGTGTTTCCGTGAAACACACAACGTCGTAGTCTGATATATCTTCTAAGATAGTGACTAGTTTGTGACGTAGACTTCATATATTTAAATGGAAAATGCTTAAATATTTATGTGAGTTTAACGATACTGGACCAGGATTTTGTTCGACATCGCCAGCAATAATAAGCAACAGGAAGAAGACGGTGATAACATTTGAACTGACAGAATATTGTAGTAAACATAAATATGCTTGTACAATACTACATGTGATACTTAAGCAAAAGTGATGAATCATTCCATGAAATAACCAATACAAAAAGGATTTGAATGATTTTACCTTTCCTGCTTTCCTGCCTTCAGACGGTAAGTGGAATAACATTTGATATAATGGAGACCTATTGATGCCCTGTATATCGCTAGCTCAGTCATATCCTAGTTGGGGCAATATTATCATCCAGTAGGGGGCATCAGTAGGTCGTAAACGTAATTTTCCAATTGGATAAATACTCCAAAGTACATACAAAATGAACATGTATGAGTGACTTATAGTATTTTTCATATTTGGCTCGATAGAAACTGTTAATTTTGCGCAGCAGCATGGCATTAATGTCAAAGAAATGGTGATTTTATATCTGTGACCACCCTTTTCCTTACAAGCAAATATTTTGCCGTCAAATGTCCAAAAGAGTATAAAGCCGTGGCTTTATTTAGCTCAACTAGTCTCTTGATCAGTTGATGGCGAGACCTGGTTAAATCTTCTGTTATGAACATTCTAGAAGAATTTCCTTTTAGTTTCTTTTTGGACATGTACACTTTGTTTTTCATGTTATGACTGACACATTTTACAATAATCTGAGCTTTGCCATTTTGGATTTTACCAGTGACGTGTGAGCGGTCAATATCTCTCTCTTGCAAATCAATACCTTGGTCTTTTTTGCAAATGTCAATCACCTTTGCGTCAGTCTGAACTTGATTATTTTGAACAGGTACGTTCATGAAACGCAATGAATTGCGTCTCGTGTACTACTCGAGGTCGTCATGTTTCAACTCGAATTTTGATTCAGAATCATTCACCTTTTGCTGCAGTTCATGAATTAGCTTAGTCTGAGCTGTTATAACAGAGTTCTGCTTTTCGATATTGTCTATTAGTGGAGTGGCGGTTCTGACAGCCTTTTCAACTGATTCTTCCATTTTCGTTAAAAGATTAGTCATTAGAGTTGGCATAATCGCTGGTACTAGTTTTTGTAGAAAAGTGGGGTTTGCAAGAGCTTGAGTAAAAGCGTCTGAAGCTTCCACTTCTGTGAAAGACTCGACCCCACTTGATAACAAGTTTCTTGCTCTTTGCGCTGGTGGCTGTAGTTCGGCAGGGCTGTCCTTTCCTCGCTTGCCTTTTGAAGTTGGTTTCGCGGGAGTTTCCGTCGCCATGTTGGTTTAGTTTTCAATCAAAGAGTGTCCGGTCCGAATGAAACGGAAATCAATACAATAAATTTAGGTTTCGGCAATAATCTGCATCAGATATAGGAAAAGCGTATGGAATATTGATACCTTAGCTTCAGTTGTTGTGTGCTTTAACAATCATCTTTCTCTCGTCGGCGTCCGAAGTCCAAATTGCCCGTCGGTTTCCAGGTCGAGGAAATGAAATAGAAACAGAGAGAAAAGGAATATTGGTACCTTAGTTATCCATGTAGTATGCCGTGAATATCAGTCGGAGTCAAGAGTCCATATCCCTCGGGTAGCGTGGTATGAAATGTAGAAAAAATGCCACTAGTTTAGTCAAAGGTCCAAGTTATTGTTTTAAGTGACAACAATGCTTAGGAGTATTTGTACCTTGTTGAACTTGTATCAGTATCCTTTAGAATAGTAACAAGATAGTTTTAAAATTAAGACTTGATATCATTTTCTCTTTCAGATGCAAGCGTTTGAAGGCTTCTCTCTTTCTTTTTATGCCCCAATGAGAAGTTTGATTAAAATAGGATATCGAGAGATTAGTTCTGCAAAGTGGCTTCGCAAGAACTCGTTAAAATTAACTCCTGCCAGTTGAGATTATGTTCAACAAAAACAATGAATTTGCTTTGTGATTTCATTGGACGTTTTTGCTGCAAGAGCCACATTTGCTGAACCAGTTCGTGAAACTTGTTTATTAAACACATTATTCACAATCTGAACATGCCAACAACAGGCACTGAGGTACATGTATACAATATATAATTTAGTGAATATATCGTAAGCCCCTGAATGAGAGATTCGGGAGGTATATTGTTTTTCACCTGTCCGTCTGTTTGTCCGAAAAAGTGTAACCTTGGTCATACATTTTAATCTGTGATACTTGACATGTGCGCCTATTGTCATGAGACCTCTCAGATGAGATCATTATTTTGACTCCGTGATCATAACCCTGACGCAGAAAGTATTTTCCAATAAATTCAACCTTGGCCATAACTTTTAATTAATTATTTACAGTTAAACTTTACTCGGCCGACGCACTGCACATGCACCTTGTGAACAGTTTGCTACATTCATCTAAACGTTATCCGGGGGCATCAGTGTTTAACATACACACCTTGTTTCCATTAAACATTGATAAATAATTTATTATCAAGGTAAACATACATGAACCAAACTGAAAGAAGGTAAGGTCATAGAGAAATTAAGGTGTTGGTAGAAAAGTAGACAGTGGACATTATGGCCTGCTACTTAAGATTTGATTTGATTGTTGTTTTGTAAAAATATCTTACAATCTTAAGAAAACAAGAATAAAGAACAAATAAGAACAAAATGGAATACATGATTTAAAATGAAAGGATCATTTATCGAGTATAAAAAACAGTATTATTTTTTAACTTTATTTTAAATATACTTTCTCAGCATTATTGATATATTTTATGAATTAAAGAAAATCAAGTTAAAAATGATTTGATTAGTTTCAAATAGTAATTTACATGCATTACACTGAAATATATGCCATTGTATTTACATCAGTACCAACTCGCCCAGTCGACCAATTTGGAGTGATCTACTATGTTGTGAAGTAAAGCTAGGAAATGAGACGCCGGTCTAATACCCTGAATCATGCTGTTGGTGTAATCTCTGTAAGACTGAGGTAAGCGCGGGTAAACCTGTCATGTACACATGATGGCTATGTGGAGTTTTGATGATGCAAATATTTACCAATCACATTTGACAATAATTAAGTCATATTGACTGTACATTTTAAAGTAAGCATATTTGGCAATATTAATGCAAACTGAATAATTATCGGATCTAAATGATACAATTATAATACCTACATTGTTTTCGGGTAATATAAAATATAATAAGTTTCCACACCCTTGTTATTACTGAGATTCGTCAATGAATATCTGTCAGCATTTACCATTGGAAAAAAGGCTAAGCATTCGAAAAAGTACATCTCTTATGTTATTACATTGTCCATGGTAATAGTCGCCGAGTTTCAAAGTGTAAGGTTTCATATGCAGTTCAATTAAAATTAAATTAAATTAAAATGCATGGCAAGTAAAATGGTTATTGATCCATGGTTTGACATTCTAATATTTTTGTGTGATCCATGACAGTGATGAAATGTTCTAAATGAGTCAAATTATTGATATTCGAGACCGAACACTTTACTTTGATGAAATAAGTTATACTTAAAAATCATGTTTTTAGTAACTTATTGTTTTCTGTAAAAGACAGGTGTCTGTTCCATAGTTACTTTTGGCATGTTCACTTGGAAAGTAAATTAACACAACAGAAGATATTTCTGGAGCCGTTGGCACTTCATGAAAAACTTGTTTTTCTTTCCGAATGATTCAAGATGTCACACAGAATCCAGTATACAGTTTTGCAAACTGCTGTGACATCTAGTGCGTCATACTGAATGTAAAGTTTAATTACAATATACAAGCGAGAAGGACGGCTTTGCTATATACTGAATATTTGTTTTAAATCATTAATTATAATATTTGTATGGGATAAACATCTTTTTAAATGACAGTTAACATAACAATTATAAACATGATGTTCATATTCATCCCTCTCATATCTGAAGAGTATATCTTATTCTGAAACCCACAACTATTTCAAAACAAATATGAACTATGTATAAAATTCGAAGATACATAATGAACATGCAAAAAAGTTAGCAAGACTCACTAATACCCCAGAACGTTTGACAATTTTTATTTTACTTATAGAGAGATGTGTCTGCACACCTAGGGATGGATAAGCTATGAGACGTAATTGCTAAAATTAAAGTGTTTGTGGAAAGTTAAGGACATGTCTACTCATGTAAAAAAGGTGGTTTTGGAAAAGTAGGAGTAAGAATAAGTTTAAAAGGTAGGGATAACATTATATTCTACTACCATTACCACCAAATTCAACTTTATTTTGGAAATTAATTTATCATAATGATTCATTCGGGTGACTTGAAACAATAGGTACATGGAAGCACACCCCTGTAAGCAAAGTGACGGATATAAATTACATGTACATCAATGTAAGGCTGAAGGGAAAAATTCAAAATATAACCAGTGGAAATATAAAATAAAGTAAACTCAACAAAAACACAGAAGTAGATTTTGATGAAAGTTACATGAAAAAGAAAATGATAATGTCAACAAATGACAGCACAGGAGTAGCGTGTATGCCCCTATTTCACTACAAGCCGAATTATCACGAATAGCCACGAATAGGTGATTGTATAAATTCGTAAACATTCGGCAAAATAAAATTATTCGTGAACAGAAATTTCACTTGTTCGAAACGTTTACGAAAATTCATGTTGAAACCCTACGAAACAGACACGAATTATTTACGAATTGTTACGAATTATGTACGAAGTGTACGAAATAATTAATAAACAGTTGCAATTACACTACGTATTTTCGTCCTTAATTCGGGACATTCGTAAATGATTCGTTGATGATTCGTAGGTGATTCGTAAGTAATTCTGGGAGAGACCATCAAAATTATCAACCACGGATTTCCAAGAACTATTTACGAACTACACGAATTAGTTACGAATTGTTTACGAAGCAAATTGTAAAAGCAAACAATATCTTGCACTATTTTGTATAACTATCATTCTTGAATGTCACGAGATATCTAACGTTCTCAAGACTCACACAAAAAGCCTTTTATTATGTCACTAGAGATAAGTCTCTATGAATGATGAAGGCAATATTTAAAAGCGTCTTCTGTTTCAATGAAATAAAACAATCCCTTGAGCCAATGGACGAGGCAACATAAGTGCATGTCGAATGCTTCCCAGCATAGCTGACAGTCGTAGTGTACTCATGCCGTATTTTGTATTATAAATTATTTTCCAATACTAGATATTACTTGATATCCAGTATTACTCAACATGTGATGGACTTGCAGAATAATGTTTCCCTTGTTATCTGTCCAGAATGTTTAACTTATGACATGGACCCTCAAAAGACGAGTCACTCGTCTTCAAATAGTGGAGAGGTGTTGTTTCAACAACATATCTGTACCATTCATACCATGTTCGATCACATTTTATTGTGTCTATTTGTATAAACAGAGTTATTTGTATGTTGTATGTCTGTCACCAGTAGGAAAACGTCTCATTGTCAAGGGGATTAACAATTCATATCATGTAGTGTTTCTTCATGGAAGTGTTTGAACATCTATGTTATCAGTTTATTTTTTCCAGCCAAAGAGTGACAGATTAGTATGAAAATACACGACGTTTCGGAGTACATACTCACTCCTTCATCAGGTGGAATGTAAGGGAATAACAAAAAAAATGGTACATTTATATAGCAAACAAAACATGTTGACACACCTTATTTATTTAGTTTCGAGTTGATAACTTATTTATTAACTAATCATTCTGTCCATATCTACTTCGAAGTCTATGTACTTGATAACCTTTTGTATGTTAGTGTTATGTGACCCAGTAACTGATGTCAATTTCATGGCGTACATTAGTAGTGCAGTTTGTGCTGTTTGAAAGATTGGGAAGCTCTCGGAAAACAGAAAATATATTGAATTTTTTCAATTACGATTTAAAGCCCCTTGGTTTAGTTAAATTTTTATGTTTTCTGAATGCTCTAGTTGTAAGTCTATTGGTACTGAATACTTATATATTTTAGTCAATGTTTACGATGGACTTTTTTGTGCCATTAACCATGAGAGAAAAGTCAAAAGATTAACCTCGATGTTATTGTTTCAGAATCTGTATTACTCTTCTAAACCATCTCTGTCCAGAAATATTATGACGATGTTATATTGCCTTTTGTTTTGTGTTCATGAACACATAGATACAGCTCCCAGATTGAGCTCTATTGATTCACAATCGATCCGCTAAATAAGGGCAAGGGTAATCTAAGAAAGACGTGAACTTGTAATCTTGATCTGTTTTTGAGATGACGTTGACAATTACTCTTCCTGTGAATGGTGACAATATATAAAACATGACAAGAAGTCCAATCATTGACCTGGTTAATGTATCAGCAAATGTGTCCTGCATACGGTCAAAGTCACATTGTCAGACGATTGAGACAAGGGTTTCACATGCCAGCTGTAAGTGACGGCAATAAAGCTAAATATATAAGCATCACTGATATATATCCAAAGCATGTTTTATAAAATGGATAGGAAACAGTGGGAAGAATTGATTTCTAACGGATTACGTTTCGACATACAATTTGTCGCATGAGAACCACGTTGTTTCAACTCTTCAACTCGATAAAACACATACTTTTTCAGGAACGTTCAGATATATTAAATTTGATCTCATCTTTATTGTGACCCCCATTTGGCTAAGGAGTCTGTACATAAAATTTAAGCTTTCTAGAGCTTTTCATACTTGAGAAGAAGATGAAAATAGGTTTTTAGATCATGAGTACTGTGAGAGACATTTGAGGTCACAGGGTCACAAAATCTACAGTTTAGAATCCCCATTGCCCAAGGTGACTGTACACAACATCTCAGCTTTCTTTTTAGGGTATAGTCATTTGAATTATATAATATTAAAACTTTTGGGCTGGCGGACAAGTCATCTTTTGATTACTCTTGTTTTAGAATAATTGTTTTACAGTAATGTAGCCAAAATATTAAATGACAGCTAACATACCCTTCATTTAATGATTAGTTAATGATCGTGGGTTGTTGACATAACCCTGAGCGGGCATGTTAACTATATGGCGCAACAAATTCAACTTTAATTCAAATTTAATTTTGACGAAATATTTTCCTGTTACTCGAATCGAACAAAGCAAATATAACTTGCAGCATAATCAATATCGTGTCAGTCTTTGCAGTCAGTATCCACACAATCCTACAGACAAATCATCAGGTCTCAGGAATTGACTGAAATGATTACTGTCTGACTGGTAGATGCCTGTAAGCTATACTCGCTGATCTTGCATGATGTAGTCTTGTGAAGAAAGTATTAAAGGAGGGATATGTATTTTGATGAATTTCTACTGAGTCTGAATCATAGCTATGGGCTGGAGGTAACTTCGCTGGAATCACGTCATGTAAGGAATAGGTTTTACTCTCATTGGTCTTGGGTTGAACACGGAAGCTCCTTGAACACCTCTTGGGAGACAAAGACGATCAAACCACTTTCCTTCTGTAAACAATCTGTTAATGAAATATGTGAGAAACGAATTACGTAACCAAACCTCCATGCATCAGATCTTGCAGGGACAACATTAGAAAGAGGTCACTGATTGGGTGTTGTGTTGTCTCTGTGTTCAACTGTCAGTCTATTGTGAGTCATCAAGGCCAAATGTTATAAGCTTCTTGTAGAATCGACTGCATTTGTTTCTTAAAAATTAATGCAGGCCAATATGAATGGATGATTGGTGACAATCAGAAATATGTCTATGGATAAAACTAAACGAATTAACCCCGAAGTGAGTTAAACAATGACAATTTCTTTCTGAGGACAACATTGAACTTTGAATTGTTTATAAGAACCCATCTTTCATTTTTGCTTAGTGAAAATTTAATATTGCTATTTTGTGAACAATATTTGAATTTTACTCATTTGTGAATGGGATATATTTCTATGTTATTGTTATTAAGTTATAACGTTCATGCAAAATTAGTTTTAAAATCATATTCATTCTAAAAGGCACTTCAGCACAATTTTTGCATATTTTTCATTCATTATTAAAGTTTATAAAACATTTCACTTCACGACCCGATAATCCGTATCTATAGACAACTTGAATGTGTATTGAACAAAAATGGTGTGCCGTACAAAGAATGTTTAGGAGCCCTTCAGTGTGGAATGTAGATTTGTGGGCCTCGTGCCAGTTTAAGATTTCAGACAGCAAGACGGTTGACCATTCCATCTTGGTGCCATATATGAAACTCTAAATTTAAATGTTAAGACATCATTTTATTGGGTCAGGAGTGTTATTTAGCTATTGGTAACACTTATATGTTCGTAAGATCACTATATTTAAGTAAGAATGACGCGCTACAGCACCTTTAAGATATAAACTAAAAATAAAATTAGTGTGTATTGGACATGAATATTTATCAAACGTTTTTTTTCCTCTTGAAGACGAACCAGAGCAATGTTAAGTTTATCAATTATTAATTTTGCAGGTGTTGCAGACTAACTTTATACAGGTACATTTCAAAAATAATATTTTGTCTAAGAAATTTCGGAATTTCTGTTCTTTCAGTTTCAAAGTCTTCGCCATTAGTGTTTATGTCTTCAGAACGAACATTTGAAGTATGATAAAATATCAAAGACATATAATTACAGAACAAAAGTGCCATTGTTGGCATTTTAAAAGCCCCAACGGTGTAAAACTCTTAACTTAAAATGATTGTGTAAGTACCTGGAGGCTCTTCAAGATCAGTTTTCCTGCTTTCGTAACTGTAACAGATAAATCGCAACAACATGTATCTGTACCATTTATTGCTATATTTGAAATATACTTCTCAATCAAAATAAAATGTTGTCATTATATAATGCTGTCTTACCCTAAGGTTGACTTTCCTTAGTATTATGTATGTTATATGTATGTTATATGTATGTTACATGTATGTTATATGTATGTTATATGTATGTTATATGTATGTTACATGTATGTTATATGTATGTTACATGTATGTTACATGTATGCTACATGCATGTTATATGTATGTTACATGTATGTTACATGTATGTTACATGTATGTTCCATGTATGTTATATGTATGTTATATGTATGTTACATGTATGTTACATGTATGCTACATGTATGTTATATGTATGTTATATGTATGTTATATGTATGTTATATGTATGTTACATGTATGTTACATGTATGTTACATGTATGTTATATGTATGTTATATGTATGTTATATGTATGTTACATGTACATGTATGTTACATGTACATGTATGTTACATGTATGTTATATGTATGTTATATGTACAGTGTATGTTGTATGTATGTCATCAGTAGGATAACGGCTCAAACCATGTAAAACAATCCTTAAATATAATGCTGCCATATCATTTCCTAACTTTCCGTAATCTTAATTGCGTTGTATGTATGTTATATGTCACTATTTTATCATTATCGTCCACAGAATGACAGAATGGCACAGCGATGTGTGCTCTTCAGATGTCGACATGTATATGTCATACTTTCTTTTCACTATATATGCTATGAAAAATCTCACATTGTTCGTTGGTAATACTACAAGTTTATATTGTAAACTAAAGGTTACTTGGGGCGATTTTTTTCTGAATGACTTCTGAGTTTCAGAATATGATATACTCTAAGGAAGAATGTGGACACTGTTATCATTTCATTATCATTATGGTAATGTAAACAAATATTATTGTTTGAGCAACACATTTAAAAAATAGATATATATAAACTTCAATTGTCTAAAACAAGACGTTTTTATTTTTTACTGTAATAATAAGTTCACATGTTGTTGTCACAAAATGTTAACTGTATACTGGGATTGTGTGTGACCTCGTGGATCATTGGGAAAGAAAACAGAACAAAGTTATTCTTGAACCACCAATGGCTCCAGACTGTGTAGTTGTATGACAATAATATTACTTATAAGGTTGTTCTTATTCAACTCATATAGACAACAGTGAAATATTGCTTTGAGTTTTTAAAAACAATTTCGACTACAGCCAGTGTAATTTCATTAAAATGAAAACAGCTTCTGTTGTGTTAACTTACTTTCTAACTGATCTTGCCAAAATACACTTTGAAACCGACAATTGTCTGTAAAACAAAGAATCAATTACTAAAAAACATGAATTATGATGTTAAACGTATTTCATTCAAGTCAAGTAAAATGGAGTTTTTGGTTAATCAAATTTATTTCCTGAGCTTCATTCTAAAGAAAACTTTGCCCTTGATCTCATGATGTCTATGAATTTTCTCTTGATCGTTGTCTGAAGTACTGATTTCAATTAAATGTTGATATCAATTTATTGTAGATTATCGAAAGATTTGGTACTGTTGAGACTATTGTTACAATTTCATCTTATTCTTTCATTTGGATAAGACCAAATGTAAAATCTCGAACCATACAGCTAGAAAAATGCATGAAAGGAAGCTGAACAATGAATTGACAAGAAATATAAAATATCTTTATATACCACAATAATCTCATTTTAATTGAATCACATTAAAGGTGGACCTTTCATATTACTTAATGGTACATGCTAGAAACAAAAGAGAAAACACATTGAAAAAGACATCGTTAATGAATTGAAATACTTATGAAAGCTGACACTTTGCAACTCTGCAACTAGTACCATGGACGATGTAATTATATAAAATATAAACAAATTTAACGCTTTGATTTCACTTTCAATGATAAATGCTGACAAAAATTCTTGAACTAGTCACAGTAAGCTGACGAATACCAATCGACCAAATGAATAGTATTTGCTAAGTTTTAATCCTACATCCCCAATTTTTTCAATAGTGTCTCAGTAGACGCGATAGATTCAGTGTTGGATTCTAGAATATCTGAAATGATATATCTTGTATGTCTTTCCTTTATTATTACAAGACGAGATGTAAAGTAACAATACCATGTTACCGCTTGGACTACCAATACAGAGGAGTGAAAGGATACAATATTACCTATTTATCATTAATATTACCTGAAACAATGTAGGATTATACTTTCTCATTTAGATCAGATAGTAAATGAATATATGCTTTAATATCAGGGGACGGGATAGCGATGGTAAGCGTGTTCGACTTTAGATCAAGAGTTCCGTGATTCGAATCCCGGCAGGGGCACAGCAACTCTGTCTGCATGAGATAACTGTTCTACACGCAGTTAGGTATGGGTACAATGCTACACTGAATTTCTATGGTTCGCACATGATTCGCTAGTTCCAGCCGTTGCTCGCAGGTTAGCAACGTGTGATGCGGGATTTCTCTCTGCAATAATACTAGCAGCCGTTACATAAGTGAAATACTCTCGAAAGTGGCGTTAAACCACAACTCACCTCACGTCACCTTCAATATTACCAAATGTACTTATATCAAAATTTACATAATTATTTCTTGTGAAATGTGATTGGTAAATATTTGCATTTTCCACATAGCCATCATGTGTACATGGCAGGTTGACATGTGCTTACCTCAGTCTTGCAGAGATTACTCCAACAGCATGATTCAGGGTATTAGACCGGCGTCTCATTTCCTAGCTTCACCTCACCACAGTGTAGATCACGCCAAATTGGTCGACTGGGCGATTTGGTACTGATACTGTATACAATGGCGTATTTTCCAATGTTAATTCATGTATTATTTACTACCTATCCGAAAATAATGTTATTGGCATTGATTAAATCATTTATAACTTGATTATCTGTTATCAAATATCATCAATGATGCTGGTTTTAAATAAAATGAAACAATGATTCGGTTTCATACTCGATTAATATCCCCATTACGAATGGGAAACTGTAATCAGGACGTATGGTACGTTGGAACGTATTAAAGCCAAATAAAATATTGTAAAACACATTGTATGTACCTTTAAGGAGAGATGGGACGATGAAATCAAATATTTTAGAATTCGGTTATTTTTTCAAAATAGTAAGTTTATTATGTCTTTTCTCCAAAAATGGGAGAAAATTTGGGGGTCACCGAACGATTTCAAAAGTTAGCGGCCATAATAATAATACACCAGTCGGCAAATTACGTCATTTTTGACTGATTTGGTGTATTTAAATAACCGCTCAATCATATACGGAGATGTAAAGCAAATCTATATTTTGAAATTGATAACGCTGGAAAGAGCAACAACATTAAATTAAGGGGCATTTTTATCATCGTGTTTCGCATGTTCGACAGGATTTGTCACTAACACACATATTTTAGATATTGCTAAAACTTTAATATGATGTGCGCAGTAAACTGAACAAACGAATTCAGAAATAATAATAGGGGGTCACCGAACGTTTTTCATCACTTTAACGTCATTTTTTAAATTACCTACATAAACGTAAAAACAAGACGTCACGGCAGTTTTGATGATTTCAAGTGTAACTTTGACGGCCTACCGTGTAATCATTATTGAACATATTATCAATTAAAGTGTGCACGGTGAAAGAATAACTATCAGTTGATTATACCAGGCTATTTAAATTCATCACTAACTTGAGATACGCATGTAATATAGGTGACGGTAACGTTATGCGGCATGTCGTAAAATGACCGTTATAAAGGCGTTACGGTTATTTTAAGCGCTCTCCGTTAGTATACAGATAAGCCTATGCCCAAAACAACGTAATGCATATATTTTGAGACTTATTCACAACAATAAATTGTTGTCGCAAAATATTGCCAGGAGCGAGTCGCGATTTCTGGGTCCCATCTTTCCTTAACAGCAACAGTAATCTTGCTTGCTTCCTGTTAGACTATATATTCCAGCTCGATCAGATTTTCTTAGTTTGCAGATTAATTTCCTTAGCCATCCGGATCCAGACTGCTGACGGGCAGTAGCTGGTGTGTATGATTCATGCTAATGTTTAAAATTTAATCCGTGTAGACCATGTGTATGCCATTGCCTCTATTTCCCTCTATTTAACGACATTCGTGACAATACGATGTCCTGAAGAAGACCCTACTGAACCTGGTTACATAACAAGGTTAACCTTCCCTTCACCTGAAGACCTTATAAATGTTACTTTACAAGTTGATGGACTGTTCATTTCCCCGTCTGAGTTTTTCACAAAGCTGATCATATTGAGCGAAAAAGTTATCAACAGATCATTTCTTAGATGCAGTTTATGTCTCGGTATTGAATGTAGCATTGAAATTTAGGGACATTCATTGTATACATGTAATTCAAATAAAAACGCTTTTGTGTCTAAAGGTGCAATATTAAACCTGAACTAACTTGAAGCTCAATGTAATGTTAACTTTACGAATGAACATGTCTCTTTAAGGGCTAACTGAGTACGTCCAGACTAAGTTTGATTCGAATCAATGTTATTTATGTCAGATCAAACATGACACTCGTACCACTTGCATCTGATTACTGTGCCATAGAGATCATATTGGCCATAAAAGTTCAGCCTAATTAAGAAACTGAGATCAGTACATATTTCTGATCAGATGCAATATTTGCTACCATGTTCCTCAATCGTGTCTAATTGTAAGGTTAATCCGACGATCGATAATTTACATGAGTGATAAATACATTTTAGTATACGTTGGGATATTTCAACTTCATAAATCAATCAGCAGATCACAAAATGAATGAATCATCTGATAAATATCCTTACATTTCTGACACATTTACCCAGCACTATCGTATAAGACTTCTAAGATATCGTGGTAAGCATTCTTCTGTTTTGGGAATAATAAACACGGTGCATCAAATATCATTCCACAACTTAACTTATACCCAATTGTATTCTTTGTAAGGTATTGTCAAATATACGACATATCTAATAACACCCAGTTTTTTATGTATGTAACCTGTTGTAAGTTTTAGTTGACATTTGGGTAAATCTGTATAATAATTTTCAATAACCTGGTCAGCAGTAAATAAATGACATTGAACTGACGTCACAAAACATCCTCTTTATAAGTTATTTTATTTTTGACACCATCAGGCCAGTCATCAAAATAAGAAAATATGCATATGACATCGGTGTCAGAGCCACATATTGTGATCATTCTGAGATTGATCCGGGGTTTTACATTCTGTTTAAACAAACTAGGAATGACGAAACTTTCCTGGATTGTTCGAACAATCTGTAGATCGTTAGCTCACAATCTGTCTATAGTGATAATTGCACGGAACATAAACGCTCGACCGGACTGAGATGTGAACTGACTTTTCAGCCATATCAAACGATAAAAATACATGTCAGTTTTTCTGTGCACAAGTGCAACTTCCTAAAGGTAAATAAAGGAAGACCCCGATGAGAATGCAACTAGAATAACGTACACAAAGTTTCAAACACTATACAAAATAATTCTTTAATTAAACGACGAGAAATTAATATATTTTTGGTCAGTTTGTATAACTCATACTTGTCATATATGACGCACATTTACATAATAAATACATATACAATACAACATAATGATCATTACGCCTTACTGAAGTACCAACAGTATGAATGACTAACGTGTGTGAGTGACTGAACATCATAGAGTTGAACCGAACATTGGGAAAACATGTCGATTTTGTAAACCGACAACGGTTAAAAGCAGTAATGCCCACAAGATGAATCTACAACAGGTTTTACCCTTTTGTCATCAGAATTGAGGTTATTCAGGAACGTTTCTGAAATGCCAAGTTATTGAATGACAGATTTTCGAACTGCATTGTTAACTTTCGTCGTTTCGAGTCTGATTTTGATCGGTTTCAGATTTATTGTCAAAATTATTTATTTATGTCATTTTGTTCAAGTATTCGGAGAATTAATGCATTCGCTATTGTTGCCTGGCAACAAACGCATTCTTGAACAAAAAAAACCCAAAGTAAACAGAGCATTGTATAACCACATTATATATTTTATAAATTATATGTTTTATATATACTTTGGATGACGTTGATTAATATGCAATTCGTATGATATGGAAATATGGACCCTGTGTTCTTAGTCACATCAATGTCTCTTTGTGATTTTAGATATCCGTTTTTAGAAATCACCATTCAATGTATTATTAAAATTTCTTTTTCCATTAGGCTTCAAAGGCATACTAAATTACAAACACATGAAATTTATTACAGAAATAGACCAAGTTCGTCATGTTAATCTTTGAATATAGCTGATTGAGAATCTGATGATGTTTTCTGTAAAACTAAAGCTTAAAAAACGAATATCCATCCATACTTATACTCAGGTTTACAAAGGTGTTCTTTTGGGAATATTCCTGATTCATATATGGAAATTAATTTCACATTTCTTTTATAAACTTGATTGCATGTCATGATGAGATAATCACCCTTGCAAAATTATAAAACGGTTGTTTCTGTAACTGTTTTGGTTACTTTCAGCTTTTGATCAATACCTCCTTCTACATTGTTCATCTTATGTATTGCTATGAAACCTATCTTATACCATATTTACATGTCTGTATTTTCTTTATAACAGAGTGAACAGATTTGTCTCAAGAGAATAAACCCAATTAAAAAACTGTACACAGTATTCTTCTAACCATCGTTTATTTAAGGAGCTTACTTTGTAAATAAACGTTGAAATTCTGTCTCCATGTGAAGTCAAACTGCTTGTCTGGTGTAGATTTTCCGTTTGGGAGTGGGAATGGAGGCAGACAACGACACGAGATGCCGCTCTTAGTGCTTAAAATAATTAATTGTATATACAGGTTCATGTGTAAATGTAACATAGGGTTGGGATTAAGAGAGCACGACCCTGTGTTCAAATGGGTGTCGAGTGTGAATTTTTGGGACACTGAATTTTGACGTTACAAATTATTTCGATGTGAGTTGAGATCGATAGATAGCCATCCTTGCTCACTTCGTTCGCACATAGGGAAAACTGTCAGTTCATCTCTGTTGTGCAACATATTTGTGCTAAACTTCACCTGTGATGTACTGTACGAGACCCCCTGGTTTTGCTCGGGAAGCATTCTCCTTACTATTATGTTGTGGTGACATTGTATTCAATTGCTTTATGAAACGAAGGAAAATAAATGATGGACGGACGAGCTGACAGACAAATAGATATTATTACATTTGAAATATTGCAACATGTACGAAAAGGGAAACATCCTCATGACACGTTTACCTTGATTGTAAGGATACTTGTCATTTACGCAACCACATGGCTTTAAATGTGCACTGAAAAGTATGAAACGATGTTTAATGCAAACATACTCATCTTAAATGATAAATGATCTCCATGTTGAACATTTTGACACAACTTATTTATTTAGTTTTTAGTTGATAACTTATTTATTAACTAATCATTCTGTCAATATCTATTTCGAAGTCTTCTTGATAACCTTTTGTATGTTAGTGTAATGTGACCCAGTAACTGATGTGAATTTCATGGCGTACATTAGTAGTGCAGTTTGTGCTGTTTGAAAGTTTGGGAAGCTCTCAGATAACATAGACAATTTATTGAAATTTTTCAATTACGATTTAAAGCCCCTCACTCATTAACTAAGTTTAGCTTAACTTCGATGTTTTCTGAATGCTCTAGTTGAAAGTCTCTTGGTACTGAATACTTATATCTTTTTAATCAATGTTTACGATGGACTATTTTGTGCCACTAACCAACCATGAGAGACAAGTCAAAAGATTAACCTCGATGTTATTGTTTCAGAATCTGTATTACTCTTCTAAACCATCTCTGTCCAGAAATATTATGACGACGTTATATTGCCTTTAGTTTTGTGTTCATGAACACATAGATACAGCTCCCAGATTGAGCACTATTGATTCACAGTCGATCCGCTAAATAAGCGCAAGGGTAATCTAAGAAAGACGTGAACTTGTAATCTTGATCTGTATTTGAGATGACGCTGACAATTACTCATCCTGTGAATGGTGACAAGATATAAAACATGACAAGAAGTCCAATCATGGACCTGGTTAACATATCAGAAAATGTGTCCTACATAAGGTCAAGGTCACATTGTCAAACGATTGAGACCTCCTAATTGACAAGGGTTTCACATGCCAGCTGTAAGTGGGGGCCATAAAGCCAAATATATAAGCATCACTGATATATATCCAAAGCATGTTTCAGAAAAAAGGGATAGGAAACAGTGGGAGGAATTGATATTTAAACCGATTACGTTTCGACATACAATTTGTCGCATGAGAACCACGTTGTTTCAACTCTTCAACTCGATAAAACACATACTTTTTCAGGAACGTTCAGATATATTAAATTTGATGTCAACTTTATTGTGACCCCCATTTGGCTAAGGAGTCTGTACATAAAATTTCAGCTTTCTAGACCTTTTCATACTTGAGAAGAAGATGAAAATAGGTTTTTAGATCATGAGTACTGTGAGAGACATTTGAGGTCACAAGGTCACAAAATCTACATTTTAGAATCCCCATTGCCCAAGGTGACTGTAAAACAAAATCATAGCTTTCTTTTTAGGGTATAGTCATTTGAATTATATACTATTAAAATTTTGGGCTGGCGGACATGTCATCTTTTGATTACTCTTGTTTTAGAATAATTGTTTTACAGTAATGTAGCCAAAATGTTAAATGACAGCTAATATACCCTGCATGTAATGATTTGTTAATGATCGTGGGTTGTTGACATAACCCTGTGCGGGCATGTTAACTATATTGCGCAACAAATTCAACTTTAATTAAAATATAATTTTGACGAAATATGTTCCTGTTACTCGAATCGAACAAAGCAAATACAACTTGCAGCATAAACAATACCGTGTCAGTCTTTGCAGTCAGTATCCACACAATCCTACAGACAATTCATCAGGTCTCAGGAATTGACTGAAATGATTACTGTCTGCCTGGTAGATGCCTGTAAGCTATACTCGCTGATCTTGCAAGATGTAGTCTTGTGAAGAAAGTATTAAAGGAGGGATATGTGTTTTGATGAATTTCTACTGAGTTGAATCATAGCTATGGGCTGGAGTTAACTTCGCTAGAATCACGTCATGTAAGGAATAGGTCTTACTCTCATTGGTCTTGGGTTGAATACCGAAGCTCCTTGAACACCTCTTGTGAGACAAAGACGATCAAACCACTTTCCTTCTGTAAACAATCTGTTAATGAAATCTGTGAGAAACGAATCACGTAATCAAACCTCCATCGGATCTTGCATGGACAAAATTGATAACAATGTTTCTGTCTTCACTCACACAATCGTAGGCTGCAGAGTTCCTCTAAGGTTTCTAGGTCTGAAACCTTACAATGACGAGATGACGACTATAAGCTAATTTGGGTTGCTAGAAAGAGGTCATTGATTGGTTGTTGTGTTGTCTCTGTGTTCAGCTGTCCACTGAGTCTAGCGAAAGTCATCAAGGTCAAATGTTATAGGCTTCTTGTAGAGTTAGGTCAATCGACTGCATTTCTCTCTTAAAAGTCGTTGCAGGCCAATATGAATGACTGCTTAGTGAGTCATATATCTATGGATAAACTAAACAAATCAACCTCGAAGTGACTTAAACAATGACAATTTCTTTTCTGAGGACAACATTGAACTTTGAATTGTTTATAAGAAACCTTCTTTCATTTTTGCTCAGTGAAAATTTAATATTGCTATTTTGTAAACAATTTATACCTACTGAATAAAATATTTGAATTGTACATATTTGTGAAAGATATATATTTCTTTTTTATTGTTATAATGTTATAAAGTTAATGCTCAATTATTTTTAAAATCACATTCATTCTTAGAGGCACTTCAGCATATTTTTTCATACTTTTCATTCATTATTAAAGTTTATGTAATACATTGATATGTTTCAGGGTAAACCATTTCATTACCCGACCCGGTAAACCGTATCCATAGAAAACTGTTAGATGTATTGAACGAAAATGTTGTGCCATATAAAGAGATAATGTTGTGGAGCCCTTCAGTGTTGAAGGTAGATTTGTAGGTCTCGTGCCAGTTTGAGAGTTCAGACAGTAAGACGGTTGACCATTCAACCTTTGTGCCACATATAAAATTGTGTTTAGACATAATTGTATTGGGTCAGGAGTGTTATTTAGCCATTGGTAACACTTATTATATTTTCACTAAAATACTGAATAACAGGCTGGTTGCATGGTGTGAAGACAACGAAATCCTTGGTGAAGAGCAGTGTGGTTACAGACAAGGTCGAAGCACAGTTGATCATATTTTTACTCTCTACTCTTTGGCTCAACATTATATGTCTAAGAGAAGGGGTCGTTTTTATTGTAATTTTATAGACTTCACAAAGGATTTTGACAGTGTGCAGCAACATCTTTTGAAATATGTTCTTCTACAACATGGATTAAAGGGGAAATGATTAGAGTCATCTCATCTATGTATGACAAACTAAAATATTGTGTACTAGCAGAGAAATTAATATAAGCTGACTATTTTTCTTGTGCAGTTGGCACCCGTCAAGGATGCATGATCAGTCCTCTCATTTTCATTCTTCTCAACAATGAGTTAACAGTTATGCTCAAGGCTGAGGAATGCAAAGGAATGTTTGTAAATTAAGCTTTTGATAACATACCTTCTCTGAGGTTCGCTGATGATATTTCTAATGTGAGCGACAGTGTTGGAAGATTGCAAAAGCATATTGACTTTGTAGCATTTCGTGATAAATATGGAATGAACATTAACTTAAGTTAAACCAAAATTATTGTTTTTAGAAGAGGTGGGATAGTGAAAAGCAATGAAATGGTATATCAACTCACAAGAAATTGAAATAGTCAACTCATATAAAGTATCTCAGAATGTGCTTCACACCAAAATTGTCGTGGAGTCTCTGCACAACAAGCGGAGAAAGCCATGTATCTACTTCTAAATTTCACAAACAAGTTCAAACTGAAACTTAAGAATTCCCTTTTTCTATTCGATAGGATGGTTGTGCCGGTACTAAATTATGCTCTTGAAATGTGGGGCTATGAAGAGTCATATTGTGCTGAGAGCATCCACCTGAA
The DNA here is from genome assembly GCA_936450465.1 of Gibbula magus. Classification (NCBI taxonomy): domain Eukaryota; kingdom Metazoa; phylum Mollusca; class Gastropoda; order Trochida; family Trochidae; genus Gibbula; species Gibbula magus. The sequence continues at coordinate 2,655,826 of OW388291.1, forward strand.
ATTCTGTAAAAGAATCTTATCTGTCAAATCAGGTACAACTGATGCTGTCATTTATGGTGAACTTGGAAGATATCCTCTATTTGTAGGGCAGATGTGTAGAGTGTTGAACTGTTGGTTTGAATTACTTAACATGCCTAGCAATAGATATCCTAAGGCTTGCTATTCCATGTTATGTGGACTTGACAGTGCAGGAAGAAAGTCATGGGCCTCATCAATCAGAATGCTACTCTTTTCCTATGGTTTCGGCTTTGTGTGGGGAAATCAAGGAGTTGAAGATAAAACATTATTTATTACCGTTTTCAAACAGAGAGTTATTGACTGTTGGAAACAGAACTGGTCAACCACTATATGTGAAAGTAGTAAACTATCTCTTTATTGCAAATTTAAATATTCTGTTGAACTGGAATAATACTTCAGTGTGGTACATATTACCAGATATAGGACTTCGTTAACACGATTTAGACGCATTAATCACAGTCCTGCTATAGAGGGAGATGGGAAGGGATCAAAAGAGAAGAGAGAAAGTGTCATTTCTGTTTGGCAAATCTTAACATCAGTGTCCTTGAAGACGAGATTCGCTTTCAATTGCTCTCAATACTGTGATCTTAGACGTGCATTGCTGCAGATTCCAACTCCTCATCAAATGAATCAAAATGTATTCATATGATGAATTGTGAAAATCAGTCATCCCTAGTCGAATATATATATAAGGCCAGTGTGGTTAGACAGAAATATCTTAACATAACAGCTGAACGAAGGGAGATACTCCACTGTTTCATATGAGTATACCCTCATCTGCTTGAATATTTATTACTTGTGCATTTTAAGAACCAACCATGATCACTTGAATTGAGGCTCAATGTATATTAGTGTTTAGTGATTCATCACTTGTGAATAAGTGTTTGGTGATTTATCACTTGTGAACTGTGAATACCTGTTATCTGATTCATCACTACTTGAATTTCTATTCAAGACCTCATCTGTGAAAACCCAACTGTGGAGGATAAGTAAGCAAATTGGAGTTAACCTAACCTTGCTTCATATTGTGTAATCACATCAGTGATTAGTGATTCAACGCTTGTGAATACTAAGAAGAATTGTGAATTTCAATTATGATTTTTTTTAGTTTTGATTTGGAATCCCAGTTGTGATAACCCAACTAGGGAAAAGGGAGATTACCTAACCATGTTCCTCATGGAGTCTTCACATAAATTGTCTGGTGATGTGTATCACTTGTGATTGAAGAGAGATAAACCAATGTTGTATTTTTAAGAGTTTCAGATGTTTGTATTGCAAAACAGTGTTTGGAATGCATTGTTATTAAAATTGCTTTAAAAAGGATTTACTATGTTACTCTGTACAGTTCACCTACAATAGTGTATAATGTTTGTTTGTACCTTGGGCCAAAGGCCCCTAAAATTGAATAAACAATTTTAATTATATTTTCGTGAGATCACTTTATTTCAGTAAGAATGATGCGCTACAGCGCCTTTAAGATGTGAACTAAAAATAAAATTAGTGTATATTGGACATGAACACTTATCAACAGTTTTATTTTGGGCCTCTTTGAAACGAACCAGAGCAATGTCAAGTTTATCAATTATTAATTGTGTGCAGGTGTTGCACACTAACATTATCCAGGTATATTTATATCTTGTGTCTAAGATCTTTCGGGATTTCTGTACTTTCAGTTTCAAAGTCTTCGCCATTAGTGTGTGTGTCCTCAGAACGAACACGTGAAACATGATCAAATATTAAAGACATATAATTACAAAGCAGAACTGTTTGTTGCTAGGCCTTTGTTGGCGTTTTAAACGCTGTGAAACGCTTTTAACTTGAAATGATTGTGCACATACCTGGAGGCGCTTCAATATCAGTTTGCACAATTGGTTTAAGAAACTCTAATAGATTGAGGGTTGCAATAAAGATGTGGATTATGTGTGTAATGTAGGAGAGGTATGGTGTACATTTGCTTAATATTGGCTTACTCTTGTACTGGCGGTAAGCGTTTGAATATTTATATATATTTATGGCATCATCACCGATAAATTCAATATATATACATTTATATACATGACGTCGTATACAGAATCGTGACGTCGTAATCACTGTAATGTAAACCTCCCTGAGGATAAAGATGAAACATGTAGGAGGAAACCGGCGTTAGTTATTCTTGTAACTACCATATGAATATATACTGAAAGTTAACTTGAACAAACACCCTATTTTGAATATATATTATCTTCAAGACATAACGTTTCTACAAGAGTAATGAATTCAAATTGTCTTGTATATTTCATGATAGATGGTCAAAGTCTAACTAACATTGATTATTTAAACCTGTTTTGGTATCGCGTATTTAGCTTTTAGAAGCTATTTAAAGACCAAAACAAGTTGAAGTGATTACAAAGATGTATGATTAAAACATACATACATAAAAACAACATCTAAATGCAAAATTATAATATTTCTTCATCTTTGTTTAGTTGTCTACACTGTATAACCACATATAGAGCTTGTGCAAGGTCCAGAGATCAATAATGAACAATGACAGCGCTTATTATCTCTTTATTGCTAATATACTTGCTCTTCCATTAGTTTAACTTTCTGTATTCCTCTCACGAGTTAAGCCACACATTAAAGTAAGTTACTTTTGGATAACATCTCAATGTTTGATTGGCTCGACCAAACCCTCTTTTGTATTGTTCCCATGGGAATGTATCTCAGCATGTACCCATTCATTGCAACTTGAATGTTATATGCTTGAAAATATACGATGGTCACATTTTGACAAAGGTGACTGTCACAAATGCGTTTTATAGTTCGCCAAATAACGCTAAATTGATTAATTTCATATAATAAGGAATGAGTACATTTAGTACTGTCAAATAGCTGTTAACAGAAGCTTTGTACAGTTACCATTTTTTAAAGAGTCCTCAATATAAGAGTTTATTACATCTCCTTAAATAACCCATTTGCCACATAACGTATGCATTGATTGATTTTGATTATGTTGAATATAATTATTTGTCAGTCAGTGTTAATTATGATAGTCTTCACAAAGATGTAAAAAAATGATCGAACGGTCAAGGTACTAATATGTCGCGAGTAGAATATATATGACCTAAGTATTCTATTATCATTGATAACAGTTATTCTCTGACCCTGTGTGTACATGATTGGTTTTGGTTTAACCTCCTGGTGAACATGGAGTCAAACCAATGAAGGTTTCATCAACTGCAAGTGCACAGAAGGCATTGTGATGATTGTGTCGCTACCCTAACCAACCAACACATTGTAAAGCAACAATACTTGAATAATATCCTTCAATACCTCCATTGTTCTTGGGTAAAGCGTGATCACAAGCAAAAACTATAACACCATTTAGGGAGACTAGCTTCGTTTACAAATTAATTACTTATGGAGAGAGTAATGGTGTTCTATTGGATGCTTTGAGTAACTGCATGTGGTCCAATGGTGGCATCGGAACAGGATCACGATGAACAAGGTGTTCAATTTCTGACGCCTCATTGATGTTTAAAATAGACTTTGACTTTAATCAATTTGACTTGATCCATGTAATCTATACCTAGTTTAAAGTCCCATTACCGTTTTCCAGCATGCTGGAGGTGATATTTAACATTTGTTGCCAATCCTGTGTTTGCTCTAAATGCTGCTTGCACATTTATGTTATGGGGTACTTAACCCTTGAAGAGACATTAACATGTATGATACAACACACTGTATGTTGCGATTGAACACTAGTTACTACTCGAAATTATTCAAATGAGAAATAATTCAAGTTTGGAAAGTTGTAATAGGAAAACAAACCATCTTTGTATATCACCCTGGGACCAACTTATCAAATCCTTGTTTATTGTACACAATCCTCGTCTTATGATATGCCCTGACTTTGGATTGCCACAATTATTAATGAAGATACATAATAACGAGCAATGGCGTCAACTATTGTGACTATATTTAGACTTTTGCCTGAAATCCTGAAATAAGTTATGTTTAAACATTTTGAAATGACATATTACAACAGATTTGTCTCCATTAGTGAGCGGTGGTTGGTTATTTGTATGTCTCGTCTTTTAGTTCCTGGTTGATTTAACTACTCAACAACCAATGTCCAGTCAAGCAACTACCAATGGAAGTTTTGGTGCAACCTTAAGACAAACACAACCCCGAATGTCTGTTTGATCTTGGTATACTTCATTGTCTAATCTAACTGAAGAAGAGCTTTAATGGTTCACCAGTTGTCATTAGTAGAAGGTTAAATACCACCACATGCTATCACCAGACTTCTACAGATTTAAATATCTGAATCATATTGTTTGACATAACGTGATCTTGAATTCAACCAGAACATTTTAAAATAGTTGTTTTTGATTGGTTTATTTTATCATCGAACAGAGGTTCGAACATATGTTTTTATGATGAGTAATTTACTGCATTTGAATTCATTCTAGTCATTGAAATAAAAATAAATAATTAATTAATTGATTAATATTTTTAATAATGCGTTGTCATGTCCTCCTTGTATGCAATTTGATATGTGTATCTGTTAGAGAATTTTTTTAATTTGGACTGTTGTTTTAAACAGTTAAATTAAACATTTCCATTAAACAGTTACACACGAGTATAAAATCAAAACTAATGGCCAACTTGCTTCGCCACGATTTTATTACACTCATCTTCTAATTCAACTGACCTGATCGTATCCCTGTTATGCTTGTTCTGTCAAAGATTTAATTTCACTATTTATTAAACGTTCGCCATATACCATCAACTATTGAGTAAAGATTCGAAGGCCAACATCCAGTTAAACATATGATACTTATCTTTTTGAAACTCCCAAACTTCACTTGATTGTTAGAAGTAAAGATATGGAATGAGAAGTTTCCAAATTACTAAAAGTTTTAACATGCCGCATCATCATTTCATAACATCAAGAATATGTGTTGTTTTATCTCATCATTGCTGCATTTATGAAACCGTCGTACTATATACATGTAGCCTTGTGTCAGAGTTAATACAATTGATATCAATCTCCAAATTGTCTTCATTCATTTGATTGGCAAACAATCGAAAGTTAACACCATTGTTTTATCTTATGCTCAATCCCATTATTCAACGAATTTTAATAATCATCTGACAATGTCAGAAGTTGATTTTGATCAGCAATAACACACTGAAGTCGTTCACTTGTTAACTTGGACACACTGCACTCAGCAAAACAGCAGTACTATAAATTATGTGAATTGAGATATTCTTCAGTACTGAATTATCACAAAATATATGCATACAGGTATGTACATTGTACGTTGAGAACCGTTTAAAATTCAGATCAGGCAAGGAAAATGTAATTAGAGTTAATTCGGTCTGGGATAACAGACATACTATAATTCCTCAAATGATCAAAGACCAATGAAAACTAATTGCTTTTTGCACCTTTTTATTGGAAACCCTTCTCTCCCTTTTTTATTTAAAGTCAGAGCTTATAAACTTGGATAAACTTCATCACTGCACGTTTGACAGACATTTCCTAAAAAGATCGTCTGAATACAGCATTATTATTTGATGGTATCCATCAATTATCCATGGAACAATTTTAATGAACCTTGGAAAAGAAAGTGAGTTCCTCAAAAAGAAATAAATTTCAAGTTTAACAATGCACAGGGCACATTGAAGAAAACATACATTGCATCTCTCGATGTACTTGTGGCGTAAATTTACAAATGATAGTTATTTGAGATTCGAATTATAAAATATACTTTAAACATGTAAAGTTTTAAAAAAAGTCTCATTTTAAAGAGGTTATAAGAAGTGTGAACAATGACAATGAAGTAACTTACCGCCACGTGTTTATAAATAATGATTTATACTAATCAGAAAGGGGGAAACTTTAAGATAACATTCTTACATAGTAACGCATCCGAGAGGGCGTTTTTCTCTCCTTCAGGCTATTTGCACAGGGTGAGATACTTTTATTGTTTATAGTAAGATATTGGGTGTTCTCAATGTCCTGTGCTGTTCGCTATCTGAGAGTATCTGAGTAGAAATCTTGTATAGAGCTGAGACGAACTGTGGTCTGAAACGATTGTTTACTTATATTCGTAGCTGTAAATAAACACCAATTAACATAATAGTGATATACAGCAATCAATATCGTTAATTCGATATACACTTCAAATCACATTTAGTTACAATAGGTTTGCATGTCACTGTCACTGTTGACGGCATAATGGTTGCACTGTTGCAGCTTAGGATTCAGATTTAGTAATAGTTTTTTCATCATTTTTTTGTATTTGATCACAAAGTTATCACAATTGATTATGAATCAAACATGAACAACTACCGTGTATAAATGTCTGTGATGAACAACATTTCACTGTTTTACAGAAGGAATTATGTTCTTTCTGTGTCTATTGTGTTACAAGGGTGGACAGTCCAGTAAATAGGAGTTACAATTAATAGCCATAACGAATGTTGTTGTTACATGTTTCTCATTCAGCGTCGCCACATCGACAACCAGAATGTCAGATGAAATTGTAATAGGGCTGAGCAATTCCGAACTTGACAACCTTAACAAGATCAATGGTTATGTGCAAGGGGACACTATTGGACAGGAGAGAGTTATTGTTAAATGTAATTGATATATGTGTAACGATCCTGATTTACGTAGCATGGGTTGTTAAATTCTTATAGATCTGAATTTGCACTGATATAAGGCGATTAGCGTGAACATTTTAAACTTGTCATAGAAGTTAGAACACGGATTGTTAGAATGCTTTTGTAAGTGAACTATCCCAAAAGTGGTGTACTCATTAACCATTCTCGGTCTGAATGTCTTTTGTTATATGTCATAAATGCTATACAAATTACTCTATGCAGAATGGTGAAATACATTCTTGTCATTATCGTCAGGTTATATTCAATATTTCATTCTCAGCAAAGAGACCACAGTAAGCCACAACCAATTACCCATGTTAACTGGCTTTAAACGTTCATAACTACATGTTTAAAGTTCCCTGACAGTTGGGGGTAGATGAATTGGATAAATGTTGAAGAATATCAACAAAGAAATATAGTCGCAAGCGACTTTAAACGGATTCAGCATATATATGATTCATTTCCTATTAGGTACATTATATCAGCAGTCATTCCTGAAAGTTACACGATTATGTGGAAATGTGTTAAGCTACAGCAACCTATCCCTGTCCATCATGTAAAACGAAAGTAGGATTTACCCCCTTTGTTAACAGTTCAAAATAAAGTCGCAATTGATCAAGATAAAATGCTTATATCTCATTGGTTATGTTTATTATCAAACTAATAATGTTTTCCCCATATAGAGTAATCCTTTCCCATTTCAACGAGGTATCAAACAACGTGCTATGATTTTGCATTGTTGAACTTGCACTAACAAAGATACACTACAAACGTGGCGATTGTCAATTTAGAAAGAAGGCAGAAACTGTCCAACTTAAAATACCCGTAACTCATTGGTTATGAACACCACTACTGTACTTATTTTATTTTTCGTAATTTCAACTTAGGTTGATGTAGTCATAATTTAGATTGCATACATGGTTAATGCGTAATGTTCTTTTGAATATTCAGGAAAATACTAAACAATGCTTATTTTCGGACCCCTATTCCACTTTTCCGATGTTCGAAGCTAAACTATTAACATTTTGATGAAAGGGTTCAACATAAAAGTTTTTATTCTTGAAATTGTCTATTCGCAGGTGTGAATAAAATTTCAATAGCATAATTGGTTAAGCAGTCATGATCCTTTGAACATTGCTGAAAATGGCGATTTTTGAAAAATGACAATGTTCTGTGACTTGTCACACATAAAGTATGACAGATACGCGATTGAAAATTATTATTCTACATAAGAGACATGTCTACTTCACAGTGAGACATAAAACATTATTGTATCTTCAGTGGTTTACGAAGAAAAATTCTCCAAAGTAGGTACCCCTCGAAAGGTCTCAAAATCACAAAATTTAACTTTTAAGGGATTACGCCGAAAACCCCTATAGCCCTAATCGATGAGGAATGTTGTTGCGCACATTTTGGTGAAAGTTTTGTGCAAATATCTTGATAAGTTTTCGAGCTATTAAGGTTTGAAGTTTTAACTTCCAAGGGGGATAACTCACGAAAGAAGTCGAAAATCAAAAAAGTAAAAAAAATAGATCTAAGTTAGGTCACAGGCTACGATCCCGGAAAGTTTCAGAGAAATCGGTCAGGCCGTTAGTTCAGTACCGCGGTCACAAAATCGGTGGAATAATAAAAAAACCCAAAAAAAACCACGCCAATAACAATAAGGATTCAGCCTTATGGCTGAATCCTTAATAATGTTGGGTGGTATTGAAACTATTATGGTTCAGATTTAAGTTTTTGTGAAAAGGGTAGGACAAGTCTCTTCATAACTTCCTCTTAACTTGAAAAGGTAGGGGTAACATAATACACTACTGCCATTACCACTGATTTCACCTTTATTTGGGAAATTAATCCATCATAATGATTCATTCGAGTGACTTGAAACAACAGGTACATGGAGGCACACCCCTGTAGGCACAGTGAGGGATATACAGCAGTTTATGGCTGAAAGGAAACCAGTGGAAATATTAAATAGTACAATCAACTAGAACACAGAAGTAGCTTTTGATGAAATTACATGAAAAAGAAAATGATAAAGTCAACAAACCACAACACAGAACTAGCTTCATTCATTCTAGCTCCGAATATGACATACAAAGTTAAAAAAATGCCCAAAAAAAACGCCAAATCGTGTTCCATTTTGTGGTGAAGAAGACATGTGCAAAATTTGAAAAGGATGGGATGAATAGTTTTTCTGTTTTCGATCGACAAAAAAATACTCAGAATTTGACTAAGTTAAAAAATAAATAAATTCGCCAAAAATTTAAAAAATCACCCTTTCAGTTTAAATTGCGCACTGCACCTCTTCTAGTGGTGAAGAAGACATGTACCAAATTTGAAAAGGATGAGATGTATATTTTTTTCTGTAATCAATTGGACAAAAATTGTCTTTTGACGGACGGACGGACGGAATCATTGTTATTACTATATACCCCCGACCTTTTTAGGTCGCGGGTATAACAATGTGTATGTGTTCCGTGCAATCTATGAATCATCACAATCTGCAGACTGTAAGCTCACAATCTGAAGATTGTTAGAACAATCTAGGAATGTTTCATCAAACTCATAACAGTTGTACAGCTTATTGATTTCAATGGCAAATAGTTTCCAAGTTATATATTTGTTCACTGTTTAACGAATTTATTCATTAATGGTAAGTAATCACATTGGAAAATAAGATTGTGTAACTGACTCTCACTCATTATGCATTGTTTTCTTCAACTAAGTGTAATAACTCACTTTCTATAATTTTCAAAAGTTTATGATAGAACACCTACGTAAAACTGAGTCTAAGTGAGGTTAATGATGGATATATTAATTTTTACTAACTGCAGTTGTACTTTCTTTACTGTCTTTAACCAGAAAACATCATCAGATTCTCAATCAGCTTTATTAAAAAATCACATGACGAACTCGCTCTGTTTCTGTAATACATTCTAATGTGTTTCTAATTTAGTAAACCTTTGATGGGTAACGGAATTATTTTTTTAATAATACCTAATGGTGATCTTCAAAAACGGATGTCTAAAAATACTTTGACTCCTTTGATGCACCTGATCCTTGCTGTGATCACAGAGGGACATGGATATGACGAAGAATATAATGTCGATATTTCCATATCATACAAATGGCATATTGATGCATTCCAAATATCAAAGTTATCCAAAGTATATATAAAACATTATCTTAATTCGACGTGGGCTTGCTTAACAGAACTTCAACTGCATTATACATTTCAATGAACTGCTCTTATCACCAAAAGGCGGAAATAGCAAAAACCTAAACAAATATTCTTTGATCAGGTGGATAATAGAGGATGAAGATGAGAATTAATGCGAGTATAACGTATTGATTAATTATTTACATAAACTGTAGGCTGACATGCGATATGATATTAATGAAAATATTAATTGATTATGTTTATATTTCTATGCAATTGGCTCATGTATGGTTAAGTTTAATGCAGTGTGTGATGTGCAGTCAACACAGTTTACTTTGTTAGAACATACATTTTTCCCTAATAAACGATACAATTCTTGTATGCTTGTTCTTGTATGCTAACACACATATTTGGTGATAACTAAATGAACAAAAAAGAAGAGATTTGAGATTAGATTATTTAATAAGTGTAAATGTTCATTGATTTCCCGATTACCATTGGGCTGAAATTAGTCTACTGTCTATGTTTAGCCACCCCTACTAAAATATATTTAGATTATATTCGTGTCCAATATGTATATCCATCAGTCGTTTAATATCGATCTCGGACAAACACTGTGTACAATATGATTATCTATAGTATTACATCGCGGAGTATTATTACAGGATACATTAACATTCTTAGTAAAAAATTATAATTAAAATGTTTCTATTTCTGTTGACAATGTAGCCAGAGAGACTGACATAATGAAAAATAGAATCGTAAATAAGGTAACTTGATTCCACACATAACAAGATCAAAGTGTAAGAAGATACCACTGAGAGGTTTACATAAGAGATATACAAATAATGATCCTTCTTTATCTGTTTCTGGTTGATAAACATGTTTTGTTACAAATGAGGTGTCATTGAAGCTGGATTTGTGCAAAACACAGATATAATAGTCAATCTAAAAATATTTCTTGGAGAAATATATGTAGAAGAGAGTAAACATCAGATGGGTTTTACTGGATCAATCTTCTTTAATACGATGAGCTCACTTCGACCAGTATATCGGTCTTTTCAAGTATGTTACTATATGTTACCGATATACTAGTCGCTAATCAATCATAAATTATGTTCATGGTTAATGTTGTAACAAAATGCATCCTACACCAAGGTCATGATCACATAGTCAATAGGTCATGATCTCACACGTCATTTCCAAAGGTCTAGTTCAAAGACACATCATTGATCAATCAAATGTTAGAGCCAAGCTACGTTGAAGTTTAACCCTTTGTCTCAAATAGGAAACTCAAGTGCTCTAAATCGAGGGCCATAATTCGGAATAATCGTATCTGAATCGGCCCCAGAGAGGGCATATGTGAATCACTGATGTATGTTTATAGCTTGTGTAAAGTTTAAGAAAACATGTTTTAAAACTAAGGGAGGAGATGATTTCAAAATAAATATAGCCTGAAATAGGAATGGCAGGCGCTCAAAGTAAACAACATGACTCTGCAAAAGGTAAAATAAGACATACATATCATTGACAGAGTGTCAGACTGCGTCACGAAAGAAGACTGCTTCAGGGGAGTGAAAGCTTGAAGCACGGCAAATGTTATTCATCTCACATTGCATACTTGATTATATAATTATCACAACATAGTATAATTGCAATGAAGGAAAGATTGGTCACTTGTACTTATAACCACGTTGTAATGCTCATTCAGCGTTCTATATCTACAATTACACATATTATTGGTAAACTTAATCTTAAAATGCACAAACAGATTAATGAGCACACAATATCTCTTCAGCAAATTATTTCTAACACATCCCTATGCTCTACACAAAAAAGGAACATGTCTCTTGACAGGTATTTCAGGAGTAAACCGTTTTCATCTGGTCGTCTGTATGCAGGTTTTTTCGAAAACTATAACCATAACTTTTTATTGGACAGTGATAGGCCGTCCTTTCAGATGTGATTATATAAACGTATTGACCTTGGCGTAATGAACCTGGTCATAACTTTTCATAATTAAGTGACAGTTAAACCTGGCCATCCATTGAGTTCATAAAATTTTATTTGACTTTATTAAATACGTGCCATCATACTATATATGCTGATTTCATGTCAAATAATTTTTATAAACTTGAATATTCATCCCCATTCGTCAAATATCATCAATACTAGTTTCCAATTATAATATCAGACTGCATGTGCAGAAACCGTAACTATACCTCCCTTTATATGCCCATTAGTTATATGATCTATTTCACATTATCAACCCAAATTTGTTTTTTGTCAGTTGGAAATAAGTCTTTGTCTTTGTGTCTGTTGGAAATAAGATTCTAAAATTACCTTTGCATGACTACTTTGCGCACATCAATTGCTGTGCATTGTCCAGTTTTACAATCAGAAATAGTCTACTGTTACTGTCATGTCGTCAATATACTGAGGCGACTATCAATCAATCAATCTTTGTTTTCATACTGAAAGGCCTCAGGCCTGTAGTACATATTACATTTATTCATTTGGTGGTAGCAACACAGTTTGTCTAAGAGTAAAAGCTATATGGATATAGATGGCCACATTTTCTAATTGAACTTTAGAAGAAGTTTTCATCAATGATATAAACTTTAAAGTTTCAGGGTGTTCATAATAGTATTTCTTTATATATACAGTTCTTAACAATAAGTATGCTGGGCAAACACACACAAAATGATACTCATCTTCGATATTATTCAAATTGCACATTTGACATATTCTATTTTCTTTGTTAATAGTTTTATATCTCCCAGTTTCAATATATAGATCATGCGAAGAGCAGCGTAGTCTTGCCAATGAAGATTTATATTTCCTTATTGTCAAGATCGAAAGGTAATGTTCTGCATGAATTGAATCTTTTTTACATTTTGTAGTAGAATCATGTGTTAGACAATGAGAGACTAGTTAACCAATTTTGCAGAAATATATCTTTAAGTACATTGTTTTACTAAGAAGACAAAATGAGACTGGGATTCTACAAATTGATCATGCCAGGCATTACCGAAACCGATATATGATAACAAGTGTTTCATGTGTGTTACCCAGTTCGTTTTACCGCGGCTATCATAAAGTAACATCATATCATAACATTTTCATAACATTTTTTTGGTATTCTATATGAAGGCATTTTTAATAACCGTAACCTGTATCTAATTATTTTTATATTACACTCAATGTACAATGGGTATCTGCCACATTCTCCATAATCCATACATTTAGAAGTGGCTGTTTTTACACCAAGGACTATCATCAAAATGGTAAATTTCCGTGAACAGTCAGTACTTCTTGATAAAAAAAACAAGCAAAAAAGTGAGCGTGGCTCACTAATACCCCCGACTGTTAAAGTTTGACATGTATATTTTACTTATAGAGGGAGGTGTCTGCACACCTAAGGATTGATAAGCTATGAAATGTAATGGCTAAGATTAAAGTGTTTGTGGAAAGGTTAGGACAGGTATCTTCATGTAAAAAAAAAAGGTGGTTTAAGTAAACGTAGGAATACTAGTAACCTGAAAAGGTAGGGGTAACATAATACACTACTGCCATTACCACTGATTTCAACTTTATTTTGGAAATTAATCCATCATAATGATTCATTCGAGTGACTTGAAACAACAGGTACATGGTGGCACATCCCTGTAGGCACAGTGAGGGATATACATCAATTTACGACTGAAAGGAAAGAAAATTTAACTTTTTCCAAAATAAAACCAGTGGAAATATAACATAGTAAAATCAACAAGAACAAAGAAGTAGCTTTAGATGAAAGTTATATGAAAAAGAAAATGATAAAGTCAACAAATTACAACACAGAAGTAGCTTCATCCATTCTAGCTCTGAGTATGACGAAGTAAGAACATACCAAAAATCGCCAAATATTAAAAAATTCACCAATTCGGTTTGTGAAGAAGACATGTACCAAATTTGAAAAGGATTAGATGAATAGTTTTTCAGTAATCGATCGGACAAAACTTGTCTTTGGACGGACGGACGGACGGACGGAATCGTTGGTATTACTATATACCCCGACCTTGTTAGGTCGGGGTATGATAACACTATATATTACGTTTGGAATATGGATGCACCTTTAAAGTCTCATAATCTGGAGAGTGTTAAAACAATCTAGAAATGATGAAATATATATATTTGCTCGAACAATATGCAAATTGAGATATTCCCTAGATGGTTGATAGCATATGTTTGTAACAGTTTCGGTCAAATAGCATTTTTAGAAAATTGTTCTCGATTTTGATGGTAAGATTAGATTGGTTGGTTTATTGTATCCATTGAATGAATCGGGTTTGAGCCAACAACATACATGTAACTGTCTTCAAAATAATATTAACGCAATAGAGTGCTAAATCATATACATTCCGGGATGTTTTTAAGACATGGTCTTTTGTTTATCACATCATAAAATAATTAATCATTGTTTCTGTTTGGATTTAATATGAGACAACTAATGTTCTGGCCTAACAATGTACGTGTCATTGGACAAATATTTCTCTGTGCGGCAACAATTAATTCCCATACCCTCCTGAGAACCCGCGTCCACACATGGGGACAAACAAACATAATAAATAAGAGTCTTATATACAGAAAACTACATTCATAATGTTTAAAACCTAAAGTCCCCACATGAGGACAGTCTAGTGCCGCCATCTGGATCATTCAGGAAAGACCACCCGGAACTCTTGTATTTTGGAGGTTCGAAAGAAGATGGCTGGCCTTTGAAGCGGTGATGCAAGACCCACCTCATCGGGTACTTTCTTAAATTATGTGAATTTGAGATTTTTTCCAACTACTCCAATACGGAAAACAAACTTCCAAGTAGATGGTCTTTCTTTTGACAAACTACAAATAAGCTGTGAATTTCGTGGAGTTTGTTAATTACAATTAATTAAACATGTCCCTCGATGTGGACATTAGGTTTCAATGCTGATACAATTTGTCCATACTTGTGGACATAAGGTCTGAATAAATCAAATCTCTAAGGCTACTTAGGGTAATCCTCACCAAATGTGGTCTACTGCCTCCCCATGTCATGTAGATGTGCATTCTTGGGATTTGAACTTTAAAACAAAAGAAATTATGTTTCCATGGCAACAACTTTGACTTTGTTTGTAAAGGGTAGAGTTTATATCGGGAGCGGATTTTTAAAACTGATAGACCAATCCTCATAAATGTTTGTATACTACTTCCTCATACCTTGTAGATGTGTCTTGTGGGGGTTTTAACTTTGTGAACTTTTTTTTCTGCTTCCATGGCAACATTTTGTATATTAGTCGTTTAGAAAGGTGATAAGTTTAAACAATTTGAGGGAAGGAGGAGACATCTGTTTTTACGAGCAAAAACACCTCATAGTTTTAATTAAATATAAGTAAAACTGATTATTCAACTTACGTGAGGCCGGGTAGGGGGGGGGGGGGGGGGGGGGGGGTACGGATAGAGGAGGGGTGGGGTGGGGAGGGGGGTGGGTAGAGGGTAGGGGGGGGGGTGGCGGATAGAGGGTGTGAGGGGGGGGGGGGGGGGGGGGGGGGTGGCGGGGGGGGGGGGGGGGGGGGGGGGGGGGGTTGATAAACCACATCTCCTTATGGCTCTTGTAATAGTTCAGTCTGGGCATTCAAGAAACCTTCAAGAAACCTTTTAAACCAGGTTTTAATCTTCCCCTAAACAATTGACGCACCCTATACAGCACTTGATGTTTTTGTCAGATTTGTATTGAGACTGTGATTGTCCTCAGCCAGTTTCACCAGCATGCTTACATTGAAGCACTTGTATCAATCTCGTTACAGGATAATATCCTTGTTGGCTCCAGGCATGACGTGATCTGCTTTCTGATGAGGTGAAGCTAGGAAATGAAACTTCGCTCCACTGCAGGCCTGCTGTTCAAGTAATATGTGTAAGACTCCAGGAGCAGGTCTAACTAATTAACATATCAAATGCTTGTATCTTTAACATCATGATTAATAACTATCGATATATGTCAATTGAAAATGTCATTTACAAGCTACTTTCTGTTAACACGCAAAATGCGTTTCTATCCATGTCAATTTATTTGCGTCCCTGACAGGTTTAGCTTGATCATTTCAGTGCTATTGCCAATAAAGAAAGAGGTCTAAAATCCAAATTACATTTAGCAGTTATTTCAAATACAACATTAACCGAAGGAAAGAAATCGTTAAGGAAACATCCGATATGGTAATATTCACTTTGAAACATATTATTATAGAGCTTTAAGATAGTGACTGGTATTTTGAAACTTATTGTATGTTATTCTAGTTGCATTCTAATCACAATCATCCTTTATTTAACTTTAGGGAAAATTGCACTTGAACTTTGAATTGAACAGGTTGTTTTGTGACGTCAATTCATCGTCAAGAACCATGTCAACCTCCACACGCCAAGCAGACCTCTTCGCTCCAGCAACTCCGTTCTCCTCACCCAGCCCACCACCAAGACCACAATGGGGGACAGAGCGTTCTCAGCTGCAGCCCCTAAACTCTGGAACAGCCTCCCAAACTCCATCAAAGAAATCACAGAAAGAGACTCTTTCAAGAAAGCCCTTAAAACTCATCATTTCATACTTAACCAATTATCTCTCCCATAGACTCTATCTTTCCTATTCTCAGCGCCGTTGAGCAAAATGTTTTGGAAACAGGCGCTATAGAAATTCATTATTATTATTATTATTTATTACAAACGTGACAGTACTCTCAGGTAACGCCCAGTCTACATGTATTTTGATGAACTCTATGAAATGTGTGTCCCTAAATTTCCCTTTTCAATTAGATGCTGAGCTTTAATTTATGATGCTAATACTGTAAATCACCAATGTCAACTGAATGTGTTACTCTACATGTACGGTTAGGTATAAACTGAATCTAAGAAATGATAGTTTGATGGCTTTGAGCTTGATATGATCAGCTTTGTGAAGAGCTCAGACAAGGAAATGAAAAGTCCATCAAATGTCAATGTGTAAAGTAACCTTTATAGGTTTTGAGGTGAGGGCAGGTTAACCTTTGTGTATCATCAGGCTCAGCAGTGACAGAACAGGACGTGGTATTACTAAGAATGTTGTTTAATAGAGGGACAGCGCAGAACAGCCGTGGTCTACACGGATTAAATTATAAACATAAAAAGAAAAATACGCTTCGGCTATTGCCCTTAAGCAGTTGCCTTAAAATCTTGATTGGCAATGATTCCTGAGGAAATTAATCTTCAAATCAAGGAAATCTGATCAAGCTCGAATATATAGTCTAACATGAAGCAAGCAAGCTTATATGTTAGTGGAAATGCAGTAAAAGAAGCATCATAGTGTTTCATTATATTTGATTTGACTTTAATACGATAAATCTCAATTAGTTGAAATGTTGTACAGTTGTTAGGTAAAAAACCTGATTGATGTTTGCACTATAAATTGTCATCTATAAAATAATTGTACATTCGCTTAAAAACTCAAGCGTTCAAACAATTTGCTAATACAAGATAGTAATGAAATTGGCCTGTTATTTGAGGGCCGATACCTGTCACCCTTTTTAAAAAGGGGCATAACATTTGCTTGCTTCCATTTTGACGGGAAGCTACCCTGCTCAATTGATAAGTTGAACAACAAACACAGTGGTGTTGCAATTGAAAGTGAAATATGTTTTAATAGTCTATGATTTATGTTATCAGTTCCGCTCGCCTTGTTCACAGAGAGACTCATTATAAGATCAGATATTTCTTGTGGTATAATGGTTGCAGTGGATAGTTGATCATCACATAATTTAGAAAAGGGTGGTAACTTGGCATCTTTGTCATTAACGTTTGCTACGGAAACAAAATAATCATTTTTTTTAAAGCCTCTGCTTTTAATAGTCAGCAAATGCATTTGGTGAATCCGAGTTATCAGTGACCAAAGGGGGGATAACTGAAATATTTGATCCTTTTGTGAGGATCAATTCAGTATCCTGAAGTATCCTGTAAGTAATTGTTGTTGTTTTCTGTTAACTGCGACTTCAATACTTCGTCTAAATTTGAGTAAAATTCTTCTTTTGCTGCTTTCCTAATATTATTGAATTTATTTCTTTGATTCTTGTACTTCATAATAGATCACGAGTGGCGTCAGTACGTTTGTATATTTTTTAACCTTATTTTTTTCTTAATTCTTTTCTGATAACATAATTGAACTATTGTTTATCCTTTGGTCTTATGGTTACAGTTCAGCTTGGTATGCAAAGCTTGACATAACGCCCTAATGTTTCACTGAATGCATTAGATGAAGAATCTATCGTCGAATGAGTCTCGAGGAGGTGTCGCCAATCAGTTTCATGGATTAGTGTATTGAGTTTCTCGTAATCACCCTGCTTATATAAAATAATGTCTCTGTCATACGATTTTTGTAGGTCAACGCAATTATGCAATAATGCAGTAACACCTCTGTGGTCACTGATATTTGGACTGAAATGTATTACATGGCTTTCAGTGCACGTGCAGTCTTCACTAAGAATGATTGGGTCAAGCAATGTTTCAGACGATTGTGTAACCCGTGTAGGGTCGCTTATAACATTTCGTAATGCCGTTCTGGTCATAATGTCATGTAAATGATTTAGTCTGTTGCTTAGAAGATTTTCATTACAATCACCAAGTAAAACAAGAAATGGTGTATAATCCAGCGTTTTTTCAAGGGAATATTCTAAGTGATCCCAATACAATAATGAACTGTTTGGTGGTCGATAAGATGTACAAATAAGTAAGTAAGCTTCTGGGGAAGAAACAATTCAAACCACATATCCTCGTACACGTTGGATTCTAAATCTTCCCTGCGTTTAACATGGAGCATTGATGAGAAATAAGCACATATGCCGCCTCCAAAACAGTTTCTATCCCTTCTGTGTAGTTGGAAACATTCTATTTCTATATCAATAGCATTGACCTCATCATCAAGATGTGTTTCCGTGAAACACACAACGTCGTAGTATGATATATTTTCTAAGGTAGTGACTAGTTTGTGACGTAGACTTCATATATTTAAATGGAAAATGCTTCAATCTTTATGTGAGTTTAACGAGACTGGACCAGGATTTTGTTCGACATCGCCAGCAATAATAAGCAACAGGAAGAAGACGGTGATAACATTTGAACTGACAGAATATTGTAGTAATCATAAATATGCTTGTACAATACTACATGTGATACTTAAGCAAAAGTGATGAATCATTCCATGGAATAACCAATTCAAAAAGGATTTGAATGATTTTACCTTTCCTGCCTTCAAACGGTAAGTGGAATAACATTTGGTATAATGGAGACCTATTGATGCCCTGTATATCGCTAGCTCAGTCATGTCCTAGTTGGGGCAATATTATCATCCAGTAGGGGGCATCAGTAGGTCGTAAACGTAATTTTCCAATTCGATAAATACATACAAAATGAACATGTATGAGTGACTTATAGTATTTTTCATATTTGGCTCGATAGAAACTGTTAATTTTGCGCAGCATCATGGCATTAATGTCAAAGAAATGGTGATTTTATATCTGTGACCACCCTTTTCCTTACAAGCAAATATTTGAGTTGACATAATCGCTGGTACAAGTTTTTGTAAAAAGTGGGGTTTGCAATAGCTTGAGTAAGAGCGTCTGAAGCTTCATCTTCTGTGAAAGACTCACCCTGTTACGACGTAAGTTGTAATAAACGCGGTAAGATGTAATAACTGCGGTAAACTGTAATAAAACCGCGGTAAGATGTAATACTGCGGTAAATTGTAATAAAAACGCGGTAAAATGTAATAAAGTTTACTGCGGTAAATTGTAATAAGGGGGTGCGGTAAAATGTTACTAAAAAGTGCGGTAAAATGTAATACATAATGCGGTAAAATGTAATAACCATACATCTAATTTTTAGCTGCCATGAATGCCGAATTTGGGTCATTCATTGAACATATACATATGTATTTTTTGAATGAGAGTATTATTATAAGTATTATTGCATATTAAAATCATAAGTTCTCCAAAATTTACAGACGAACTGTTTTGATTAAACCTCCGCCTTACATGGGAGTATACAGGGTTTATTCTGTCAATCTGTCTGAAACTTTACATATGTATTTCAAATTTACTGGAGTGGTGCCTCTTGATATTTTCAGATTTCTGAAAATTTTATTATTTTTGTTTGTTTTCATGAAAAAGGAGAATTTGACTGTTCACGTTTACAGATAGATAGGTTGTTTCCTGAGAAGAGATGAGAAGACATAACCATTCATCATATCTTTCTGAAACCTATTCATGTCGTGTATTATCCACTAACATAATTAAAAAGTCTATCATCATTTATATCAAAGATCGATTATACATGCTAATAAAGCACTCTGAGTTAATAGGGGACCGTTTGGATATTTTATCTTCTGATGACTCTTGTGTTTGTTTGAGTTTCTATGGAGACGAAACAGTGACTTTATGTGCATAATGGAAGAATATATATTCCATTGTTTTGCAGAATCGCTGAAACTATCATATGTTTCACTTCATTAAAGTGTATTCATATTCATACCCACAGATTTACATTTTGCAAGTTTTTTAATTTGTATGTAACGGTAATCATATTGTCTTGAACTGTTAAAGTATAAGGTTCCATGTAACATGTTCATAACTTCCGGTGTCATGAAGTGTTACCATTCCAACAAAATGAGCCTAGGGTAAATGACTTTACAGTTGATATGAGAACAAAAATTATGTTACATGCAACGTTTAAAATAATTTAATTCCATACCTAATTGATAGCGGAAACTTTTGAAGTTGAAATTATTTTCTGCTAGTACCTTTGCTCCATTCTGGCAAGCCAAACTCTCGATAGACATTTTAAAACATAAATAATTATTTGTGTTTGTGTGTGTGTGTGTGTGCGTGTTTGTGCGTTCGTATGTGTGTTATTATTAGGGTTTAATGTCATTTTCAAAATGATTTCACTTATGTCATGATGGCTAGTATCATTGCACAACATCCCAGGGTGGAAATGCGTCAATTGGGAGACGTTTACGTGTGCGTGTGTGCCTGTGTGTGTGTTGAATTCAAATGTTAATTCATTTAGAAAACTAGCGCCGTCGTTCAAATACCTACCAGATATTTTATGACATTTCCTAAAAAGTATCAGGACTCTGCTTACAAAAATGTGATATTTAGAGAATAACTAACGAGGTACGAGTGATTGCGGGGAATATCCACGAGTCTATATAATGTTCAGCCTCGAGCTTTAGCGAGTGGCTCTGAACATTATTTAGACGAGTGGATATTTCGCGTAATCACTTGTACCGAGTTGGTTATTCTATATATTACCCATAATGTAATTAAATTGCACAATTACGCTTGATTTTTACATATTAATGTCAGTGGAAGGTCGCCCTGAACAACACGTCGCCATAGTAACATTGTGACATCATAAGAGAATTCGTCACGTCAGACCATTGTTTCATGACGTCATAGTCATTCTTTCTACGGATAACCGACCAATCAACATTGAGAATCACTTGAAAGCACATGTGCAAATATCAAAAAATAATCACCCGTGTCTCCTCACCCGTATGGGTAATATTATAGAGTTCCACCATTTCTGATGTTTTTTTCTCTCGAAATTTTATAAATTTACCTATTGTTAGAAAATAATTACATAGTATGTGTTTAGTTTGCAATCAGGGTTAAATAGTTTTGCTGCAGCATGCTCTATACATCCGAAGATCATACTATCATACTCCTCTTAACAATGTGCACCTGTTCACAACACGCCAAAGTAATGACGTTGCAGATGTCGACATGGTGATAAAAAGATTGCACAAATAAAATCAACCAACAGTAGCAGTGTTTTTGGGCGTGGTTCGGGGGTGCGCGTGTGTGAGGGTGGGGCAGTAATTTATGGCCAATTGATTGTCTTATCAATTATCGTTTCAATATAACATTACTAAGACCATCATAAATTATATGTTATCAGATTATTCATCTCTAAGATTCATGTAGGCGTTTCTTTTGGCCGGTTGTGTACAAAGGCAGATTTGCACATGGTAATGATAGCATGTTCTCACGTGCTGTTATATTCAAAATATTATTGTCAGAGTTGCGAGCAGAATAAATTCATGACACACAAAATTCGAAAATTTGTATAAATTATGCAAATAAGACAAACCGAAACAAACAAACAGCACATCTGCAAATCATAGTGATTAAATTTGTAAAGTTTAGAAACATATCATCAATTAGTATCAGAGCTGTTAGTGAAACAAAATCAGACGGACGAATTGTCAGACGGACATTTTGATTGGTGAATTTTACTTTCATCAACATCAACTTCTATAAAAGAAAATATTACAATGTACCGCACATCGTATTACAATTTACCGCACCTTTCATCGAAACATTTTACCGCACCCCCTATTACAATTTACCGCAGTAAACTTTATTACATTTTACCGCGTTTTTATTACAATTTACCGCAGTATTACATCTTACCGCGTTTTTATTACAATTTACCTCAGTTATTACATCTTACCGCGTTTATTACAACTTACGTCGTAACACACCCCTACTTGATAACAAATTTCTTGCTCTTTGAGCCGGTGGCTGTAGTTCGGCAGGTCTGTCCTTTCATCGCTTGCCTTTTGAAGTTGGTTTCGCGGGAGTTTTCGTCGCCATGTTGGTTTAGTTTTCAATCCAATAGTGTCCGATCCGAATGAAACGGAAATCAATACAAGAAATTTATGTTTCGGCAATAATCTGCATCAGATATAGGAAAAGCGTATGGAATATTGATACCTTGTCTTCAGTTGTTGTGTGCATTAACAATCATCTTACTCTCGTCGGCGTCCGAAGTCCAAATTGCCCGTCGTTTTCCAGGTCGAGGAAATGAAATAGAAACAATTTCAAAGTGTTAGTTCCTTTGAGTACATAAGGGCTCGAAACTAGAGAGAAAAGCAATATTGGTACCTTAGTTATCCATGTCGTATGCCGTGAATATAAATCGGAGTCAAGAGTCCATATCCCTCGGGTATAGTGGTAGAAAAAATGCCACTAGTTTAGTCAAAGGTCCAAGTTATTGTTTTAAGTGACAACAATGCTTAGGAGTATTTATACCTTGTTGAACTTGTATCAGTATCCTTTAGAATAGTAACAAGATAGTTTTAAAATTAAGACTTGCTATCATTTTCTCTTTCAGATGCAAACGTTTGAAGGCTTCTCTCTTTATTGTTATGCCCCAATGAGAAGTTTGATTAAAATAGGATATCGAGAGATCGTATTAGTTCTGCAAAGTGGCTTCTCAAGAACTCGTTAAAATTAACTCCTGCCAGTTGAGATTCTGTTCAACAAAAACAATGAATTTGCTTTGTGATTTCATTTGACACATATCATTTAGGTAATGACACGCATAGATTTGTGAAATCCATTCAATAATGATACATTACATGTCTTATTGGACGTTTTTGCTGCAAGAGCCACATTTGCTGAACAAGTTCGTGAAACTTTTTTATTAAACAAATTATTCACAATCTGAACATGCCAACAACAGGCACTGGGGTACATGTATACAATATATAATTCAGTGAATATATCGCAAGCCCCTGAATGAGAGATTCGGGAGGTATATTGTTTTTCACCTGTCCGTCTGTTTGTCCGAAAAAGTGTAACCTTTGTCATACATTTTAATCTGTGATGCTTGACATGTGCGCCTATTGTCATGAGACCTCTCAGATGAGATCATTATTTTGACTTCGTGATCATAACCTTGACGCAGAAAGTATTTTCCAATAAATTCAACCTTGGCCATAACTTTTAATTAATCAGCGAAAGTTAAACTTTACTCGACCGACGCACTGCAAATGCACCTTGAGGACAGTTTGCTACATTCATCTAAACGTTATCCGGGGGCATCAGTGTTTAATATTCTCACCTTGTTTCCATTATACATTGATAAATAATTAATTATCAAGGTAAACATACATGTATCAAACTGAAAGAAGGTAAGGTCAAAGAGAAATCATTATGGCCTGCTACTTAAGATTTGATTTGATTGTTGTTTTGTAAACATATCTTACAATCTTAAGAAAACAAGAAAGTCATTTCATAAATATAAATATAAATATAATTTTGAGCAATAAAAACACTAATTTGCTCTGTAGCTCATAAAGCTTTATATAATATGCTGTCCAAGTTTGAACATTAGATATTCAAGAAGTAGTTTTCAGATGGTTAACGAAATCTGTTTGAGTTTGAGGTGAGGAGAGTAGAGCTAATACTGTATAACACTGTCTCCAATCATGAAAATTGTGTTGCATTGTTCCAAATAAGAACAAAATGGAATACATGATTTAAAATGAAAGGATCATTTATCGAGTATAAAAAACAGTATCATTTTTTAACTTTATTTTAAATGTACTTTCTCAGCATTATTGATATATTTTATGTATTAAAGAAAATCAAGTTAAAAATGATTTGATTAGTTTCAAATAGTAATTTACATGCATTACACTGAAAGATATGCCATTGTATTTACATCAGAACGAACTCGCCCAGTCGACCAATTTGGCGTGATCTACTATGTTGTGAAGTAAAGCTAGGAAATGAGACGCCGGTCTAATACCCTGAATCATGCTGTTGGAGTAATCTCTGTAAGACTGAGGTAAGCGCGGGTAAACCTGCCATGTACACATGATGGCTATGTGGAGTTTTGATGATGCAAATATTTACCAATCACATTTGACAATAATTAAGTCATATTGACTGTACATTTTAAAGTAAGCATATTTGGCAATATTAATGCAAACAGAATAATTATCGGATCTAAATGATAATTATATATATAATATATATTATAATTATAATACCTACATTGTTTTCGGGTAATATAAAAGATAATAAGTTTCCACACCCTTGTTATTACTGAGATTCGTCAATGAATATCTGTCAGCATTTACCATTGGAAAAAAGGCTAAGCATTCGAAAAAGTACATCTCTTATGTTATTACATTGTCCATGGTAATAGTCGCCGAATTTCAAAGTTCAAGGTTTCATATGCAGTTCAATTAAAATTAAATTAAATTAAAATGCATGGCAAGTAAAATGGTTATTGATCCATGGTTTGACATTCTAATAGGTTTGTGTGATCCATGACAGTGATGAAATGTTCTAAATGAGTCAAATTATTGATATTCGAGACCGAACACTTTACTTTGATGAAATAAGTTTTACTTAAAAATAATGTTTTTAGTAACTTATTGTTTTCTGTAAAAGACAGGTGTCTGTTCCATAGTTACTTTTTGTTCACTCTGAAAGTAAATTAACACAACAGAAGCTATTTCTGGAGCCGCTGGCACTTCATGAAAAACTTGTTTTTCTTTCCGAATGATTCAAGATGTCACACAGAATCCAGTATACAGTTTTGCAAACTGCTGTGACATCTAGTGCGTCATACTGAATGTAAAGTTTAATTACAATATACAAGCGAGAAGGACTGCTTTGCTATATACTGAACATTTGTTTTAAATCATTAATTATAATATTTGTATGGGATAAACATCTTTTTAAATGACAGTTAACATAACAATAATAAACATGATGTTCATATTCATCCCTCTCATATCTGAAGAGTATATCTTATTCTGAAACCCACAACTATTTCAAAACAAATATGAACTATGTATAAAATTCGAAGATACATAATGAACATGCAAAAACGTTAGCAAGACTCACTAATACCCCAGACTGTTAACGTTTGACAATTTTTATTTTACTTATAGAGAGAGGTGTCTGCACCCCTAGGGATGGATAAGCTATGAGACGTAATTGCTAAAATTAAAGTGTTTGTGGAAAGTTAAGGACATGTCTACTCATGTTAAAAAGGTGGTTTTGGAAAAGTAGGAGTAAGAATAAGTTTAAAAGGTAGGGATAACATTATATTCTACTACCATTACCACCAATTTCAACTTTAATTTGGAAATTAATTTATCATAATGATTCATTCGGGTGACTTGAAACAATAGGTTCATGGAAGCACACCCTCGAAGCAAAGTGACGGATATAAATTACATGTACATCACTGTAAGGCTGAAGGGAAAAATTCAAAATATAACCAGTGGAAATATAAAATAAAGTAAACTCAACAAAAACACAGAAGTAGATTTTGATGAAAGTTACATGAAAAAGAAAATGATGATGTCGACAAATGCCAACACAGGAGTAGCTTGTATGCCCCTATTTCACTACAAGCCGAATTATCACGAATAGCCACGAATAGGTGATTGTATAAATTCGTAAACATTCGGCAAAATAAAATTATTCGTGAACAGAAATTTCACTTGTTCGAAACGTTTACGAAAATTCATGTTGAAACCCTACGAAACAGACACGAATTATTTACAAATTGTTACGAATTATGTACGAAGTGTACGAACTAATTAATAAACAGTCGCGATTACACTACGTATTTTCGTCCTTAATTCGGGACATTCGTAAATGATTCGTTGATGATTCGTAGGTGATTCGTAAGTAATTCGGGGTGAGACCATCAAAATTATCAACCACGAATATCGAAGAATTATTTACGAACTACACGAATTAGTTACGAATAGTTTACGAAGCAAATTGTAAAAGCAAACAATATCTTGCACTATTTTGTATAACTATCGTTCTTGAATGTCACGAGATATTTAACGTTCTCAAGACTCACACAAAAAGCCTTTTATTATGTCACTAGAGATAAGTCTCTATGAATGATGAAGGCAATATTTAAAAGCGTCTTCTGTATCAATGAAATAAAACAACCCCTTGAGCCTGTGGACGAGGCAACACAAGTGCATGTCGAATGGTTCCCAGCATAGCTGACAGTCGTAGTGTACTCATGCCGTATTTTGTATATATAAATTATTTTCCAATACTAGATATTACTTGATATCCAGTATTACTCAACATGTGATGGACTTGCAGAATAATGTTTCCCTTGTTATCTGTCCAGAATGTTTAACTTATGACATGGACCCTCAAAAGACGAGTCACTCGTCTGCAAATAGTGGAGGGGCGGGATAGCGCAGTGGTTAGCGCGTTCGGCTTCGGATCAAGAGGTCCCGGGTTCGAATCCCGCCAGGGGCACGGCAACTTTGTCTGCAGTAGAGAACTGTTCTACACGCAGTAAGGTTTGGGTGCAATGATACACTGAATTTCAGAGTAGTACCACCCATGGTTCGCTAGTTCCAGCCGTTGCTCGCAGGTTTCACCGCAATGCATAGCCACATGGCGTTGCGGGCTTTCTCCCTGCCGTAATACTAGCAGCCGCGATATAAGTGAAATACTCTTGAAAGCGGCGTTAAACCCTTACTCACCTCACCTCACCTCAAATAGTGGAGAGGTGTTGTTTCAACAACATATCTGTGCCGTTCATTACCATGTTCGATCACATTTTATTTCGTCTATTTGTATAAACAGAGTTATATGTATGTTTTATGTCGGTCACCAGTAGGAAAACGTCTCATTGTCAAGGGGATTAACAATTCATCTCATGTAGTGTTTCTTCGTGGAAGTGTTTGAACATCTATGTTATCACTTTATTTTTTCCAGCCAAAGAGTGACAGATTGGTATAGGGATGTGTGCTTGTTAGATGTCTACAAGCAACTGCCATAATTGCACTTCACTATGATGGAACATCTTACATCGTACTTAGGCAATACTACAAGTATATATTGTAAGCTAACGATTACTTTGGACAATTTTAGTAATTAAGTTGAGCCTATTTACAAGACACCAACACGAATTTAACATTACAATGGTAGACTGGTTGTAGTTTTACTCTTGCAACGGGAAAGCAACCGTCTATTATGTTAATATTCAAATGTACCTGTATGTACAGAGCCCTTAATTACAATAAATAATAATAGCAAATTGTTGACAGAGATATCATCAAGTAAAGCTAACAGCTAAAGCTAAGTCTCAGCCTTACACTACGAAATGTTATAAATAATGACTGCCAGCAAAACTTTCTCACATTGAAAAATTGTCCATGAAACACTGATCACTTTAGTATTTCTCGTATGGTAGATTATCATTCCTTATGCATGCTCTGCAAATTGATTTAAGGATCCAGCGAGGGCAACAAGACGCGGAAATTCATTTATTGATAATAGGTTATCGATCGAGAGGATCATATTTGGAAAGGAAGAGCATGTGGAGAGATTTTTTAAATCTCCTTTATACATGTTACCTGCCCTTGAGTTTATTATCTCAAGGTGTTGATGTTTTTTGCTAATACAGACATCTAAATACATGTAAATCTAAGCATTGTTTTACAATATGATTAAGTAAAAGTTGTATTCAGTTGTCTCCAGTCAGAAAAGCTATTGCCAATTAGTTTTAATTGAACAACTAGGATGACGATCTCCATTGACGATCTCTAATGGCACATTGCAGGTATTTTAATCCATTCAATGTTCAAACATGTTCATTCTTTAATGGAAATATAATTTAGATTAATACTCAATATTTATCTTCAAGAAGAGGAACTCTAGAAATCCAACGATTCCTTTCAAATTCCTGCTTTTTCTGTGTTGAAAGTTAAACTTGCTGAAAGCAACCATTACCATAATTGTGAATATATACTGTGTCAGCTGTTGCTATGAAGGGATTAAGATAATGCTTGCTTCATCAAACATTGCAAAATCAAATTTCGACTGAGTCTCATGGCATCGCCATAGGTATTTGCTTGAGTTTACAGCCCCCTTTCTCCTAAGACACATAACTACTTTTAAAAAAGCATTATACGTAGGGTTTGAGTGATCTCACCCTCTATCAAATAAAGTGCTTGTTATATGTCTTATCAAGACATAACTATGAATTATTTGTTCGATTGATTAATAGTTTTTTAATCTTTCTACATCGAAAAGAGAGATTCTGTAACGTGTATTTTGCTTGTATTGGGTTAATGACTATGAATGCAATCTCCAGATACGAGTAAGGTCACTTTTTCTAAACCAATTCTCCCGATGACATGGCTATCGTACTTTAGGTTTATTTATAGTTAAGATAAAGATATATCAAATTATATTTATATAATTCCGTTGAAAAAACTACTTTGCCTTGGGAAATGACCCTTAATGAATATTATAAAATATGAATTGGAAATGTTACTTGTTTGTTTTCATTCAACACTGAATAACGTATCATCAAGTGTTATGCATAACTAAATTCAATCTAGTAAAATGTTACGTTGTTCTCTCTTATCCGTTAAAGTGTGTCTATTTACAGGTTTTAAACACTGCTCACACGGGACACAATGACAAATACGCTTTCTATGAAGACAAAAATTGCCATTAATACTCAAAACCATTTGCAGTTGATGGAAACTACTCCTCTTTATATAGTTCAATGGATTCACTCCATTTCTAGCAGAAGGCTAAAGCCGAAACCAATCTCGTACACACGGTCAGAGAATAAACTGATATCAAATGATAGTGAAATACTCAGTGCATATACGTATATGTTCCTGAATTACAATTGGCAGCATAGCGATACCTTGACCGTTCACTCAGTTTTTGTCATCTTTGTAAAGAAGATTATAGTTAGCACTGAATGACAAATATTTATATTCAATATAATCAATATCAATTAATTCATATTTTCTGTAAATGGATATGTAATATACTCTTATGTTGGAGACTCTTTAATAAAAAATATAATGTAAAAGCTATTTTACATGTACAGTAATTCACTAAATGTAATCACTCCGTATTATATGAATTAAGAGTTATTTGGCCAAACACAAAACGCAATAGTGGCAATCACTTTTATCAAAATGTGACCATCATTTATTTGCAAACATATACCATTCAGGTTACAATGACTGAGATACACTCCCATGGGAACAATAGAAAAGAGTAATGGCCAAGTCCATCAAACAATGAGATGTTATCCAACTGGTAACTTACTTTAATGTCTGGCTCAACTCGTGAGAGGATTACAGACACTGAACCAAATGCAAGTATATTAGCAATACAGAGATGATAAGAGCTTTCATTGTTCATCATTGATCTCTAGCTTTCTATTTGGCTATATGTTGTAGACAGTTTAACAAAGATGAAGACATTTTATTTGCATCATGTGTTATTTGTGTATGGTTTAACAATGAAACAGACAAGTCACTGAATCTGTTTAATCACTTTAACTTCTTTTTTTCTAAGTAGTTACTGAAACCAGAAATCTCAACAAGTTTTGGAAATACATGCCATTTAGATAGTGAACAAATATAACAGGATTACATATAATTTTTTGTTCACTATCTAAATGGCATGTATGGCATGTTTTTCAAATACATTCAGCTTTAGGATCTGCGCCAATTAACATCTATCAGAGCGGTACTAAATATACAATTTGATCAAGTATCGCTTGTTGGACATGGATTTTTGTCGAGGTCCGTGGTCGTGCGGTAAGTTGTTGGTACTGTCAGTACTGGTGATAGTTTCATGCTCTGAGGGAGTCAAGAGACTCGGCCGAACACAAGAACTTTGAAGTGAGTGTTATCACAAATGTAGCCATGTTACAGAGCAGGTTTGACCAAAATAAGTTATCTATCTTACTATCATGTAATTATTAATGGAGATAGTTATGATGAAGAGTTAGAGAACTACTATCATGTACTTATACAAGGCAATTTGAATTCATCGTTTTTGTAGAAGAATGTATGTGATGAAGATAACAATACAATATAATAACACATTAATAAAAATCTACACCATATTTCATAGTATATTCACAAATTGTTGTCCCAAATGGGATTTCGATTTTCTGGGTACAGTCTCGCATGAATTACAAAAAACTCAACATCTGGTTTTGTAAACCAATGGAACAAACTGATCTTGAACCGCCTCCAGTTGTGTACGCAATCATTTCAAGTTGAGAGCGTTTCGCACCTATAGTACTTTTCAAATGTCAACATAAGCCTAGTGACAAACAGTTTTGTTTTGTAATTATATGTCTTTGATATTTGATCATTTCAAATGTGGATGCTGAAGACACTCTCTAATGGCAAAGACTTTGAAACTGAAAGTACAGAAATTTAGAAAGATATTAGACAAAGGACCTTTTTCAAAATATACCTGGATAATGTCAGTAAGCGATTAACATTGAGCCCCTATAGTTGGTCTTAAAGAGGCTCAACATAAAACTTTTGATAAATGTTCATGTGCAATATACACTCATTGTATAATGCCTTAAATGCGCCGTAGCACGTCATTGTTACTGAAATACAAGAATAATAATTGTTACCAATAGCTCAATAATACTCCTGAGTTCTAAAACGAAAGCATATGGTTTGGTAAAGCCATGCGAGTACATGTCCCTTCAGAGGCCATTTTATTGTGTTTACATTAAAATGGCTGCTCGAAGGTAGTTGGCCTTCGTGCCGTGTTCTGTTTTTCAATTGCAATTTTCTTTTTTAAATTAGGCAAATAAATTAAATATCTCGCCGCTAATGGCTGCAATACTGCCGAAGCGGCGTTAAACAATAACTCACTCACTCACTCGAAGGTAGTTCAATTGATCTTACTGATGTATCTAAACACTCAAAGTAGAGTTTAAATATGGAACAGCGATGGTATGGTCAACGATCTTGCTGTCTGAAATCTCAAATCGCATATGACCTACATATACAAATCTACCTCTCAAACCGACGAGTTCCACAAACGTGTTGTATATTATATATAGTATAATTGAAACTGTTTGACTTGAAGTAATATTTCTAGTAGTAAGTTTAATAAGTTTAATTGAAGTGTCAGAGATGCCATGACATTATAATTAACCAAGTGTTCCATATAGTACAACGGACAAAGAGGCTGCTTAAACAAATTGTAAAATTGTTCTTGAATTTCTTATGATAGAATGCCACAGGATATCTACTTTCCTCAAGAATCACACAAAAACCCTTTTATTATTTCACTAGAGATCAATCTCAACGCATAAAGAGGTGAGCTGCTTCATTTTGAAACAAGCCTTTGAGCCTATGTACAATACAAAAACATAACAGCATGTTGAATGGTTCCTAGCATAGCAGATATACATAATGTACCCGTGCCGTCTACAGTATATTTTGTATGTTCTTACCAATATTAGGTAAATAACCATTCAAGTATTACTAAACATATAATGGAACTACAGGTTAATATTATACCTTGTAATCTATCCAGTGTGTTTAACTTATGACATGGATCCTCAAAAAGCAAATAGTTGTTTTAATAATATATATCTGTACCATTCCTTACCATGTTTGATTTATTTGGTCCATTTGTATGCACCGACATGGACATTTCATACGTCCTTTTTATTGCCAATATCTCAGGAATGCAAATTCGGAAATAATACATACACAGTTGTATTGGTATTGAGAAATACCAGATGAATGGAAAGGGATACATCTTAATAGAACCACTCATTTATTTCATTTGATAAATCTGCCTTACCCTTTCCTAACTTTTCATAATCTTATGTGTGTTAAATGTAAGCTATATGTGTATTTCTTTTGCAAATGTAAAACACACTTTCTCATTCATTGTGTATCTTCAAATTGAATACATATTTCATATTGTTTTTAATGAGTTGTGAGTTTTAGAATAAGATATACTCTTTTTTAAGGATGAATGTACACACTGGTATATAATTGTTATGTTAACTGTTATTGAAAAGCTTTTTATCCTTTGAAAATAATATAATTAATGATTTACAACAAGTATTCCATATTGTCTATTGTCCTTCCTGCTTGTATGTTGATGTGTTAAGTTCACATTAAGCATAACGCACTACATGTCACAAAATGTTGCAAAACTGTAGACTGGGTTCTGTGTGACATCTTGGATCATTGGGAAAGAAAGAGTCCCACCCATGGCTCCAGACCATACAAACTGTTTGACAATGATATCGTTTATCAGCTTATTCTCATTAAATCCATGTAAACATGTGTTTAAAATTATTTGGATTTTATTTAACACAGGGTCAACTACAGCCAGTGAGATTTCATTAAAATGGAAATAGGTTATGTTGTGTTAATTTACTTCCTCACAGCAACTTAACTTGTCACCATGAACTATGGAACATACACTTTTGATTTTAAAAAAAAACATAAATAACTAAAAGACATGAATTATGAAATAAAACTTATTTCTTTCAAGTTTGGTCTCGATCAATATTTTGTCTCATTTAGTACATTCTATCACTGTCATCGATCACATAAAATATTTTAATGTCATAACCTGGATCGATATCCATTTTACCTGCCATGTATTTAAAATGGAGCTTTTGGTCAATCAACTTTCATTCATTATCTTTACCCCTAGACGAAAATTACTCTGCCTCCGTTCTCATGATGTTTATGAGTTTTCTCTTGATCAATGTCTGGAAGTACTGATGTCAGTTAAATACTGCTATCATTTTATTATAGGTTATCGGAAGATTGGTACTTTTGCTACTATTGGTACAATTTCATCCTATTCGACCATTTGGGAGAGACACAACGTGAAATCTCGTTTACCATACAGCTGGAATAATACATGAAAGACAACAGACTGGTACTTACTGAGTTTTTCCCAAATATGCTTACTTTAAAACATACATTCAGTGTGATTTAATTCTTTCAAATGTGATTGGAAAATATTTGCCTAATCAAAACTCCACATACCGAGTCTTACAGAGATTACAGCAACAGCATGATTCAGGGTATTAGACCGGCGTCTCATTTCCTATCACCATGAAGCAGATCACACCAATTTGGTCGACTGGGCAATTTGGTTCTGGTGTGTATACAATGGCGTATTTTCCAATGTTAATACATGTATTAGTTACTGTTTGTCATTGATCAAATCATTTATAACTTGATTTTCTGTAATATACGATATAAAATTTCAACAATCAAGGAAACGTGATGTGATTGTTAAACAGTGTTTAAAATGTGAATGATTAAGTGTTAAAGGTTAACTGCCAGCGATTAATCAAAGGTTATTACCAAGGGTAAAGTTCTCGAACAACTAATTAGAAAGGTATCATCACAATAGATTCAGATGTGGAATAGACAGATATATGGTCAAACTTTTATGAAAACCACTCCTGTGATACGGTCAAGGTCACTAGGTAATCAATTATGACCTAATCTGAAAGGTATATTCATATGAGATGCTGTAACAACTACCAAAGGTATATGACTGACAAATGCATAAAGATGTTTATAGGGTCACAAAACATTATGAGCTGAACTGACAAAACTAAAGTAACAAAGGTCTATCACAGACCAATCAAAAGTTATGACCAAGATTACAGTTTTTCAGACAGTGACAGACAAACGGACAGATGATGTTTAAAAAAGTTAATTTATACACTTTAAATGATTAGATTAATGAACTAGAATTATGTGCATGTGATGCACTGTGATGTCCCCCGATCCAACTTTTAATCCAACCTAGTCATCTTACCCTTATTTCTCACTTATGCAAGAGACAATCCAAAACGGTTCTTAACCTCCACATGCATCTCAAATTGTATCCATGCAAACCAGAATTTTTTTTTTTTAAAATCACAATTAACTAAGTAGCACAAGCCTCCACTCCTACACTAGGTCTAACCACGCACCAAGTTTTGTAGAAGAATACCGCATAGATTTTAAGCTAGAGGCCGGAAAAGGTCCCTATCCCCCATATATACACTATGTTCAAACAGTTGCCATGGAAACCATATTATTATTGTTTTTAATCAGAATAACCTAAATATCAAAAGGCACCACTCCAACATTAGGTCTAACCATACACCGAGTTTCTAAAACATATATTGCATAGATTTTGATATTGAGGCCGGAACAGGGTCCTACCCCTCATATATGCACTAAGTTCAAACTGTTTCCTTGGAAACCAGAACAAATATAAAAATCAGAATAAGTACTTAAGTACCAAAAGATACCACTCCGCCACTAGGTCTAACCACATACGAAGTTTCATAAAAAAACAATGTTTTTAAATATTGCCCGGAAGCGAAATCATTTTCGGAAAGACGGAATCATGGAATAATGGAATAACATATCATGGACGGAGGCTTTTGTTTGGAAAATAAATGTTGAAGTGAATAATGTGTTTACCAAATGTGACTCTTGCAGCAAAACGTTAAATAAGGTATGTAGTTAATCATTATTGGAATTTTCAAATCTTTGCGTGTCATTACCTAAATGACATGTGTCCAATTAAATCACGAAGCAAATTCATTGTTTTTGCTGAATAGAATGTCTTCTAACTGGCAGGAGTTAATTGTAACGAGTTCTTGCGTTGGCAAAGCCACTTTGCAGAACTAATACATGCACAATCTCTAGATATCCTGTTTTAATCAAACCTCTCGAATGTTGAGGCACAAAACGCATCTGACAGATAAAATTATATCAAGTCTTAATTTCAAAACCATCGTATTACTATACCCACGCCAGCATGTTTATAGTGCAAACATATATGTATGTACATATATAATGGAGCAGTTCAATAACTATTCACTGGATTATTTCACGTTTGATATATAGCTTGGTGCCTAAGTGAATTATTTTCGAGCAGAGTTTTATGTTGTTGACCTTCATTTCAAGATCATACGCAAACTACCATTTTACCCTCGAATTAATATGACTTTGAGTTTACTAATCTTGAAGACTGAGTGTTACTTGTTCATTTTTATTTTTTAAAACAGTTGTTATCTGTTATAATTCTTGCGCGATCTGATGCACCTAATACTAGGCTTTGCAACTGGGTCACTATTAGCTGACAGGATATTATAAAGTATTTTATAATATTTTTTTCAAGCGAATATTTTATCATTTTGGTGGGCTAGGCAAATGGCTCACATGAGCAATGTGCTAATATTTCTGGCTTTGAAAAATCATATCCTTGTTATTATCGGTTCGATTTTTACGTTTGATGGCTTGTTTTAAAGACAAATGCATTGGCTTTGCCGTGGTATATAACATTGAATGATAATATGATGACAACATTCTGAAATATAATTTCAAACGGACATGGGGTGTTGACCCCGTTACATCCCTTTACTTTTTTATAATATATTGGGCTGGATCGTCGACTTCATATTCGTTGTAATCGTTAGTTTCGACAATACAAGCCCCTGTGAACCTTCCCTCACCTGAAGACCTATACAGGTTTGATAGAATGTTCATTTCCTCGTCTGAGCTCTTCACAAAGCTGATCATATCAAGCTTAAACGTCATCAAAAGATCATTTCTTAAATGCATTTATACCTTACCCTAGAGTAACGAATTCACTTGATATTATATTGATGATTTTCAGTATTAACAACATAAAGTTACATGAGGATTGGATTTTCTGGACTCGCAACTGTCCGGCATCGAATTGAACAGTGAATTTAAGTGAAATACATTGCATAGATGTAATTAAAATTTCCTGCGCTTAATGTAGAAGTAGTGTCAATCTTGGTGCAATATTCCATTAAAACTTAACTACCTCTGAAGTTCATTGCTATGTTCACTGAGCACGTCCAGACTATTGAATCTCATTTACATCAGATCAAACTTAACACTCTTACAACTGCAGTTCTGATCTTAATACTGCATCATTGAATCAAGAATTGAGGTCAGCTGAAATATGTGGTCAGATGCACTTTTTGCTACCATTTTTTCATTGTAAAAATTAATCTGATGATAAATTCATAAATCAATTAATAGACTACAAAATGACTGAATAACCGGAGAAGTTCCCATGCATTTCTGACACATTTACTAAACACAGTGGTATGATAAATCAATGACTATTTTTTTTTATTCATTATATCTTCTCTGTTTGGGAAAAGCAAACTTGGTGCATTACTGTCTTTGAGACCACTCAAATGATACTAATTTAATTATTTGCTCTGTTGCGTATTCTTTTGTACTGTTATATATAGCCACAATTGCATTGCACGAAATGCTTTATAGTATGTTTGTAGGGTTTCTTCCAAACAAAAACTCAGTTTTGCAGGTTCAAGCTGAAATTATACAAAAAATCCAAACTTAGAATGATATCTAACAAAAGGTTGTGTATACACATATAATATACTCAAAATAAATCTTAGTCTTTGAATTTAACCATTAAAACTTGTATTACTGGATGAAATCACTCAAGCGTGAAAAAACACATGGCTGCTTAGTGGTGAACATTTAGCTCTACAGCAATAATTATAAATTAATATTGACTTTTATGAGAGAGAACAATGATACGGAATGTATAAGGAATAATTTGGGACAATCACTTACACATATTGTGGCAGCATCTTAGCGTACATCAGGTTGTTTGCTCACACGATGCACAGTTTCAAAACATGCCTCATAAACCTACGCCAATATTTTTACGACATCCTTGAATTATTTCCCTTAGCCAGACCGCTAAACTAAATATTACTTAACACAACTTATAACGCTAACAATGTTGGTAATTACCAATCAATTTGGGTATGGCTTTTTACTCTTAACATATTACTTATATATGACAAGGTATCTAGTTGATAACACCCCGTTGTTTATCTATATAAACATGTTATCAGTTTTGATTGACATTTGTTAATTAGTATTATTTACTTAGACATTTGGGGAAGTGGGCCAGTTCAGAAATGTCAACTGATTGTTTAGCTATATAAACTGGTAAAATACATGACAGGTATGAGTGTAATTTCCTAAGGGTAGATTAAAGGAAGGTTGTGATGAAAATGCAACTAGAATGCATGTAAAATAACATTATATATATATATATATATATATATATATATATATATATATATATATATATATATATATATATATCCTCAACACTAAAGATCTAAAGATAATGTGTCTTAAAGTAAATATTATCATATCAGATGTAACGGTTTCAATATGGATTTGTTTCTTTTTGTTAATTTTGTATTCGAAATAACTGCCAAATGTAATTGGAATTTAGTTTTGTCTCTATATTGGCAATAACACTGAAATGATCAAGTTAAACCTGCCAGGGATGCACATAAATTTACATGGATAGAAACACAACTTGTGTGTTCACAGAAAGTTGCCTGTACATGACATGTATCAATTTGTGTATCAATAGTTATTAATCATGAAGATAAAAATACAAGTATGTGAGAACGAATGTTGTCTGTGTAACCCATAGAGCATGGAAATATTAACATATTCATATATGTCACAATGTAATATAAAACTATCACATAATAGTGATTCTAATATCTTATTTCATCTTTTTAACTATTGATTTATTGTGTCTATTTAACTGTTACCACAATCCTTTGTTTTCGTAAAAGTTTTTTACGGTTTTGTTCTGAACATAGTGCCAACATCTAAACACCACCATATTGAACCTGTTTAAACCACACGTTTTACCTAACATTTCCTTGAAGTCTGACACATATAACTGGAACAGCAGGGCTGTAATAGTCCGCAGTTTCATTTCCTAGCTTCACCTCATCAGAAAGCAGATCACGTCAGGCCTGGAGCCAACAAGGATATTATCCCTGTAATGAGATTGATACGATGACAATGTAAGTATTCTGGTGAAACAGGCTGAGGACACTCACGGGTTCAACAAAAATCTGACAAAAACGTGTGCAGGATGCGGCAATTGTTAAGGGGAAGATTAAAAACCTGGCTTTACAGGTTTCATGAAGGTGTAATCACAATGAACACCTTATGGTAACAACCACACCCGAACTGAACAATATATAAGGTAATACTCTTCACATTTGACATTAATTAATTGAATGAAAAAAAATAAAACAAAGGCAGTCCCGAAATATCGCAAACATTTGTATTATTCAGATTGTGAACAACTGTAGCTCTGTGTAATATTTTAGATCATAATTTCTAAATGACATTTGATTATTACTTATGTTTAATGTCTGACAGGTATTGCCATCTTAAATTAATCAGAGGGGACCACTTTCTTCCATTAATACTTGGTTCTAAGTTCAGTTAAACGCTTTAGCTTAGTGGTTAGGTCGTTGAGACTCTCAGTGCTGGCGCTAGGTGCCTGACTCTAAGGGAGAAGGTTCGAATACCTATAGGCTACATGCTTCCTGAAAACCTACAAAACTCAGACTATTGCAAAACGTTAAACAACTTACAAACATCAGGCACGTGTACCTTTATTTCAAAACAAGTCACTACATATTTCTTAAGTGCCAACATATGAAATCAGATCAAGCATCAACAGAGTTTGCATTACACAACAACGCCGCCTACACTTCGGCTTACTTTGTTGTTATTTTAGAATTACCCGTGCGGCAATCTCTTTAAATTAGTGTGTGCACATCTTGAGGCTGTTGTGGATCAGTTTCAGGAAACCCTAAGGGAAATAATTGTTGCATCACAGATTAGTATTTGTCAATGACACGTACAACATGAGCAGAACATTACTTGTTTCATATTAAATCAAAACAGAAACAATGCGCTTACATGAGAAATTCATTTAAAGATGTAATGAACAATTGTTCATGTTTAAACATATTTCGGAATTTATACGATTAAGCTCTCTATTGCAATAATATAATTCTGAAGACTGTTACTAAGACTGTTATCTTGTTGGTTCAAACCCTATTCATTCAACGGATACGATAAACTTACCAACCGAATCTTAACAACCTAATCGAGAACAATATGTAAAATTAGAGCCATGGGCTCTGTAGCTCATTAGGATTTGATTTATTATCTAAGCGATTTTCTACAATTTAGAATCCCCATGGGCCAAGAGGTCTGCACATAACTTTTCAGCTCTCTAGACCTTTTGGAACTGGAGAAGAAGATGAAAATAGGTTTTTAAGGATGTGACCCCTCTGACCCCATTTGGGATCACGAAATCTACAATTTAGAATCCTCATTGGCCAAGGAGTCTGCACACAACTTTTCAGCTCTCTAGACCTTTTGGAACTGGAGAAGAAGATGAAAATAGGTTTTTAAGGATGTGACCCCTCTGACCCCATTCGGGGTCACGGGGTCACGTAATCTACAATGTAGAATCCCCATTGGCCAAGGAGTCTGCACACAACTTTTCAGCTCTCTAGACCTTTTGGAACTGGAGAAGAAGATGAAAATAGGTTTTTAAGGATGTGACCCCTGTGACCCCATTTGGGGTCACGGGGTCACAAAATCTATAATTTAGAATCCCCATTACCCAAGGAGTCTGCACACAACTTTTCAGCTCTCTAGACTTATTCGAACTGGAGAAGAAGATGAAAATAGGTTTTTAAGGATGTGACCCCTGTGACCCCATTTGGAGTCACGGGGTCACGTAATCTACAATGTAGAATCCCCATTGGCCAAGGAGTCTGCACACAACTTTTCAGCTCTCTAGACCTTTTGGAACTGGAGAAGAAGATGAAAATAGGTTTTTAAGGATGTGACCCCTGTGACCCCATTTGGGGTCACGGGGTCACAAAATCTACAATTTAGAATCCCCATGGGCCAAGGAGTCTGCACACAACTTTTCAGCTCTCTAGACCTTCTGGAACTGGAGAAGAAAATGAAAATAGGTTTTTAAGGATGTGACCCCTCTGACCCCATTTGGGGGTATATTATTTTTATCATTATATCATTATTATAAAGGACTAATTTGAATGGCAAGGTTAAGCTGTCACTTATTTATTAAAAGTTATGACCAGGTTCGTTGCACCAAGGACAAGATCAACATGTATAATCACATCTGAAAGGAATCATCAAAAGTAAATACATGTTAAGTGTCATCGGCCTATCACTGTCAAACAACGTTATGGTTCAGATTAAAGTTTTTTTTGTAAAACTGCATACAGAATATCAGATGAAATACAATATACCCCTGAAATACCTGTCAAGAGACATACTCCTTTTTGTGAAGAGCATGGGGATTTGTTAGAGAAATTCGCTAAAGAAATATTGTGTGCTCATTGCGCATTGTAAGATGAAATTTACCAACGTTATTTATAGTTGTATATATAGAACGCTGAATTAGCATTAACAAGTGGTTATAAGTACACGTGACCAATCTTCCCTTCATGGCAAGCATAATATGTTGTGACAAGAATAATATTTTGTGTCCAGAGTCGTGCCTTTGACTTAAAGCGCTTGGCATTTCTATTTCAGACTGGCAGTACTTGTATACTGAAATCATCTCCATCCTCTTGTTAAAGGCGCTGTAGCACGTTTTTTGCAAATTTTATTTTTTCAAATTTCTCATTTATAATGATAGTTTATGTCATTTATATTTACTTCAGAGGGTAAAACATCTTATTACACAAACCAATTATCCGTAGTGGTAATAACGGTGTTGCGTATAAAGCCAAAATTGCATGGCGGCCATTTTATTGTGAACACATTTTATTAATTCGAATGACAAAATAAATTCCCATGGCTTTACGGAACCATATACACTCATTTGTAACTTGATTTTCCGAAGAGAGAAGGGTGTTTTACTATTGTTGACATTATTTTTCAAATACATTTCATCGACTTATTTCAGCGAAAAAACGTGCTACAGCGCCTTTAAGATCATGTTTTCTTAAACGTTCCAAATGTTTTGCACATACGAGGGGCGTTCAATAAGTGTTGCAAGCGGGGCATTGGTGTTTACATAAACAGTGTCAGCTTATAGCAGGTGTTACTATAGTCAAAACATAACATTTGACACATGTCAAAACAATTTCTAGACATAACAATTATTTAATTAGTTTAATAGCTGCGCTGACCTAGGGGTCTCACTAATCATGGATTCTCTCAAACATGAACAAAGCGCTGTGATCAAGTTCCTTACTAAAGAGGGATGCAAAGCTACAGAAATACATAATCGTATGTGTAATGTGTTGGGTAAGGATGCTCCTAACTTTTCAACAGTTTGTCGCTGGTCTCTTCAGTTCAAGCGGGGCAGGGAGTCCTTAGACGATGACCCACGGTCAGGCAGGCCATCTGAAGTCACCCGACCGGAAGTTATTGCCGCTATCGAAAGACGAATTTTAGCTGACCGCCGTGTTAAAGTTTCTGAACTGTCTTTGGAATTCCAGATATCAGTTGGAAGTGTTGAAAAAATAATTCATGACCATCTTGGTATGTCCAAGGTATCTGCAAGATGGGTACCCAGATACCTCACAGCACAAGATCGGCAGAAAAGAACCGAAAGTTGCATGGAGCTCCTGGATCGGTTTAATGCGGATGAAGCCAGGTTTTTGTCTCGTCTGGTGACAGGTGACGAAACCTGGATCCACCACTGGGACCCGGAAACTAAACTGGAATCCAAGCAATGGAAGCACCCGAGTTCACCGCCTCCCCTGAAGTTTCGCACTCAACCATCAGCTGGCAAGGTTATGGCGACAATCTTTTGGGATGCAAAAGGCATATTATTAATTGATTACTTGCCAACCAAAACTACAATGAATGGTCAATATTATGCCAACCTAATGCAAGA
Organism: Gibbula magus; assembly: GCA_936450465.1. Lineage (NCBI taxonomy): Eukaryota > Metazoa > Mollusca > Gastropoda > Trochida > Trochidae > Gibbula > Gibbula magus. The sequence goes on from OW388291.1 coordinate 2,698,129, forward strand.
ATTGCGAAAGACAATTCGACAGAAACGCCGTGGAATGTTGACACGTGGTGTTCTGATTTTGCATTACAACGCTCAAGATTTGCACAGGCCGCTATACGTGATTGTGGATTCGAACAACTTAACCACCCACCCTACAGCCCAGACCTAGCCCCCAGTGACTACTTCCTGTTCAGAAACCTGAAATCCGCCCTACGTGGAAGGCACTTCCGGGATGACGAAGACGTTAAAGCTGCCACAGAGGCGTGGTTAGGGGGGCAAACGGAAGACTTCTACAAAAGCGGCATCAAAAGTCTTAAAAGAGAAATGGAATAAGTGTATTGAGGTGAAGGGTAACTATATTGAAAAATAAAAGTAAAAAATTGACTACGCGAGTTGGTTTTATATTGAAATTGCAACACTTATTGAACGCCCCTCGTACATCTGTGATACACATGTGCCCTTTATGGGGGCAACCTGAAAAAATTATTCAGATTTATGGCCCTCGACTTAGAGCACTTGAATTTCGTATACGAGACGGAGGTTTAAAGGTTAACATAGCCTGGCTCTAATATTTGATTGATCAATGATCATAGGCCATTTGGCAATGACATGTTTTCCATGTCCATACTGTGGCCATAACCTTTGATCATGACATTGGAGTAGGATACATTGACTTAAACATTTAACCATGACAATACTTTGTTATTGATTAGTGACATGCCTTCGATATTTGACATGTGTATTCATTGTCACTAGATCATTCAGATTATTTTCAAGCTGATCAAAGAGCAAGACTGTTAAATGCAATCTACATGTAGATGACAAGATCTGTTCATTTGTAATTTACCTTTACATTTTGATTGCTTATCTAGAGTTGTGTGCATCGATTTGACAAACCAGGGGGTTCTTTTGCTCCGAGAAAACTCTTGTTAATGACTTAATGAAGGAACGTGTAAATAAATATTTTGAAACAAAACGACTTGAAGATCAAAACTTATATTTATTATATCTTTTCTCCTGGCAAGGTTATTTTTCAGTCAATTTAGATGATTTGATTAGATAAAGTATAAATGCATATTACATTTGAAATTGGACGTCCATGTCCTCTGGAGAAAAAGATTTCTGATTGGTGTCTGGAGATTGGAGCCCTGGTCAAATTGATCTGAAAGAAGCCAAATGTTAGTCCAATGAACGATATAACTATTCTCTTATCAATGCAGACAAGTTAATCAACTGGCAATTTACTCGAATGGTTGTTCTTTCGTTGCAGACAAAGATGAGGACATATTTTAATCCTTTTATATTTACTTTATAGTTAAAGAAATATCTGGCATGTTAAAACATATATTATTGGTGAAGTTTTTTTTCAAAAAAGGATACAAAAGCAGAGCCATAAAAAGAAGGATCATAATGTGCATATCTTTCATGTAAACCTCTTAGCAGTATCTTCTTACACATTGATCTTGTTAAATGTCATGTGTGGAATCATGTTACCTTATTTAAAATTGAATTTTACATAAAGGCAGTCTCTGTTGTTTCATTATAAACAAAAATAGAATCATTTTAATTATAACTTTCCTAATAAAAAGTTATCTGTTAATGTATCCTGTTATAATACTCTGAGGTGTAATAAGATATATCATCATTTTGTCACATTGTTTGTTTGAGATCGAAATTAAACGATTAATGGATATAAAGATAGGAAACTATTATAATATAAATATATATGTGTAGGGGTGGCTAAACATTGATAGTAAGCATGTTTCAGTCCAATGATTAATTTAAAAAACACTCGGGAAATGAACCTTCACACTGAGTATCAATCCAATCCCAAATCTGTTCTTTGTTCATCAGTTATAAGCAAATATTAAAGGTTGCTAACATAGAAGGGTAAACAAATAGATATTTTCTTTTACACATTCGCTACATTGACATGAGATTTTATCATTTATTAGGGACAGATATATTTTCTCACAAAGTAGACTCTATATTTTATAATTCATTAATCTTAACCTTACATAACAAAATTGTATTCAACCATGAATAGAATTAATTCATATTTCCTTTAATATCCTATCGTATATAGTCCTAAAGCGTATATAAAGCCTAAATCTATCAGTTTTACTTGCATTGATTCTCATCTTCATCCTCTATCCATCTGATCAACGAATCTTTGTTGGGATTTATGCTATTTTCGTCTTTTACTGATAAGAACTGTTAATTGAAATGTATAATGCAGTTCAAGTCCTGTTAAGCAAACCCACGTCGAATACCAAAAGTTTTTTCTATATACTTTGGATGACTTTGAATGCATCGATATGCCATTTGTATGATATCGAAATATCGTCATCATATTCTTAGTCACATGTCCCTTTGTGATCACAGCAAGGATCAGGCGCATCAAAGGTGTCAACATATTTTAGACATCTGTTTTTGGAGATGACCATTGGGTACTAATAAAATAGTTTGTTCCATTACGCATCAAAGGTATACTAAATTAGAAACACATTAAAATGTATTACAAAAATAGGGCAAGTTCGTCATGTTGAACTTTCAATATAGCTGATTGAGTATCTGATGATGTTTTTTGAAGACAAGTAAAACTACAGTAAGAAAATACGAATGTTCATCATTAACCATGGTTATGCCCACGATTACGTAGATGTTTTATTATAAAACTATAGAAATTTACTTATTACATTTGATTGAACGAATTGAAGCTGAAAGTGCAGAAGACGATTCTACAATGGTTCTGCTGATCGATAACTTATCATTAATGAATGAATCTGTAATCTAGAGATTGATACCAGTGAGGAACTTGGAAATTATGTGTCAATGAAATCAATAAGCTGTACAGCCGTTAGGAGCTAGATGTACACAGAAGAGACACAAAGGCATGTGGAGTGATTCCTCGCACAGCTCCTGAACTCAAAGCAACATTAATGTGAATAACAAACCAAAAAAAATGGGGTTTTTAAGCCACCCCTTCTTCTTTATTTAAATATTTTAAATAGATAAGTATTGGTGCAGAAAACATATCACTTGTGATCTATATAGCTGTATTACAACTGTGGTATGGTTCACAATTGCTATTACACATTTTGGGCGAGACTATTCAGTGGCATTTATAATAAAGTTCGACTGTATATTTTGCTGTCCTGTCCCTAGCGAGGTTTCTGTAATTGTCCCACAAGTAAAACAGACATTACAGAAAGCATCTACTTTGGTATCATCATTTTGTAGACGGGATTAACAAATCACCTTTTTTCCACTTTGGGAAAGTGTCTGAGCATGCATCCCAGTCATGTATTATACTTAATCCCAACGGGAAAGATTCGCCTTGAACCGTCTATCTACATGTATCTGTCCGTAGGTCAATTACCCTTTGCTTCAGGGATTTGGTTTGAAAATATTATTTGGCAATATTCATGTTGCATATATCGCAATTAATTTCACAAGTTGTCTGTAAACATTTTTGAATGTCTTTATATGAGATAATCGGCCCTTCAAAACGATAAAATGGGTGTGTTTGTAACCTTCTTGATTAATTTATTTTTATCAACATCTCCTTCTACGATGTACATTGTTCATATTGTTTAGTATTGCTATGAATCTTAGATCACTTACACGTATCCGTATTTTCCTTATTATAGAGTAAACAGATAAGGCTCAAGAGACGGCTTGAATAAAAAAAACTAGTCAACTACTAACAGTAAAACGTATTTTGGCGTTACATCTAGTCAAACAGAACTGCATATAAACTTTCCTTGAATTTTAGTTATGGATTCTTTAAACTAATGATTTTATATAAGGGTTATATAGAATATTAGTAAAACCATACATTTGTATACATTGTAATTATCCATTTCATTATGAGAAGGATAAACTCTTGTTATATCTCACTACATGTACACACTAGTCTATAAATCATAGTTTATTTAAGGAGCTTACCACTGTAAAGTAATGTTTCCTATCAGTGAATTGAAATGCTGTAGATTAAACCCCTGAAATGTATTTATCATTTGAAAATGGACAGCACTAGTCATGTTGTCTGGAAAATGAAAACAATCTATATCGAAACAATGATTAAATGACAATTGTCGTGTAAACGTTATTGACAATTTACAAATTACTTAGACAAAGTTTTAAAATGTTGTTTTTCTTAATCATGCCTTATTCTAAACTAAATTCTTCTCAGACTATTTGTTTTAAACTTTAAGACAAGTAATTTTATATTGTTGAAGTTGAAATTAATAAGAGTATCATGATAAGTGAACTAACTGAAGAATAACAATGTCACTCCTTATCCACGACCATGCTTAATTGGAACCGTAAAAGTTTCAATACCACTAAATATGACTCTCGTGATTTTCTGAAACAATCATCCAGTTCCTCTACCGTCAATTGTCTGGGCATTTTCAACTTTAGATTTATCTGCAGTTCTGAACGGTGACAACCAATCCTATTCATATTGTTACTTGGTCGTGGCTTTATTTCGTCTCTTTGCTGAGAATGACATAGTGAACATTACCTGATCATAATGACAAGAGTATCATTTCACCCTGCTGCATAGATTAATTCGTGTATGACATATGACATATTAGTGCTTTAAGAAGACAATCAGACCGAAAATGGTAAATGAGCATACTTCTTTAAAGGAGCTGTAGCACGTTTTTTTCAACTTTTATTTTTCAAATTTCCCATTTATAATGGTATAATACATCATTAATATTTACTTTGGAGGGTAAAACATCTTATAACACAAACCATTTACCCGTAGTGGTAATAACGGTGGTGCGTATATAGCACACATTGCATGGAGGCCATTTTTAATGTGAACACATTTTATTATTTTGAATTACATTTTGATAATCCGTGTTTCGATTTGTATGACAAGCTGTGATATAATTTCTTCCCATTCGACACGTCCACTTTAAACATCTCTTACAAGGGCAAGCATATTGGGTAACAACTCAAAAGGCTGTGCTTCATATACAGGATAGTTACACAGATATCAATTACATTTAACAATAACTCTCTCCTGTCCAATAGTGTCCCCTTACAACAGGTCATTGATCTTGTTGAGTTTGTCAAGCTCGGAATCACTTTGCGGTATTACAATTTTATCTGGCATCCTGGTAGTCAATGTGGCGACACTAGATTAGAAACATGTTACAACAACATTTGTTATGGCTATTAATTGTAACTCGTATTTACTAGACTGTCCACCCTTGTAACACATTAGACTCAACACTAGGACATTATTACGTTGTGTATAACAGTGAAATGTTGTTCACACAGCCATTTATACACGACAGTTGTTCATATTGATTTTAACCTATATATGTTTGATATGCATGGAGGATGAAACTGATAAAATAATTTAACGGAAATAAAACACACATTTTCTGAATCCTACGCAGCAACAGTGTAATCATGTTGCCAAAAGTTAAATGTAACATAAAACATTCAAACCTTATGTTATTAAATGTAATTTGAAGTAGTAATTAATTAACGATATCGATTGTTCAATTACTGCTATTATGTTAATAGGGGTTTATTGACATGTACATAATATTACAAAACAACCGTCTCACGCCCAGATGAGTCTTTCGTTTCCACAATATTTTAACCCTACTCAGATACTCTTTAATAGTGAAAAGCACAGGAAGTTGAGAAAACCCAATACCTTGATACATTGATTCCTTCCTGAGAAGATGCATGGAATAAGATTTCTGATAATTAAAGTGTCAAGAAGTAATTAGCACATCATCAATCTGTCAATTTTGGCAAACTAATCTTTTCTCTGAATCCGTTTTTGCATAATCTCTGTATCCATGAATCCACACTGTTAATGACACACATGTACAAACCGGAATAACTGAAAATGTTTCATAAGAAACACTTTTAACAACACTTTTCACAACATTTCACCATGCAACAAAACCTTGAGCCATAACTTTACTGGATGGATTCACGCATTTTCTTACATGAAATGAATTACAACCAATTCAACTGTAAAGCAAATGACTTTTCTTTTGTTGAAGAGAATGTATTCTTCAAAGGCCTTTTGGGAAATATAAGTCAGTTCTTCACAATTCTCTCGACCAAAGGAGAGAAGCATTGTTTTGATGCCTGAAACATTGACATTGTGATTCTTATAACTATTTTAATATGTGATTATAGCTTTTATTTATATTTTATTTCATAACTCGAAAATACATATTATTTGTACATTTACACCGCTGTTACACCAAGAGATGCAATGTTTTTTCTCCAAAGTGCCCTGTGCATTGTTAAGCTTGAAATTTACATCTTTTTAACGAACTGAATTTCTTCCCCATGGTTCATTAAAATTGTTCCATGATTAATTGAGGAATAACATCAAAGAATAATGCTGTATTCAGACGATCTTTTTAGGAAATGTCTGTCAATCGTGCAGTGATGAAGTTTATTCAAGTTCATTAACTCTGATTTTAAATTTAAAAAATGAGAGAAGGACTTCCGAGAAAAAGTTGCAACATCCAATTAGTTTTCCATAGCCTTTGATCATTTGAGAAATGATTGCATGTCTGTTATCCCAGACCGAATTACCACAAATTACATTTTCCTTGCCTGATCTGGATATTAAATAGTTCATCAAGTACCGTGTGATACCTGTGAATTAAACATCAATAAACATAATTATTTACTTTGCTGCATTAAACGTTTTGCTAAATGAATTATGTCCAAGTCAGATGATCAATGAATGAGTTTGTCGAATTTTAAACTGTAATGTTTGATGTTTGCTAATCCAATGAATATTAAACTTATGACAACTGATATATTGATTGCAACTGTATTCGCTCTGACAACAGGATATAAAAACTAATTATTACTCAACCGTGTTAAGATCACTCATTTGATAACAATGAGTTGGTTACACAAATGTGTGATACCACCGCGTGCTGTCGTAACGTCATAATCAGCGCGTGACATCAAAGTCGTTTTTGGTTGATGACACAATGTTAGCCGCGCGACTACAATAGCGGGTGACCTATTTGCAAGTAAGCGTCACTAAAAACGATTTTATTGCAATTCACCGCTTTTTACATCTTTGAGTAATGAGTAAATAACATCTTTATGAAACTCGTGAGTGGCATTGATATTTAAGTCGCTTTCACTCGTTAAAATACCAAACCATCCACTCGTTTCATAAACATGTTATCAAACGGGACATCGTTTAGTATTCTATATTTTGTTCATGAATGCAGTTATGATGAATATTACAAAACATTCTTGCTTTTATGAAAAGATGATTCAGCATGGTAACACTTTTATAAAATTATTTATTTGGATTCTTCTAATTCGATGTCTGTACTTTTTCATTATTTTATAAACCACGGATCGAGTTGTCAGATAATAAATGGCAAACAGAGACATATATTTTCTGCAATTGGTTGATCAACACACATACATATCAAATTCAAAATCGTTTAATTATCGCTTTCTATGGTTATCTCTGTAAAGTTTTATTCTGAGATGTTGTCATCGTCGCACCTCCATATCATTAGTCATATTATTATATATGATCCGTCAACGCCACTTACGTGTGTGTTTGTACATATTTGTCTTATGGTTGTCAAGTTTGAGGTGTACAAACCATAGGCTCATTGAGAGAGTACATCTCAAATTTAGCTAGATGTTGGTATTCGACGCTTTAGTCCATAACTAACTGATGGTATATGATGCACTTAATATACAAACAAACTATTACTCCCTTATATAAAGCGACATAAAACACTCTCATTTGCCCTCACTGATGTTAAACATTTGGTACACATTTCCCCTCGTAACGTTATTGCTGTTGCTAAAGTATCACTAATCTTTAAGATGTGAAACCCCTTTGGGGTGGTTTCGCCGTTACATCCCTTTCTTTTTATATAGTAATAGCGATACACGCCCCTGTGATTATATGTACAATTTTGATACTTGATGAAAATATCTTCCTGAATTGGAATAGTTGAAAATGATAATTTACATATTTATCATTTAGATAAGGACATACTAATATTCCTTTCATTATTATAAAACGAAACAAACAACAATAACAAATTAAACTTAGAGTTTTTGGAAATATGTTTGGTGTGCCTACAGGATGATACTACGTACAAGGTTTGAGTCATTAAAGCATCGCTTTATGCTGGATACTCAGGTGACATCCTGCTTTGTTTTCACTTTATTTATTAACTGAATAGTGTCTTTGAATAGGATCATGATGCAAGATTTGAATCAACATATTGTATTTGGCAGATATTACGCTGGAAAGAATAGAATCAACAAAAAACATAGCCCCTGATGAACCTTGGGTCTAAAAGTTTGCAATTTTAGGAATGTAACGTTAATAGATTTAATTTAATAAATTAGTTTGTAATACAAACACATTTTTATACATTATATTCATAGATATGAAATAGGAAAATTGTAAAAAGCTTACGTTACCTATATATTGAAAGCCTGAGCAAATATATTCATATTAATAATCAAATTTTGAAATTTCACTTGTGCAATGTTACACGTTGATAAGACGTCCGAATGCTTTCAAAAAAACAAAAAGCGAAATGCACAAATAGTGACAATATGTTGCAAATTATCCAAGATCTCCAAACGTTTACTGATATTGCATATCATGCTGTCTCGAATTTGCCATTTATTATTAAAGTTTATACAATATATTGGTATTTCGAAATTTCAGTTAACAACCGTCCCTGTGACTTAACATCTTATTTCCTATTTGCCTACGATTCCAGTTAATGATCTTGAGACTGACTACGCTTTCCTAAGTTTGAAGATTATAAAAAAAATCAAGACGTTATGGCGACAGTTTGAATTAAGTCTATGGTCAGTCTGTGTTTTTCCTCGTTTCAAAGACTATCTCACAATGTCACGTTCAGGAGAACATACCAGTCCCCAGATTTATTGTCTATGAAAGTAGGCCGATTTCCTCGTCTGAGCTCTCCAAAAAACAAATAGTATTAAGCTACAAGTCATAAAAATGATTTTTGTATACATTGCCCACATAAACCACAAAAGAGGAAAGGTATTGTCGTTAATGGATATGTTCTTAAAAGCATATCAATGTTATCACAGTAGACTTGACATACAGTTGTTAAGTTATGGTCACTTTGATTACATTTGGTACAATTTTTCTTGTTTCGGATAATCTAACTATTTCTCAAAACCTTAGTGACATAAAGCTTTGTAAGTGAACAGATAGTTCCATATGAAATCATGTCGTTTCTTTCAGGATTTCTGTATTTCTTTTGAGTTTGTATTTAAATGACCTCTAAAAGTAATTGGATTTTAAAGTGTGTCCTTTCTTTATTGGCAATAACTTGGAAGTGATCAAAGTAAACCTGCCAGGAACACAAATAAATTGACATGGACAGAGAGGCAATTTGCGTGTTTATGGACATCTATCCAATTGAAACAACGATTGAGATTAATCATGAAGGAACCACGCGAGCACTTGGCATTTTGATAACTACAAAATAGAGACAGGGTTTGTGTTTGTTACCGATACAGCAGAGCAAACAAAATATATTGCTTGATTTTGAAATAATATTTTATTAGAAATGTAATATGAGAAATGAATCCAATCATTATCAAGGAAATGATTTATGAAATGCACAATTTAATCTAATCTAAGGTAAGTATGTAAAACCAGTATATCTAAACGAGATGCATAGTTCATCCAAACTAGTAAATTAGATATATGGTTTTATATTTTTAAATTGGTGAAAGCAATAAACATCAAATAACAATGAGTTTGTTTTATATAAAAATACTTCTATCCTGAATTATATTTTCCTGTTCATCGTAGAGTCGAGATAAACAGGCAGCTATAATTACTTATCCATACACATATTTCTATCTCTATCAACACTCTTAACATTGAGACAATGGACGATGATGATTATGATCATATTTTGGAAGCCCATGTAAAGGCATTTTATATCCCTACCAAGTCTAAACTGTAATATGTCGATCTGCTGACTGTATAAAGGTTGTTTATGTAAGCATATTTTTTTCAGAGGCGACCACTCGTCGACAGACAAACATATTGACTTCACACCGAATCTGAACAAAAGTCGTATTAACTTGAGTTAATAAATATATATTTGATTGGGACAACCTGTTGTTCAATGCTATTGTTATTTTCGCTCCATTTGCCGGTAGTCCTAACTCAAACCAAAATACCCTTCTAACTGCAGTTTGTTGTTTAACTTTCTTTTCTGTATACGGTACATAATAAAACAAATATGGCTGTTGTATTCGGTAAACGATAGGCATTATTACATTATTATTATCATTAAAATGATTGTTATTTCTCACTGTAAAAGTTTAGTGTTATTTTGTAACTCCTGATAATGCGTTTCAATGGAAAGTCTAAAAGAACAAATTATTATTCGCAGGTAATCAATACATTTCAGAGATTAATTATCCTTTTTTCTTTTGAATAGATAGAAAAAGACTCATTTCACATTAAATGAGAAACCATGGGTGTACATGATAACAAACTGTGATACAAACTTTTCCAAAAATCACGAAACATGGTTAGTTATTCATATCAGCCGCTTTATGGGTTCATTGACTGATCTCTCGAGGAGTAGATAAACGTTATGACCTAGTATTTCATTGTATTCTTGAGCTCTTTGTCAATTAGTTATAAGCAAATATCAGACCATAGTTATTTGTATGGATGATTTTAATATTATACTTTTTATACAAGTCACTTTTTGAGAAGTATGCACTGTCTAAACGGAATGATATGAAGTGTTGGAGAAAACAAAACATGATTGTAAAAATATAAAACATATCGTCTGTGTATCATTAATGTTTTACCTGAATTTAAATGACCCAAATGCATTCAAAGTGAAATAAAAAATTGTTGGATTTTGTCAGTTCACTTCCCTGAACGTTTATTTACATTTAAAAATAACTCTTTCCTGTTCAATAGTGTCCCCTTGCACACAATCATTAAAGGTACATCCATTGTGTTGTTGGGGGTCACATATTGCAAACGTCATAAATGGTGTTACTTTATCGAGAAGTACCGACTGTTACCGAAAACTACCATTTTGATGATAGTAGACTTAGCATATTGACGATATGAAGGTAAAAGTAGTGATTTCTGATCAAAAACCGGACAAGACAGACAAGAAGATAAATTTGAGGTGATGATGTTAAATAGGTCACATAACTACTGTGCATGTAAATTGGACGTGCAGTTTCGGTTTCTGCACATGCATAATGATGTTACTCAATTTTAAATTGGAAACTAATAATTATGATATATTTGGCGATTGGGGATACATATGCAAGCTGAGTGAATCGATTTGTAGTGAAGACAGTGTGTTGAGTTGGAACGTATTAAAGCCAAATACAATTTTATGAAACACAATGGATGCACCTTTAACCTTTTTACCGATGTCATGAACCGAATCACTTTGCCTCATTTGGAGCTACGAATTTTGATGAAGGAAGGCAAGATAAATGTATAGTACAATTTGATAAACTAAAGCTCAGAGTTAATCATAATAATCACCCCCTTAGACATATCCGTATTTTCTCGCAACTCCTCTTTATGATAACACGTTTGCTGGTCGATAACACATTATAACCATGAACACATCCCTGTGTCTGTAGGCACGTGCTGACTTGCTTTATCAAATACAGGGAATGGAATGAGAAAATAATCTGATCAGTTCATTTCATCAATGGTTACATTCCGAGATGAATTTGCCCACCATTGCCATATGTGATATTTTCTCATTCTGTCAACTCAGATAATTTTAAAGGCAAAGTAATACTTTGATACCTCTTGAGGAGATCAAGGGACAATCATTCCTGAAAATGAGACACGCCATGGAAGCAGCAGTAGTATCAGTAAAAACAGTAATGTCATCACTCAGTTCATTTCAAACAAAGTTTTCTTTGTATCTATGTCTTTTGTTTATCGAATATATTCTCTGTCAGTAAAAAGTTCACCAATCTGTTATTTTCATCTGGAATTCCTCTGCTTTATATTGAAAAGTCTGATGTCTCACAAGTTTGATAACATGATGTGTACACAACATGGCACATAAACGTTTCACACTCAGCATGCACAGGCGTGTTGTTACTACACATTTTGAAGGAATTTCGTTGTCTTTTGTGTTTTTCAGCATAACTGGTTCTCATTAAAATAAGTTCTATAAGGATTCCATCTTACAACAATATATTCCAATACTTAAAGGATATCTAACGAGCTTCCCCTCTCATATAAAGTTTATGTCCCGAGTGAAATAATTATAAATTATCCATTCAAATTAAGAGCTATAATAATTCCGTTATACGCCACTGATTTCCAAACACAGTATGTTTATCTCTTAAATTACCTGTTGTAGCACACTTACCGTGACACATTCCGTGTTAATGATTTTTCAAACAATAATCCCGTTTTGTAGTCCTATGAAAAAATTAATTCAACAAGAGTTTGTTTGATGACATATCTCCAAATTAAACCGATGGAAGAATTCATTGTGTTTTGTTGGAGAAATTCATCATTGACAGTGACAAAAGATCAATAAATGAGTTCTCATAGGTAAGTGGCACTAGGCAATAAGATCAAACAATAATGCTACCTTGAAAATAAATTCGAGGGACTTCTATCCCCGCTACGACGAAGTTGGGAGTTTACCGTGTGTTCAACTTTGTTATCTGTACGAGTAACTGAGGTCGTTTCCATTTACGTGATTACTTAAATGTTGGATTTAAAGTAACAATGATGGTGTAGTGCTGTAGCACGTTTTTTAAAAATAAATATCATTTTGTTCTCAAATTTGCCATTTGTTGTTATAGTTTACACAATAAAGTGTTACGTTAGAGGGTTAAACATCTCATTAAATTGCCCGATCAGCCTTTTCCACAGAAAATGTTTATGGTGTAACATATAAAGTGAAAGAAAGCTGTAGGCTTTGTGTTTCATGCGAATTTTAGAGATCAAAGATCAAGATGGTTGACCATTCCAAAATTGTACCATAATTAAAACTCTACTCTGATTGTTTAGGTATCTTTACATCAGTCGGATCACTTGAACTACCTTTGTGCGACTATTTTAATGTGAACATCTTGAAATGGCCGCTCGATGGGAAATGGACTCGCGTGACATTACCTCCATTGCTTTCCACGTCTTAAGGTGAACGACAATGTTTTGCTGTTTCAGTCAATGACTGTTGACCTTTTGTGGTGTTAATATAATATTCCATATTACATTCTGATCTTCATTTATTCTTGATATGTTGCATAGTAGTTACTTTATTCGTGAATACCTTGGCGAGGCGATATGTATGTGACAGACAAATCGAACGTCACTCTTTGATCTCACTTGCGTTCTTCAATGTCTTTATTCACTTCACTCGATGGTACTGTAAAAATTATTGTTAACATTTTACTAATATTGTATAAAGTAAAAAGACTATAAAGTATAGCACTGCCTCTATTTGTATGTATGAAATAAGTCAACATGTAAACAGTAAAAACCATTTCAAACGTCTTGTTACTCAATAATATACTGCATTTCATGTATCTCCTCGCTTCATTATTTGGGAAAATCCTTGAAAAAGCAAATCAAAAAGAGAGAAAAAATTGCTTTAATTGAACATGGAAAGATATGTTTTCCAACAGATTTAATATGTAATTTTTGTTTAATTCGACCAATAAATGTTTTTAAAAGCAATAATTTTCGACCACTTTTTCAAGTCATTATTTCTAAAAAAAACTCAACAAAGTTTTCTTATATGACAAATTTAATAAGAAGTTATACGATTAAAAATAGGGGTTGTAACTGGAATATTACTGTTTCTGTACCAACATAGCCAAAGCTGAAGCTCAGAAACAGTTTTCGATACTTTCTGTCAGATATTTCTATCAACTCGAGTCAAGTAATATGGCGATTGTTTAACGTTTTGAAAAAAAATAATAAAGATTTCAGAACTTTGAATTTGAATATAGCTGTAAGTATCACGGAACTAGATTTTCGAAGCTCTCATAGCGCTAAGATAACTGTAAGCCTATGTTAACATTATGGTACATACAGGTACTTATACACTTACGACTATCTTAGTGCTAAGAGAGCTTCGAAATTATAGAACCTGAACAATATCCTTAGTGCAGGTATATGGACACTTGTTATAATAGTAGACACAGCAAATATCAGTATATATACTTAACATATAGTGTGTTGTCTATATGTATATGTGATTTATCTCTTATTGGAAAAAATATTTGTCCAACAAACAAAGTTGGAACCTGTAATGAATCACATAATATAAAACCTAAACACCGTTCCTTATTTATGCTTCATAAAGAGGTTACTCTAATGATACAAGTTACATGATGGAGTATATGCTAAACCTATCTGAAATAGTGTTTGCTGGATATTAGGGTTCACCTAGACAGAATGATCAACATGAAAACAGGCCATGGTGAACTGTTTGACACAGAACGGTTGACCTACCCTGGCCTGAAGTCTTATACAAGTTGCTACAACAGCAGGACGGTATAAGACGGTGCTTCATTTCCCGTCTCTCCTCAGAACAAAGCAGCTCACGTCAAACTCAGAACCATAAAGGAAACTGTTCATGTAAAGAGATTGAAACAAAAGATTCATTGTCAAGTATTATAGGAACTGAACTTGCAACGGGTTCAGGATAGTCACGCTGTCTATAACAAACAAACAGTTCAAATAGATTTTATGACTCATCAAACACGGATATGTTTGCTTAATTGGCATTCAAACAAGGTTTAAAGGTTGTGGATGAAAGGTTTAACACTAAGATAATTTTAGAATATGATTAAACAAACAATAAGTAGAAACCAACAACAAAGGTTATAATTGTTTTGCATTGCTACTTTGTAGTAGCTATTAATTACGGAGGTGTGTTCTTCATTCTCACTTTGGAACATATTTATGGAAATTTAACTGTCAATGCCTGATGTTTGATGTTTGATGAATCAGTTCAAGTAAATGTTTTGAGATAATTCCATCACGTGGTAGCCGTCACTCATCACAAAGCCTGTTGTAGTGACCAATGTATGCCCTATTTTCAGTAAACGCTTGTACAATTACATCGATACTTTAGAAGTAAGATCGTTTTGATCATGTTAGTTGGACCGGAAGTAGATTCAGGTTAGTTGCAGAAGATGAAACGATTTCATGCATTGTGAAGATTGTGAAGGCTTTTTTTCGCAGGTCCCTAAAAGTAGAACAGAGATAACGTTTAACCATCCTTTGATATATTTCCATTAGGCATCAAAGCTAGCAAAATCCTTAAATTATTCTACCGTGATTAAGAATCTGAAGTGAAGTTATCAGATTTCTCGTGAGTTAATGTTGTATGACATCTGTCTGTCCATGGTCAGATTTATTTACACCCTTTAAATAAATTGTACAAGTTTCGACAATGAATGCGTTTACTTTCTGGCCTGGTCTAACAAAGCTTTATGTCGTGCATAAGAACCAAGTGAAAAACTAGTAAATCCCCAGATAGCCGAAACATGCATTGAATGAATTTCCATTAACATTCATATCTATCGAATTCGAAAAAAATCAAATCATCAACATTTGACGTGTGATATGTGTGTAATGTTTCATCGATGAATATGTGATACCTACTTGTTCCAATTATAAATCGCCTTTAATTGTTACAAACTATCTTTAATGGAAATGCTGTACTTGGTGTGTACTATCGGCAGAGTCAGACATGTAACATTTCTAACCTAATGTCAACATTAGTTCCTAGCATTTTCGGTTGGGTTTTACCAGCTTACCAGAAATTTGGTTTTACCAACAGTCCATAGGGAAGTGGAGGGAATGTATCATGAACATGCCCAGTTTCTTTCAGGATGACATTCATAAATGCCCTGCCCTTGGTTTCCTTGTCCGACCTCGCCACAAAGTAGATCACACCAAACTAGAGGTCACCATGAACATCATATTATTGGTCTACTTTATACAAATTAGATATCATTGATTGCATATATTGATCACAAAACGTGACTTAGTTATGGTAGAAAAAAATACTCAGGTACTCTTTATTGACGCATACAGAGAAACGAAAGATGTCAGTAGAGCAATTTAAGAGACAAATACAACGTTGCCGATGCTGTTTATATTCACAGTGCTTTGATACAAGTGTTAAAAATAATAGTAACAATAGTGGTCTTATAAGAAAATAATTCCATTTGTCGTCTATTAAGTTATTAAATAATATAATCCATACATATTCTATAACAAATGCAATTTGAACAAAACGGTAAGCATCTTGATGACAGAGACATGGTCTTCGATCCACTTAGAGAATATGCGAAATGTGCACTGACTAGCAGTCAGAGGAATGCCTTCATGCGACAGACGGACTTGTCCCTTGGACTATGGGTGACAGCCATGTGTAATCAATTGTATCTTCACTGTGCTTAATGGAAATGTAGTAGAGAGAACGATAATAATTGATCCAAAATGGATAATTTCATACTACATACCACAGGTAAAATGTGTATAAGAATAATATGTTTAATTCCTGAACAATCAGAATAACGTGATTATAAATATACTTTATAACATATATATTAGAGGTAAATGTAGTCACTAAATTGAGTTTTCCTCATGATATGGATAATTGAATTACATTTGTTGCCATTTTATTATGTTATTTTGTGTTGTCCGTTCTGTAGAGGTTGTTTCTAAATCATACACTGTCCATACAACTTGCGCCGGACATATATAAACATCAACAAACAAATACATCATTTATTTATATACCTTCATTACTTTCTAATTGCATATCTGTGGTATCATTGTGCAATTCAAGTTTCTCTGCCAATGCTCTTAGAATAAAAAAGACATTTTTGAAAACAGGCATATTCAAACTAAGATTTCTTCCCTTCTTTCATCAGATGATAAAGGATCAAACAATGATCTGAAGTAGTTGATTGAAGTTTCTTTTTGATAAAACAACGAACTCATTTAGATAAGCTGTCAGATCAAAACGGTATTTCAAAAGAATGTTTTACTAATTAATAATCTAAAAACCTTAAAAAATAGAGGTCTATTTTCTTAAGCACTGGTTCAACGTCATTATGTTGTAATGGTAATCATTTGATGGAACTTTAGTTAAAAGGAGGTTGGTCATCCAGCTCAGTAACCTGATGAGAGAAGACCTGTTTCACTCACCTTGGGTTAAAAACGTTTCTGAAATTACTGTGTCAAACATGTAAATGTGCCAATGTGTTAACATTAAAATCTAAACACAATCTGTAGAGAAAAAATAATGCTCTTAAAGTTTTATTGAAATTAACTTATCAGATGTTTCTAACAAATATGCATATCTTACCATTAGATCG
Source organism: Gibbula magus (assembly GCA_936450465.1). Classification (NCBI taxonomy): domain Eukaryota; kingdom Metazoa; phylum Mollusca; class Gastropoda; order Trochida; family Trochidae; genus Gibbula; species Gibbula magus. The sequence continues at coordinate 2,715,532 of OW388291.1, forward strand.
TGAAAAAAAAAATATTGTCAATTTCAGTAATCATCTAACACTATTTATGTCTCGTTTTTGACAATTATTAAATAATGAACTTATTCCAAAAAGCATATTAATAGGCAAAGATACTAGTGGTTTGTGAGTTTTTAAAAACACTTTTATAATTTGTGTTGTATGCTAAATGAAGAGGTCACACAAATACTGCGTTATATCGGAACAAATTGGAACCTTGCCTGAAGGAATTCCATGTGTGCAATACATGTTACAAGCAAATAACTAGTGAATATGTTCCATTATCAAAGACACCCAAATATTAGAGGTGAATGGGTGGTCAGATTTAGTGTTGTTTAACAAGTTGTAGCCAATGAGACTACAAGTGAATGTCAGGTTCAATCGAAATAAGGTAAAGTGATTCCACAAAGGACATCGATAACAAGATCGATGACTTTGCGTAATGGGACACTATTGAACGCAAAGATTGAGTGTTAAATATAATTGATATCTTGGAAATGATACCAACGTATGCCTCACCAGTTAGACAATTTGTGCCTAGATGGGTTTTCTGAAATTGATAATCATTTTTCAGAATGAGCATTGATCTGAAAGTGAAAAAATGAGTGATTTTAGAGATATGAATGAACCTAACACACGGCATGTCTATCAAATAAACATATAAACTATATATGTAGAAATCACTTTGTAGCCAGCAAACTTACATTACGAGAGACATCGTGAGCAAAAGAAAATACCATCGCATTGACGTCAGCATGCTTATATGTATGAGTGTTAGTAGTACATTCTTATGACGGTATTGAGGACATCTGACTCACTGAACTACTTTGCCTTTGTGTTATTCAAGTTGAGGAATAGGTATTAGCATAAGTTCACTGTTATCTTGTAAGGCAATATCAGTCTGATTTGTAGAATATGAAAGACAAAGTCCTATATTTTATGTTGATAGATATTATCAATCAAGCATTGTTTAGCAAAGGTTTACACATTGGCAAGATGAGTTTTATTTCGTGTGTCTGGGGACACAGGCTGTATAATGTATTTAATTTAATATGTCATGTAACGTTTTATGAATGGTGATTGAAAGTTTAACATACTGGAATGTTGCATTGCAGCAAAATGTATTGATATATTTCTAATGTTTCGGCCAGTCATGTTCGCTTAGCAGACTAGTGCCAATGTTGTCTGCCCAAGGTCACATTTCGTCTTTTTGCCTTTGAAAGGTGAACATGTCACAAGAAATCCATTTATAGACTTCACACTTTTCGTACTGGAGTATTTAAGAAGGTAAGTCAACTCCTTGAATTTGCAGATATTTTGTGCACGTTTTTTTGTCATGGCAACAATTGTAACTTATAAGAGTGAACGATCACAGCAACTTGAACGATCTTCCCTTTGTAATAATAAAGGAGGTTCCTTACCATTGTTTCTGAGCATCCTCAATTGTCAGAATCAGAGAGAGATTTTACAAGCGCTTCCGGCAGAGCTGATCCCATCTCGCACTTGTAGCCACATAGTCTTATAGCCTTAGTGTACACTTTCAGTAACAGTGTTCGTTGTGCACATTTGAAATTTAAATAACTGTCTGGAAATATGATAATAAAATCATTTGATTATAATTGTGAAATATTGTATTTGTTTTATGGCAAAGAGATATATTTTGTTATTTTGCTCTATAATCTAATTTGAGGGGAAATGGTCGTGCATATTGAGTAAGAGTTATCTCCCTTGCAACTGAAAAATTACAGTTTCTCAAGGGTTTTTTTTCAAATTATTATTCAAGTTAGCCTTGATACATAGGATTTTTTTGGGTTAATTTTGTTGTTGAATTGTATTTCTATCAAACAGTGATTTTTTTCCAGCAAATATTGAGATTAATTGACATAAATATTAATATTTTACAGAAAACAATAACAATTTGTAAATATTCAATTTTAGGTAAAAACCTACAAGTAACAATAAAATTGCATTTTCGTCTTGCATATATGTGTAACCATGACCCTTTTATTAACATAAGGCAATAATTATTAAATATGTTTGTTGTTTTATCATCATGATAGTGTGAAATGACAGTGAAAAATGTAATTTTTTGGCGCGATCCCACCTACATTGGGAGCTCATATTTAAAAAATGAGCACGGTGACCCCTATTTTTTATAACAGAAATGGATTTAATTTAGTATATGTTTTTCATGTATACAGTGAAATATTATCAATTTCTTGAGATTTTTTAAATTGGTAAGAAACCTCCTTAAAGGTTATATGAACAGACAAAGTTAACACGAACACTTAAATTAAAACACCCTTTTTATTGCCATGCTGCGACACAGGGGCAAGTGCTGATTGTTTTAAATAAATATGGTTTAAAACATCGTATCTATGAGGGAGTAACTTCAACGTTAAACTCAATTGTATTCAGGTTTTTAAGAAGTAATTGTCCAATGATGTAGTCTCGAGACAACAATCAGGAGCCGGTTCCTGAACCGAATCTCCCGAGGATACAGACCACGTACTTTATATGTAAACTCTTTTCAGGTAATTTGATTATCTAAAATCTCTTAATATAAAAACAACACCCCTGTACTGTTTCATGGGCTGAGTGCTGAAATGTTACTAACTCAATGAACCATTTTCTGGACATAAATGCATAAACATGTCTTACTATTGACTATAAATGTTTGATTCAATCATTGGTGACGAAGTCAAATTATGTGGACAAATGCCATAGATTAGAGTATGGAAGACTAATGGCAAGGTTACTAGCATTTCAAGACGATGTTACACCATTAACCAATGTTTATATTTTTCCTACACCACAATGATCAGTTTATTTTGAGAGGAACATATAAATATTTAATTGATAATGAGGAATCCTGACGCAATGATTAAGTATGAGTCAGGGTTCATTTCTTGTTTGATCGCAAATGGTAATCTTATTCTATAATTTTGGTTAAACCACTAGTGATCAAGATGGTATATTGTGACAAATATCAAAATAAGAAACCTGACATAAGTTTTATGGTAGGGAATCCCTAAAATCCTTTCGTCCCACGACAGAAGACTATTTTTTATTAAATCTTATTATACAAAATGACTCTTTCCGGTTTCGAATACAGCGAGCATCAGTTAATTATTTCTTCTCTAACAGAATTTTACTTTTAGTCATAGTTTTTGCTCTATAAATACATGATGTGTCCATCATGACCTCGTCTCTTTAATCTGTTATGTCATTTACATTTGTGATATTCTTTCGTGAGAAATCTAAAAATGTATATGTAATATTCCTTAGTAGAACTTATTTTATGGAATAATGGGATTAATGTATAATGTGGTTTTTATTTTCAGGAAATCATATGTCTCTGTCATTCGATAAATATGGCAAATGCATTGATAATTTTCTCACTAATCAAGAATTCAAAATCACAATCATGAAATTATATTTCCTATTCATTACCAATGTCATGTTTATCAGAGTTAGAAATCAGCTTATCATAACAAAATCCTAATCATTTTACAAAGTTAAATCAAGAGATAAATAGACAAATGATTAATCATCAATCCACTTGCATTATCAATAATGGAATTGCAGAGGATGTCTACATCCTTCAAAAATCACACAAAAAGGTTTTTAACATTTAACTAGAGATTAATTCTAGTGAAGATAAATGACACCACATTACCTTTATTACTGAGCATGACGTACAAGGCAGGAAAACAACAGAGTACTACAGGAATACATGATACAACTGTTCATCTACATGTATGACTGTCAATCACGACTATGAAACAATTGATTAAAAATCCCACATTGCTGCTCGATAAACATATTAAGCAAAACTTTGATAAGTACATGTTTACAAGTTCTTGGTTATTTTGCTAATTCTATGTGGGTAGATGTGCATGACATCAAAGTGATTCTTAACAAATATTCGTTAATGTATTGAAAATTAACAAGCTAAAAGAACATTACATTTTATGAAGTATTAATATTAAGATTCTGTTTACAGTTTGTTAGTATTCAAAATATCGACATTTTAAGGACATTACTTGTACTAAATCTATTATATTGTGCCTAATCAATCATTGTCTTTTTTTTAATAAGTGTATCTGACACACACATTACAAGATGAAAGGTGTCAACATAAACGTTTTGGTTCTTGAAATTGTGCATACGAAGGTGTTTCAATGGCGGAATAAGTTAAGCAGTTATGATCTTTTGAGATTCTCAGAAAATAGCAATTTTCGAAAAATGACAATGTTCTATGACTTGTCATACGTAAACTATGACAGACACATGTTCGAAAACATTAGCTATTAAACATAACCATATCTCCAGTGGTTTACGATCGACAATTCACCAAGGAAAGTATCCCTCGAAAATTCTCAAAATCACAAAATTTTGATTATTTGTTTCTTTGTTCAAATTGTGCACAAACTATCAACTTTTATACGATAATGATATGTTGGGGAATTGTGAAGCTTTTTATAACAAAAATATTGCAGTCAGTAACTTTGACATAAGTCAGTTTGTTACAGAGTTATGTCCCTTTGAACAAGAAAGCCAAAAGCAAACCATTACAAAAAAATCATATTCAAGGCCAGATAATTTCTTCTATTTGAGAGGCATTCTAGAAGTTGGTTGAAGAGAAGACAAATATTTTATGGATGATCAACTTTTTATTTATTAACAATTGCGACGTTTCGGTATAGATCATTATACCTTATAACATGGATACCAGTGGAACGCTGTCAAAAACACTCATAAACAACAAACAAGATTACAGTTTTGATGTTTGAGCTTGATGTTACGTAAAGCAGTGAACTGCAGTAATCAAGATGTGAATAATACATGCTAGCACTAGCGTTTTCAAACGGTCTGCATTCCGATAGTTCTTGATATTGCCAATATTGTCAAGGCAAAAAGGCACAGAACGACATACGGATATAACATAAGCTTGAAGAGATTAAGATTAATCAAACCTTACAACAGAATTGGATTAACAGAGGTATCACAGATAGTTCTGCTGAAATGTTTTACTTTGAGTCATTGTGACATTCATCTTGATGTACTGTTATTGATATTATTGTCAATTCTCTTATCACATCTGTGTCAAAAACCGTTATTTTAATATTGACATTACCTGAGATTATTAACCTCGTGTGTTATCGTTAATATCATATATTTGAAAGAAAACACGCCAAAGGCTCCCATTATACAATTGTTTTCCATCAAAATGATATTAATGATACGGTAACTTACCTGGTTAATAATCTCTAAAACTGTTTATAGAGTGACAAATGCAATCGAAGACCAAGATAAACCTTATACCCGTGCAATGTAGTCGCGAGGGTGATCGGTTTTGACACACATGCTTTTGCATGTTTTATCTGAATTTTAAATCTATGAGTCTAAGGAGAGATGGGTCGAAAAAATCATACTCACATACGGTAACATTTTGCGACAACGATTTATTGTTGTGAATAAGTCTAAAAATATATGTATTATATTTTATAAGTTTAGTTTTAGCAATAAACGGACATCGCTTGCATTTACCGCAACATCTTTTTAACGGTCATTTTACAACATGGTGCATGCCGTTATCGCCACCTATTTTCGCGGTAAATATGTTACTAATGTGTTATGTCAATTAGATTCATATCTCAAGTAAGTGATGAATATAAATCACCTTGTATGATCAACTGATAGTTGTTCTTCTATCAAGCACTCTTAGATTGATGTTATGTTCAATAATAATTACATGACACGCCGACAAATTTACACTTGAATTGATCAAAATTGACGTCAGGTTTTTACGTTTATGTATGTAATTTATATAATTACGTTGAAGTGATGAAACGTTTGGTGACCCCTGATTATTATTTCTGAATCGGTTTGTTCATTCAACTGCGCACATCATATTACAATTTTCGCAATATCTAAAATATGCGTTGTGAAAGTGTCAGTGAAAACTCATGTTGAATATACGAAAAACGATTATAAAATTGCTGTTTTAATTTAAAAAGAGCTTAATTAAAAAAAGTGGCCTCAACAGTGTCATTAATTTTCAAAATATAGATTTTCTATGTATTCCCATATGTGATTAAATTGTATCTGAAAGGATTCGGAGTTTAATTATTGAAAGCGTTTTATTTAAGTAGGTTAAATCGGTAAAAAATAGTGCAATTTGGTGACAGGGGTATTATTATTAGTGCCGGAAACTCTTTTAATCATTCGGTGACCCCCACATTTTCTTTCATTTTTTGGATATAAAGACATAATAAACTTGCTATTTTGAAAAAAATAAGCGAATTCCAAAATATTTTATTTGATCGTCCCATCTCTCCTTAAGCCAATTTCGGTTTTAAAATGGTCATTGTAAGGCAGTTAATACCTCAACTCAAGAGTCTCCTCATCTCAAGTGCTGAGGATGATCAGTATGTGACAACCCATGCCGCGTTATCAAAAAACACCATTAACTCATGTAGTGATCATGTGGGAATTCTCCTAACATTTGACAATTAATGCTATTATACAACGGGAATAACGATCCCAATATATCCAACAGCAATTTACTAGTTAGAAACCCCGAAGGAGGAAAATAGCCATAACATAGGCATTCATGTTGATACAATCTATTGATCTGTCCTTTTTATCTATTTATTAGATGCTATATACATGGATTATATCAATTATTACCAAATTTACCCTCACATTCATATATTGTAAAATTATCACGGATATCTATGCAGTCATATTCTTTCATGACATTTTATAATGCCAAAATACGCGACTAATTTGTCTGTAAGGTTATTAACGCATGAGGATGGAATAATTTGCGAAAGTTGTTTCATTTTATAAATTTCAATATTATCATAAGTGAACGTGATAAACGTCAATAATAGATAAAGGTTGTCTCAATCAATGATCATATGAAATATCATGTTCGCATTGGAATTATCATAAAAGTCTCCCAAAACTATCAGAGAGAAAATAATCATTAGTCATTTCAATATCTTCTCAGCCTGTTGCGATGTCAGGGAGCGATGAGACAGGATCTTGTCTTCAAGATGTATTTGTAAGCAATACTTTTGAAAGAGATCAAAGTATGACCGACAAAGACTTTTCGAAAGAGACTCATGTAGAGAATTTGAGAGAATTTCCTTCTACAGACAGCATCAATATACGAAATGAGGAAGATGCCGGTTCGAGTGGAATTTGCTGCAGTGACTCGTGTGTCAGCTTCACCCAGAACACTACCCTACATGGACTACGATACATCTGGCTTCCGGATGCGGGGATTCTTAGAAGGATAATGTGGTTTCTCTTGGTAGCAGGTTGTATGTCCATCTCAGGTTACCAAATCATGGACCGTATTCTGTATTTCAACAGTCTCCCAGTCAATGTCAATGTGGAGGTTAAATTCAATAACACTTTGGTGTTTCCTACAGTCACCATTTGCAACCAGAATGCATTCAGACTCAGTAAAGCTGCCGACATGGGATGGTATAACCTCCTACTGTCCATGTATACCAATCTTAAAGCTTACAATTCTTCAGGACTGGACCAGCATAGTGCAAGTAATCTCACTTTAAGTGACATATTGAATGCAACCAAACACACAAAGGAAGATATGATTGTAAGTTGTAGGTGGAAAGGATACAAATGTGGTGCTCAGAATTTCACGGAGATGATGACTGATTATGGCGTTTGTTACACCTTCAACTATCCGGATGGAACTATGGACATCAAAAGTGTGCAAGCCTCGGGGGAAGACAGGGGTCTATCCCTGATTCTGAATGCGGAACAGTACGAATACATGCAGGGCCCTCATGATTCGGTTGGCTTTAAGTTTCTCATCCATGACCATAAACAGTTCCCAAAAGTTAAGGATCTTGGCATTGCCCTTCCAGTTGGACAACGCTCCTTTGTGGCAATGAAACTGACGTCTGTTGAGAACCTACCCAAACCTTATGGAAAATGTTCTTCATCTAAACTTGATTTTTTCGCAGTTTACTCTCAACAAAACTGTGAGGTTGAGTGCTTCACAAAGGAGCTCATTAGCATCTGCCAGTGTAGGCTACATTATATGCCCCACAAGGAAGGAAGTCCCAGTGTCTGCACTCTCTCAGAGTATCTGGACTGCTATCTACCTGCTGAAGAAGATCTCCAGCGTATCATTCAACGCAAGTGTCACTGCCCCGCACCTTGTCACATGAGTATCTTTGAATCTGCGGTTACCTACGCGACTACTTCAGAATTCATTGGTAACCAATTTTTGAATAATAGAAACCTTACAGCCCTGCAGATAAGTGCTGACACAGCTAGGGATGTAGGGAATCGGCAAATAAATAGACGAATTTATTTTGAAAAAATGACAAACACGTTTTTCTATAAATTAAGAAATAACATAGACAATATTGTACTTTTAAAGATGGAAATTAAATATAAAACCTCTTTTGCAAAAGGTTATTATATTAATACAAATGAAACTGAATCGAGCATTAAACTTTTATACAGTGCGAGAAATCCTCCTGAAGAGGGTTGAAAAAGATGCTAAGAATGTTATGGAAGAGAAGCGACTTTCACTATTATCACAGGGTAACAACCAGTTTGTTTCAGTCATCAATGGTAAAATTGACCAATTGCTCAACTTCAACATGAGTGATTCGAATATGAGGTCGAGTCTCTTTGTAGTGGCCGTAAATGAACTGGACTCCCGGCTTTCTGTTGCAAGAAAAACTGAACAAAAGCTCAAAAGTTTATTGGAAACCTCTGGACTAACTAACCTAATCAACAATTTGACAGCAGACGAAAGAACAATGTTCCTTCCCGAAAGTTTTAAAAGTGAAATAGATACAATTACACATAATCTGTTGAACGTTCACACTCTCACAAAACAAGTTATCCGTGCAATGACTTGCTATGGAGACATCTTAAATGACGTATTTTATAACCGTACTTTGAATACGAAGCGTCTAAGTCTTAAGAATTTGGAATATTTAGGTGCAACCGAAGAGCTTGCTGTACAAAACCAAATATTATTTAGTGAAAGTGTATTTGAAAATCATGCCATGCAATTGAAAGAAAAGCTGGTTGGTAGGTTGGCAAACTTTGCATCAGTTCTTAAAGAATATTTAAGATTCCTAGATCGCATGATGAAAAACTTGGTGGCAATCCATGAAGCACTCCGCTTAATGCAAGCAAAATACCTTGCCTGTGAGAATTATCTATCAGGAAAAATAAGTAAACTGAAAGTTGCGATTAGGCATTTTGTCAAACCCTCAGTTGAAGCCTCCCACATTTTGAAGGTAAATGTTGAATCTTTTCATGGATATCGAAATCAATTCGAGGGAATCATGGACAAAACCGAAGCTGCTCAAAATTTGGTTATTAATGAAGTCTGTAAAAAGCAGAGGCGGTTGTATCTTTATTTTCAACACATCAATTTCAGTAAATGCAGTTATTTATTATCAAATTCTTTTTTCGCACAAAAACATACATTTGCCTATAGACTTAAGAATCATCTTATTGATACAGAACCTTTGCTTGAAGTTGTCCAGGATTTGACAGAACACATGACGGAATTTGTTGAAACGAGCAAGATTGACACCTCCTTTATCAGGAATCATATTTTGAAAGTTGATTTCTTCTATCGAGAAATGAGTTATAACACCATCACACAACAAATTGGTTACGATATATTTGCTCTCCTCTGTGACATTGGTGGATCCATGGGATTATTTATTGGAGCAAGTGTTGTAACTATCTTTGAAATTCTAGATTTCCTTTGTATAGATGGCTTCTCACAACTTTACAGTAAGAAGAAGAATTAGAAAAAGGTTGTTATTACATAGATGAGGTCGATGTACAGATAAGTAGTAGGAGCCAGATGAAAAGGCTGTACAGTGTTTATAGAGTAGATGAGGTTGTTGTGCATGATTGTTGAGGAGGATAAACTACGTTGATAGGAGAGTGGTGTACATAGTTTGTATAGTTACATTTACATTTAGTGTACATTTACATAATAAGTTAAGTAATATTATGGCAGGTGATGGTCATCTCCCCTTGGCAAGGTGAAAACGTATCGAGACTACTCTACCCGTTTATTACCTTGCCTTCAACGATAGCAGAAGCTGTGAAATGTAGCAGCGACATCTATTGTGATCACGAATTACGCCCCTACCAGTTTTTGACATACAGAAAATGAAATCGCCGTTTGCATTCGGTACCAATTCACAAATGCGATCCTCGATACAGTTGTAGAGGATATACAAGTCATTGTGTTTGTGATCGCAGCAGAGGTTTTGTAAATTTTGGCAAAATACTTGAAACAATTTGGAAAAGATTCGACTCTGTTAAGTAGGTGGCATCGTATCACCGCATACACAACAAGTACTTGCCACGGAAGTTCAATTTGCAAGGCGTCTTCGTATTTGCCTTTCCGATTCGAATGCAGAACTCTTAAATCTTAGCACAGAAAATGCGAGGATTGAAGTCAAGGGCGAAGACAGAAGATTTAGAAATGACGTTGTGAAGATGGTGAGGGTACAAAATAACCTTTTTCTGAGCTGGGAAATCTTCTTGGTGTTCAAAGTTTTATGTTATTCCGCAGTTTCTAGTGTGACTGGTTTCTGACAAGGACCCTCATGTTATTCCGCTCGATGTTGTGTCCTAGGTTCCCGTTGGGGTGATGGTTGATTTGTAGTCTGTTTTGCGGACTGATGCTTGGTGTTCTGTTGTCCTTTGCGTTCGGCTTCGGGTCCGGGGTTCGAATCCTGCCAGGGGCACGGCAACTTTGTCTGCAGTAGATAACTATTCTACACACTTTAAGGTTTGGGTGCAATTCTACACTGAATTTCAGTGCAGTACCACCCATGGTTGGCTAGTTCCATCCGATGGGCGCAGGTTTCACCGCAATGCATAGCCACATGGTGTTGCAGGCTTTTTCCCTGCCATAATACTAGCAGCCGCGATATAAGTGAAATATTATTGAGTGTGGCGTTAAACCCCAATTCGCCTCTCCACTGTTATCCTTTGGGTTAGTGGTCTTGGAGTTTAAACTACGTCCCATTCACAATCTGATAGACCACACCCAAGGGGGCTGACTTCTTGTTGTCCTTCTGAAGTTTCTTGCCTTTTTGGAAGAATACATCGATGTTGGCCTGATATGTATGATAGACTAGTGGTGAATCATTTAGTCATAAAGACCTTGGTTTATTCCATTTCTATATACGGTCATATACACTTTTGTATTTATATCAATTTCATGTAAATATTGGTATATTTTATTTGTCATAAATATAAGTAGACGTGAATACATTGCATTTTGATAAAATACCAATTTGATAAGAGAAAATTGTATAAAAATTAAATGAGATGTACACTGTAGACATGAATATATTTGCATGAGTAAAGATTTATCGCATGTTTATATTGAACTGTAAGCCCAAAATGGTATATTGTATTAATATTGATATTATTCAAAGGAGATATATTGTATTTATATCCAGTGGTATGTGTTGTATTTAGATTAAATGTTTTACAGACTTTGATATATTGTATTTAGATTTAAGATAATGTAGATGTGATTAGATAGGCGACGTGGGTACTTTGGATTTAGACTAGTTGTTATGCTGTCATATATATTGAGATTAATTGTCATAATGTCTCAAGTATATCGTGTTTTGAATAAATCAAATGTTGTCGTGAACATTGTATTTAGATTAATTGTTCTGATGTATAATGTATTTTGAAATTTGTTTAATGTTGTCATGTAGTTAAATTTAGATTAATTGATATGCTGTCGTAAGTATATTGTATTTTAAATAATTGTAATTTTGTCATAAGCATTATATTTCAGAGTGTTATGCTGCCGTGAGTATATTGTATTTTGAATAAATCTTATGTCATTAGCATTGCATTAAGATCAATTGCTGTCGAAGTATGTTTATTTGAATAAATCTAATGTTGTCATGAGCTATATATTGGGATTTATTGTTATGCTGTCGTAAGTAATTATATTTTAGATAAATCTTATGTTGTCATGAGCATGATATTGGCATTAATTGTTATGCTTCGTGAGTATATCGTATTTTAAATAAATCGAGTGTTGTCATGAACTTTACATTGGGATTAGCTGTCATACTGTCGTGAGTATATTGTATTTTGAATAAATCAAATGTTGTCTTGAGCATTGTATTTTGAATAAATCAAATGTTGTATCTAGATTAATTGTTATGCTGTAATAATTATTTTGTATTTTAAATTTGATCATCCAACTTGAAAACAGACTGTCTCAGTAGGGTAGGCGGGACTTTTCTACGCTGCTTATGATTCGTAAACGTCAATTGCAATGCAAGTTGACATTCATGTGATAATTGAAGAGGAGAATCTTTAATCAATATTTACAACATTGATTCATTGTTATTTACCATCTTGACTAGATGAAGCTGCACTCACATTACATATAGAAATTAAATGAGACTGGATATTTAGTGTCTATACAAAAGAGACACTAATTTGACACTATAAAAAGCCATGAACATATTAGTGCAAATGCTGAGTTTGCAATAGATAATGATGGTCTATTTGGTATTCAATGTTATTGATTTCTTCTTATCGGATGGGATACAATCATGCATACAGACAGATAAAAGTCTCTTAGAATGTGATAATCGTTTACTCCAAGTGTTGCGCTAAGAACTGGTCATGAGTTTTAGAACGTATTAGACCCCGAGTTAAAACAGTGGTATATTACCGTATATACAGAAATGTACATATCGCTGTTGTCTAGTTTCTGCCATTTCGTTGTCTGTGACGTCCAAAACAATTTCGCATTACGTCATTGAAGAGGGTCACTCATGCTGCTTTGAGATGGAGAAATGCTCATATATTTTGAAAGAAAAACAAATTTATTAACGACCATTTCACATTGATTTGAATTTAGCAAGTTGGATGTATTAACGTTTATAATTTCCACTGTGTTTGTAATGTTTGGAGTAATTGTTGCAGCATGAAAGTCATTGCTGCCAGTTCTAGGTCAAACATCCTTTGTTTGAATACATCTAACACTGTGTTAGTATTACCAGTTTACCAACATTGTAATGATGTTTCTTGATCATCTTGTCACTGTCATCTAATTTCTTATAAATATTTACAATTTACTTAGTGCAAAAATGTAAGAATGCATAGTCAGTGCCGGTTTTCCGGTATAAATTTGCCCCAATAAAAAATCATCCCCCACTCCCCCGGCGATTTCATACCGGTACCAACCCTCAGCTCGATAGAAAGATTACAAATATAACTATTTACATCTAATTACTTGTTATTTTCCATATGAATAAGCCGCAACTGATAATGCTGCATTCGAACGCCAAACTACATGTATCATTAAAAAATTTTGTATGGCATTTAGATAGCATTCTAATAAAATGCACTGAATAGAGGACATCTGTTTATTCTTGACTAATACAACGTTTATCTCATAGAGGTAGAGTGTATATTTTCACGAGTGGCGAGATTTACCATGTCACCGGTTCATAGATAGAAACCAAACATAGCACAATATACACTGAGTTTCTAAATGTGGAATATCTAATGACGGTATTCTAAAAGAAAACGACATTATAAACTTCTACTAGTGACATCACTACATTTTACATGGGGGTTCCAAATTTGGTATGACTGTCTGTTTAACCGGGTTGTGATATTTTTAGTTTTTAAGAAATGTCAGACAGTCCGATTCAGATATCATTAAAGTCATTCTGGCGCCAGAAGTCTCATTTAAAAGCTTTTATGACTGTTAGATATTATTCTTAAAAAACTGTGATAAGTATATATTCAGTATATAACGTATAACAGTGTCGACAGTCTGATTAAAATCGACCTTGTTCCTAGGATAAAATTTGCAAAATAATATATCTACCGGGATACGAATAGGTTCTGTAGATTCCTCGCCACAAGGTCTGAGAACATCCCGTATAGGCGTGTGTTCCGAACCAGTTTAGCGCAGCCAAAGCCGAGTCAAATAGCTGACCAATCACATCATAGTATTTAAACGGTCGCTGTTTTGAAAGCATTCAGAAGAGACAAAAGGATAGCTGTTTGGAGTTATCTGCCCCTAGCTTCTGGCACCGAAAGCATTTGTTGGGCATGTTTTGATTGGCTACCTGAATTGCGCTCGAACACGCGAGTCTGTAATCAGACGGTTTGGCGTGGAACCTACGACTGATATGAGTTTGTATCCCGGTAGATGCCCTATTATGCAATTTTTATTCCACGGAAAACCGCTATTAGTCTCGTTTAGGATCACGGGGCTCAAACTGACAGTCATCACTTTTATCGTGGTAATTGTGAAGACTGCATATTAAGCATATTAAGCAAGTGACGGGTTCAAAGATCAGAACCAAACATGGAACACTGCAACTTCCAAACGCAAGGCGTAACTCTTGCCAGTCTGTATTACTGGCTGATTTATCCCTTGCGGTATTTCCCTCACTTTCTTGTGTAAAGACAGTGAATCGCTGCACCAGAAATGCATAGCGGGCCTGGATTTCCAAACACAGATTTCTTAAGGAAATACTGCAAGGCCTAAATCAGCCAGTAATGGAGACTGGCAAGAGTTATGCCTTGCATTGGGAAGTTGGGAACACTGTAGACTACTAAACTACTCTAATGCTCGAGTAACTGCACATGTTTAGACTAAAAGCTTGATACTCCAAACAATCATGCTATTGCACATACAGTTGATCATAATCCATTTTATTACCAGTTTTTGGGACACGCTAGTGAGCTAGTATGTGCGATTCTGTAGCTGTTATTCCAAATCCTTATTTCGAGTAATCAACGGCACGCCTCGGTCTTCTTCTTTTTCTAATAGAATTCCTGCAAACTGCATGTAAATGTATATGAAAAACATGGTCTTTCATTGAGAACAACGTTAGGTAAAGACACGTATACTAACCTTCTCAAAACAAAATGTACTTGATGATGGCAAACGTCACAATTTTGTTCGAAAACTATAGTAATAGGCTTTGTGGTTCGTTATGGTTTCATTCGTCAAGTCATTAGGTACATTACATCTGTTTATTTAGTTAGTTAGTGACTTATTGTTTAGCTTCACTTTGACAATACTGAGACCATAAGCAGCGATAAATTAAATTGAATTGCCTTATTGAAATATACAATGCAAACAAAAATAAAATAGCGACACGAAGGCAGGGAAACATGAGCAGATTTACACAAAGTTGATTAAAAGCTCATTAAAAAAGGTTAACAATTTATAAATAATCAAGGAAGAAGGAGTCTTAAATATTGGGAATAACACTGTTCTACAGGGTAGTATCATTTGCAGAAGCCCGACAAACGAGAATACAGGATATACATGTACTACATCTAACATTGAAGACCTGGGCGATTGTCGCTGTATTGTCTTGTTAAGTCTCTTTCTGTTTCCATCACGTCTTGTTAAGGATAGTTATGGCAACAAGTGCTTGTCCTCCTATTAAAGACAGATTTGTAAAATATGTTTTAAAATGTTCGAGTTGATAATGTCATTTGCTCACCATATTTGCATTTTGTCTCTCTGTTTCTTGAAACACACAGAGGAAAATTTCAATCTTCCCTACTCCTCTCTACTTCATTTCCTGAGCATTACTAAACATTAACCTATGACCACACTGCATGTGCTTCAATTAACATCATCTTTGAAGCTGTAAAGGTTGATTCATAAGTGTCAGAATAGTCTGAAGAGAGCTTTCATCACACTTTACAACCTAAATGTGTCACGACATGAATACTTTACAGTTACTTTTCCACCTGTAACAAGGTTTCCAATTGTACTGTGACCCGACGTCTCTGAAAGTTTTTAAAAAGTTTCAATTTGATTTATCATCTACTATTCACTAGTTTATCTCATCTTTGGTTCTGTCAAACTTTATTTTTAATTTAGAAGTTCCAAACCTGATACCTTAGAACCTTTCCTTGACGCTAAACTCGTTCCGTTGTCGAATGTAATCAGGACCAGAACTGGACTAGTCTAGGGAATATGAACTATTAGCCATGCATATGATTATGCGTACATATATGTTGATATAATGTCTCTCAGTTACCTGTGTTTGACTTGGTTAGTAGTAATAGTTACTCATATTATTTATAAGGGGAAAGTGATCAACTTAATTAAATTACATCAGCTTGGTTTTGCAGGAGTTTTATGTTAAACCATTGTTGCATTTTCACCTAGCATTGCCATGATCATTTGTATGTGTTACATTGACTTATAGGTCACTGTATTGAACACACAAATCCCCCCGGTTTATTTCAGTGATAAACCCCAGTGTTTCATTTTCGTCATATCATAAACTACTGTTTTTATAGGTAGTTATATGCAATAGGAGAAATGGAGATGTAACCTGAAGCAAATACCTGTGGAAATGGCATGTGACTGAGTTTAAATTTGAGTTCGCAATAGTTGATGAAGCAACCATATTCTTAATCCTTCATAGCAACGACTGACACAGGATATATTAACAATTATGTAATGATTGCTTTCAGCAAGTTTCATTTACAAAGCAGCAAGAACAAGCAGGAATTTGAAAGGATTCATCGATTTCTAGACATCCTCCTCTTGCAGATACATATTGTGTATTAATCAAGATCTCCATCAAAAATAAACATGAACTAAATCAGAAAACTTACATCTTGGATTAAAACATCTGAAAATATCATTAGAGACCGTCAGTAAAGCTCGTCATCCAAGTCGTTCAATAAAATCAAATTGTGAATATGACCATGTGTTCTGACTGGTTGAAGACAAATGAATGCAACTATTACTTAGCTAAACTCATTTGTCATATTTCAGTCATAATGTAAAGCAATACTTAGATTTACTTGTGTATAGATTTTCAGTTACAGCAAAAAACATCAACACCTTGGGTTAATCAACTCGAGGGCAGATAAAATGTATAAAGGAGAGCCAAAAAATCTCATCAAATCTCTTCTTTTCCAAATATGATCCTCTCGATCGATAACATATTATCAATAAATGAATTTCCGTGTCTGGCGGCACATGCTGGATCCTAAAATCAATTTACAGAGCATGCATAAGGAATGATAATCTACCATACGAGAAATACTAAACTGATCAGTGTTTCATGGACAATTTTGCAATGTGAGAAAGTTTTGCTGGCAGTCAATATTTATAACATTTATAGTGTAAGGCTGAGACTGAACGTTAGCTTTACTTGGTGTAACCTCTGTCCACAGTACGCTATTATCACAAATTAGAATTCGGTGCTCTGTACATACACATGTAATAAACGATTAATATTACACTATCTTAACTTAGAATTTACATTATAAGTGAACTTGTTGGGCTTGCAGTAATGATGCTAATATAGTAATTTTAATAAGTTTAATTGTGGTGTCAAAGCCATCATGACATTAAGCAACTGTGTGTTATAGTACATCATACTCTATAAGGTAAATAACCATTCCAGTATTACAAAACATGTAATGGAACAACAGAATAATATTACACCTTGTAATCTATCCAGCGTGTTTAACTTATGACACGGATCCTGAAAAAGCAAATAGTTGTTTGAATAATATAAATCTGTATCATTCCTTACCATGTTTGATTTAGTTGGTCCATCTGTATGCACCGAAATATACATCTCATAAGTCCCTTTTCTTGCCAATATCTCTGGAATGCAAATTCGGAAATAATACATACACATTTTTATTGGTATTGAGAAATACCAGATGAATGGAAAAGGATACATCTTAATAGAAACAATCATTTATTTCATTTTATAAATCTGCCTTACCCTTTCCTAACTTTTCATAATCTTATGCATGATATGTGTGTTAAATGTATGCTATATGTGTATTTCTTTTGCAAATGTGAAACACACCTCCTCAGTCATGGTGTATCTTCGAATTGAATACATATTTCATATTTGTTTTTAATGAGTTGTGAGTTTTAGAATAAGATATACTCTTTTTTAAGGATGAATGTAAACACTGTTATATAATTGTTATGTTAACTGTTATTGAAAAGCTGTTTATCGTTTGAAAATATTATAATTAATGATTTACAACAAGTATCCAATATAGTCTAAAACAGCCATTCCTGCTTGTATGTTGATGTATTAAGTTCACATTAACCATAACGCACTACATGTCACAAACTGTTGCAAACCTTATACTGGGTTCTGTGTGACATCTTGGATCATTGGGAAAGAAAGAGTCCCATCCATGGCTCCAGACCATACAAACTGTTTGAAAATGATCTCGTTTATCAGCTTATTCTCATTAAATCCATGTGTTTAAAATTGTTTGGAATTTTTTTAACACAATTTCAACTACAGCGTGTGTGATTTCATTAAAATGGAAATAAGTTATGTTGTGTTAATTTACTTCCTCACAGCAACTTAACTTGTCACCATGAACTATGGAACATACAATTTTGATTTTAAAAAAACATAAATAACCAAAAGACATGAATTATGAAATAAAACTTATTTCTTTCAAGTTTGGTCTCGATCAATATTTTGTCTCATTTAGTACATTCTATCACTGTCATCGATCACAAAAAATATTTTAATGTCATAACCTGGATCGATATCCATTTTACCTGCCATGTATTTAAAATGGAGCTTTTGGTCAATCAACTTTCATTCATTATCTTTACCCCTAGAAGAAAATTACTCTGCCTCCGTTCTCATGATGTTTATGAGTTTTCTCTTGATCAGTGTCTGGAAGTACTGATGTCAGTTAAATACTGCTATCATTTTATTATAGGTTATCGGAAGATTGGTACTTTTGCTACTATTGGTACAATTTCATCCTATTCGACCATTTGGGAGAGACACAACGTGAAATCTCGTTTACCATACAGCTGGAATAATACATGAAAGACAACAGACTGGTACTTACTGAGTTTTTCCCAAATATGCTTACTTTAAAACATACATTCAATGTGATTTAATTCTTTCAAATGTGATTGGAAAATATTTGCCTAATCAAAACTCAACATACCGAGTCTTACAGAGATTACAGCAACAGCATGATTCAGGGTATTAGACCGGCGTCACATTTCCTATCACCATGAAGCAGATCACACCAATTTGGTCGACTGGGCAATTTGGTTCTGGTGTGTATACAATGGCGTATTTTCCAATGTTAATACATGTATTAGTTACTGTTTGTCATTGATCAAATCATTTATAACTTGATTTTCTGTAATATACGATATAAAATTTCAACAATCAAGGAAACATGATGTGATTGTTAAACAGTGTTTAAAATGTGAATGATTAAGTGTTAAAGGTTAACTACCAG
Source organism: Gibbula magus (assembly GCA_936450465.1). Taxonomy (NCBI): domain Eukaryota; kingdom Metazoa; phylum Mollusca; class Gastropoda; order Trochida; family Trochidae; genus Gibbula; species Gibbula magus. The sequence goes on from OW388291.1 coordinate 2,734,870, forward strand.
CGAGTAATCAAAGGTTATTACCAAGGGTAAAGTTCTCGAACAACTAATTAGAAAGGTATCATCACAATAGATTCAGATGTGGAATAGACAGATATATGGTCAAACTTTTATGAAAACCACTCCTGTGATAAGGTCAAGGTCACTAGGTAATCAATTATGACCTAATCTGAAAGGTATATTCATATGAGATGCCGTAACAACTACCAAAGGTATATGACTGACAAATGCATAAAGATGTTTATAGGGTCACAGAACATTATGAGCTGAACTGACAAAACTAAAGTAACAAAGGTCTATCACAGACCAATCAAAAGTTATGACCAAGATTACAGTTTTTCAGACAGTGACAGACAAACGGACAGATGATGTTTACAAAAGTTAATTTATACACTTTAAATGATTAGATTAATGAACTAGAATTATGTGCATGTGATGCACTGTGATGTCCCCGATCCAACTTTTAATCCAACCTAGTCATCTTACCCTTATTTATCACTTATGCAAGAGACAATCCAAAACGGTTCTTAACCTCCACATGCATCTCAAATTGTTTCCATGCAAAACCAGAATTTTTTTTTTTAAATCACAATTACCTAAGTAGCACAAGCCTCCACTCCTACACTAGGTCTAACCACGCACCAAGTTTTGTAGAAGAATACCGCATAGATTTTAAGCTAGAGGCCGGAAAAGGTCCCTATCCCCCATATATACACTATGTTCAAACAGTTGCCATGGATACCATATTATTATTGTTTTTAATCAGAATAACCTAAATATCAAAAGGCACCACTCCAACACTAGGTCTAACCATACACCGAGTTTCTAAAACATATATTGCATAGATTTTGATATTGAGACCGGAAAAGGTTCCTACCCCTCATATATGCACTAAGTTCAAACTGTTTCCTTGGAAACCAGAACAAATATAAAAATCAGAATAAGTACTTAAGTACCAAAAGATACCACTCCGCCACTAGGTCTAACCACATACGAAGTTTCATAAAAAACAATTTTGAACGTTTTTTTAAATATTGCCCGGAAGCGAAATCATTTTCGGAAAGACGGAATCATGGAATAATGGAATAACAGAATCATGGACGGAGGCTTTTGTTTGGAAAATAAATGTTGAAGTGAATAATGTGTTTACCAAATGTGACTCTTGCAGCAAAACGTTAAATAAGGTATGAAATTAATCATTATTGGAATTTTCAAATCTTTGCGTGTCATTACCTAAATGACATGTGTCCAATTAAATCACGAAGCAAATTCATTGTTTTTGCTGAATAGAATGTCTTCTAACTGGCAGGAGTTAATTGTAACGAGTTCTTGCGTTGGCAAAGCCACTTTGCAGAACTAATACATGCACAATCTCTAGATATCCTGTTTTAATCAAACCTCTCGAATGTTGAGGCACAAAACGCATCTGACAGATAAAATTATATCAAGTCTTAATTTCAAAACCATCGTGTTACTATTCCCACGCCTGCATGTTTATAGTGCAAACTTGCACTATTAGGCAGCATATCTGATGTACATATATAATGGAGCAGCTAAAGAACTATTCACTGGATTATTCCACTTTTGATATATAGCTTGGTGCCTAAGTGAATTATTTTCGAGCCGAGTTTTATGTTGTTGACCTTCATTTCAAGATCATACGCAAACTACCATTTTACCCTCGAATTAATATGACTTTGAGTTTACTAATCTTGAAGACTGAGTGTTTCTTGTTCATTTTTATTTTTCAAAACAGTTGTTACCATTCGAAAATTAGTTCAAATTGTGCCCCTTCTTTCAACTTTTACAGAATAATATTCTAAAGTGGAGATCTACAACGTATAACAGATTGCAATAAACATAAATCGAACCGACATCATGCACCTCATCCAAAAAATAATCGCATCAAACCTGTCCTCATTTTTACAGTAATGAAAAAAAAAAGATGGTTAGGTTTCGTTCGCTCTTAAAGGGACATATAACCCAGTCATCAATCAACAGATTCGAATTCTGTTTATTGCAATCTGTTATACGTTGTGCTTAAGGGCAATATATCAAGTGCATGTTTCATTTTATGTAAATGATTTAATCCGTGTAGACCAGTGTCGTTCTTCGCTGTCCCTCTATTTAACAACATTCTTTATGATATCACGTGCTGAAGAAGGCCCCTACTGAACCTGGTTACACAAGGTTAACCTTCCCACAGGGGCTTGTATTGTCGAAACTAACGATTACAACGAATATGAAGTCGACGATCCAGCCCAATATATTATAAAAAAAGTAAAGGGATGTAACGGGGTCAACACCCCATGTCCGTTTGAAAATATATTTCAGAATGTTGTCATCATATTATCATTCAATGTTATATACCACGGCAAAGCCAATACATTTGTCTTTAAAACAAGCCATCAAACGTAAAAATCGAACCGATAATAACAAGGATATGATTTTTCAAAGCCAGAAATATTAGCACATTGCTCATGTGAGCCATTTGCCTAGCCCACCAAAAATGATAAAATATTCGCTTGAACAAATTATTATAAAATACTTTATAATATCCTGTCAGCTAATAGTGACCCAGTTACAAAGCCCAGTATTTGGTGCATCAGATCGCGCAAGAATTTAGATTTTGTCTATATATTGGCAATAACACTGAAATGATCAAGTTAAACCTGCCAGGGATGCACATAAATTTACATGGATAGAAACACAACTTGCGTGTTCATAGAAAGTTGCCTGTACATGACATGTATCAATTTGTGTATCAATAGTTATTAATCATGAAGATAAACATACAAGTATGTGAGAACGAATGTTGTCTGTGTAACCCATAGAGCATGGAAATATTAACATATTCATATATGTCACAATGTAATATAAAACTATCACATAATAGTGATACTTATATCTTATTTCATCTTTTTAACTATTGATTTATTGTGTCTATTTAACTGTTACCACAGTCCTTTGTTTTCGTAAAAGTTTCTTACGGTTTTGTTCTGAACATAGTGCCAACATCTAAACACCACCATATTGAACCTGTTTAAACCACACGTTTTACCTAACATTTCCTTGAAGTCTGACACATATAACTGGAACAGCAGGGCTGTAATAGTCCGCAGTTTCATTTCCTAGCTTCACCTCATCAGAAAGCAGATCACGTCAGGCCTGGAGCCAACAAGGATATTATCCCTGTAATGAGATTGATACGATGACAATGTAAGTATTCTGGTGAAACAGGCTGAGGACACTCACGGGTTCAACAAAAATCTGACAAAAACGTGTGCAGGATGAAGATTAAAGGGGGAGGGGAAGGGGAAGATTAAAACCTGGCTTTAAAGGTTTCATGAAGGTGTAATCACAATGCACACCTTATGGTAACAACCACACCCGAACTGAACAATATATAAGGTAATACTCTTCACATTTGACATTAATTAATTGAATGAACAAAATAAATTAAAGGCAGTCCCGAATTATCGCAAACATTTGTATTATTCAGATTGTGAACAACTGTAGCTCTGTGTAATATTTTAGATCATAATTTCTAAATGACATTTGATTATTACTTATGTTTAATGTCTGAGAGGTATTGCCATCTTAAATTAATCAGAGGGGACCACTTTCTTCCATTAATACTTGCTTCTAAGTTCAGTTAAACACTTTAGCTAAGTGGTTAGGTCGTTGAGACTCTCAGTGCTGGCGCTAGGTGCCTGACTCTAAGGGAGAAGGTTCGAACACCTATAGGCTACATGCTTCCTGAAAACCTACAAAACTCAGACTATTGCAAAACGTTAAACAACTTACAAACATCAGGCACGTGTACCTTTATTTCAAAACAAGTCAGTACATATTTCTTAAGTGCCAACATATGAAATCAGATCAAGCATCAGAATTTGCATTACACAACAACGCCGCCTACACTTCGGCTTACTTTGTTGTTATTTTAGAATTACCCGTGCTGCAATCTCTTTAAATTAGTGTGTGCACATCTTGAGGCTGTTGTGGATCAGTTTCAGGAAACCCTAAGGGAAATAATTGTTGCCGCACAGATTAGTATTTGTCAATGACACGTACAACATGAGCAGAACATTACTTGTTTCATATTAAATCAAAACAGAAACAATGCGCTTACATGAGAAATTCATTTAAAGATGTAATGAACAATTGTTCATGTTTAAACATATTTCGGAATTTATACGATTTAGCTCTCTATTGCAATAATATAATTCTGAAGACTGTTACTAAGACTGTTATCTTGTTGGTTCAAACCCTATTCATTCAACGGATACGATAAATTACCAACCGAATCTTAACAACCTAATCGAGAGCAATATGTAAAAATAGAGCCATGGGCTCTGTAGCTCATCAGGATTTGATTTATTATCTAAGCGATTTTCTACAATTAGAATCCCCATGGGCCAAGAGGTCTGCACATAACTTTTCAGCTCTCTAGACCTTTTGGAACTGGAGAAGAAGATGAAAATAGGTTTTTAAGGATGTCACCCCTGTGACCCCATTTGGGGTCACGAAATCTACAATTTAGAATCCCCATTGGCCAAGGAGTCTGCACACAACTTTTCAGCTCTCTAGACCTTTTGGAACTGGAGAAGAAGATGAAAATAGGTTTTAAAGGATGTGACCCCTCTGACCCCATTTGGGGTCACGGGGTCACGTAATCTACAATGTAGAATCCCCATTGGCCAAGGAGTCTGCACAAAACTTTTCAGCTCTCTAGACCTTTTGGAACTGGAGAAGAAGATGAAAATAGGTTTTTAAGGATGTGACCCCTGTGACCCCATTTGGGGTCACGGGGTCACAAAATCTACAATTTAGAATCCCCATTACCCAAGGAGTCTGCACACAACTGTTCAGCTTTCTAGAACTTTTGGAACTGGAGAAGAAGATGAAAATAGGGTTTTAAGGATGTGACCTCTGTGACCCCATTATGGGTCATGGGGTCACAAAATCTACAATTTAGAATCCCCATGTGCCAAGGAGTCTGCACACAACTTTTCATCTCTCTAGACTTTTTTGAACTGGAGAAGAAGATGAAAATAGGTTTTTAAGGATGTGACCCCTGTGACCCCATTTGGAGTCACGGGGTCATGAGATCTACAATTTAGAATCCCCATGGGCCAAGGAGTCTGCACACAACTTTTCATCTCTCTAGACTTTTTTGAACTTGAGTAGAAGATGAAAATAGGTTTTTAAGGATGTGACCCCTCTGACCCCATTTGGGGTCATTGGGTCACGAAATCTACAATTTAGAATCCCCATTCACCGAGGAGTCTGCACACAACTTTTCATCTCTCTAGACTTTTTGGAACTGGAGAAGAAGATGAATATAGGTTTTTAAGGATGTGATCCCTGTGACCCCATTTGGGGTCACGGGGTCACGAAATCTACAATTTATAATCCCCATTGGCCAAGGAGTCTGCACACAACTTTTCAGCTCTCTAGACCTTTTGGAACTGGAGAAGAAGATGAAAATAGGTTTTTCAGGATGTGACCCCTGTGACCCCATTTGGGATCATGGGGTCACGAAATCTACAATTTAGAATCCCCATTGGCCAAGGAGTCTGCACACAACTTTTCAGCTCTCTAGACCTTTTGGAACTGGAGAAGAAGATGAAAATAGGTTTTTCAGGATGTGACCCCTGTGACCCCATTTGGGATCATGGGGTCACGAAATCTACAATTTAAAAATCCCCATTGGCTAAGGACTCTGCACATACAATTTCAGCTCTGTGGAGTCATTGGTTCTGGAGGAGAAGTCGAAAAAGCGAAAAGTTTACGGATGGACGGACGGATGGACGGATGGACGGACGGACGGACGCCGGACACCATGCCATGCCATAAGCCCATCGGGCCGTTCAGGCCTGATGAGCTAAAAATGGTATCAGACAAAAACTGTTACAACCACGTGCCATCAACCATCTAGGGAATATCTCAACAGATTGTTAGACCACGAACACACATTTCATCACTCGTAGATTGTTTGAACAATCTGCGTAATGTGATACAAATGTGTAATATGATATAAGTTACCATTTGGATAATGTCTCCCTGGCGATGCGATGAACCTATCTCTTTCCCCTATGGGAATGTGTATTAGCATGTATGCCAGACAGTTTATTGTGAGTAAATGGTAATCATTTGAGAACAATTGATGAAACCATTTTGATAAAGGTTACTGTCAACATTATAATAATATTGTCAAATTTGCGACAATGTCAAATGAATCAAGGTCACATAATATGAAGGAACAGTTTTTACTTCGACCTATTTCAAATTGCTCTTATATTGGTATTAATCACGCCTGGGGTCTAGCTGTGTGCTTTCTTCACAAGGTTATAAAGGACTAATTTGAATGGCAAGGTTAAGCTGTCACTTAGTTATTAAAAGTTATGACCAGGTTCGTTGCACCAAGGACAAGGTCAACATGTATAATCACATCTGAAAGGAATCATCAAAACTAAATACATGTTAAGTGTCATCGGCCTATCACTGTTAAATAAAATGTTATGGTTCAGATTAAAGTTTTTATTTAAAACTGCATACAGAATATCAGATGAAATACAATATACCCCTGAAATACCTGTCAAGAGACATACTCCTTTTTGTGTAGAGCATGGGGATTTGTTAGAGAAATTCGCTAAAGAAATATTGTGTGCTCATTGCGCATTGTAAGATGAAATTTACCAACGTTATTTATAGGTGTATATATAGAACGCTGAATTAGCATTAACAAGTGGTTATAAGTACACGTGACCAATCTTCCCTTCATGGCAAGCATAATATGTTGTGACAAGAATAATATTTTGTGTCCAGAGTCGTGCCCTTGACTTAAAGCGCTTAGCATTTCTATTTCAGACTGGCAGTACTTGTATACTGAAATCATCTCCATCCTCTTGTTAAGATCATGTTTTCTTAAACGTTCCAAATGTTTTGCACATACGAGGGGCGTTCAATAAGTGTTGCAAGCGGGGCATTGGTGTTTACATAAACAGTGTCAGCTTATAGCAGGTGTTACTATAGTCAAAACATAAAATTTGACACATGTCAAAACAATTTCTAGACATAACAATTATTTAGATATAATAGCTGCGCTGACCTAGGGGGTCTCCATAATCATGGATTCTCTCAAACATGAACAACGCGCTGTGATCAAGTTCCTTACTAAAGAGGGATGCAAAGCTGCAGAAATACATAATCGTATGTGTAATGTGTTGGGTAAGGATGCTCCTAACTTTTCAACAGTTTGTCGCTGGTCTCTTCAGTTCAAGCGGGGCAGGGAGTCCTTAGACGATGACCTACGGTCAGGTAGGCCATCTGAAGTCACCCGACCGGAAGTTATTGCCGCTATCGAAAGACGAATTTTAGCTGACCGCTGTATTAAAGTTTCTGAACTGTCTTTGGAATTCCAGATATCAGTTGGAAGTGTTGAAAAAATAATTCATGACCATCTTGGTATGTCCAAGGTATCTGCAAGATGGGTACCCAGAAACCTCACAGCACAAGATCGGCAGAAAAGAACCGAAAGTTGCATGGAGCTCCTGGATCGGTTTAATGCGAATGAAGCCAGGTTTTTGTCTCGTCTGGTGACAGGTGACAAAACCTGGATCCACCACTGGGACCCGGAAACTAAACTGGAATCCAAGCAATGGAAGCACCCGAGTTCACCGCCTCCCCTGAAGTTTCGCACTCAACCATCAGCTGGCAAGGTTATGGCGACAATATTTTGGGATGCAAAAGGCATATTATTAATTACTTGCCAACCAAAACTACAATGAATGGTCAATATTATGCCAACCTAATGCAAGAATTGCGAAAGACAATTCGACAGAAACGCCGTGGAATGTTGACACGTGGTGTTCTGATTTTGCATGACAACGCTCCAGTCCACAAGTCAACAGTTGCACAGGCCGCTATACGTGACTGTGGATTCGAACAGCTTAACCACCCACCCTACAGCCCAGACCTAGCCCCCAGTGACTACTTCCTGTTCAGAAACCTGAAATCCGCCCTACGTGGAAGGCATTTCCGGGATGACGAAGACGTTAAAGCTGCCACAGAGGCGTGGTTAGGGGGGCAAACGGAAGACTTCTACAAAAGCGGCATCAAAAGTCTTAAAGAGAAATGGAATAAGTGTATTGAGGTGAAGGGTAACTATATTGAAAAATAAAAGTAAAAAATTGACTACGCGAGTTGGTTTTATATTGAAATTGCAACACTTATTGAACGCCCCTCGTACATCTGTGATACACATGTGCCCTTTATGGGGGCAACCTGAAAAAAATTATTCAGATTTATGGCCCTCGACTTAGAGCACTTGAATTTCGTATACGAGACGGAGGTTTAAAGGTTAACATATTCTGGCTCTAATATTTGATTGATCAATGATCATAGGCCATTTGGCAATGACATGTTTTCCATGTCCATACTGTGGCCATAACCTTTGACCATGACATTGGAGTAGTATACATTGACTTAAACATTTAACCATGACCATACTTTGTTATTGATTAGTGACATGCCTTCGATATTTGACATGTGTATTCATTGTCACTAGATCATTCAGATTATTTTCAAGCTGATCAAAGAGCAAGACTGTTAAATGCAATCTACATGTAGATGACAAGATCTGTTCATTTGTAATTTACCTTTACATTTTGATTGCTTATCTAGAGTTGTGTGCATCGATTTGACAAACCGGGGGGTTCTTTTGCTCCGAGAAAACTCTTGTTAATGACTAAATGAAGGAACGTGTAAATAAATATTTTGAAACAAAACGACTTGAAGATCAAAACTTATATTTATTATATCTTTTCTCCTGGCAAGGTTATTTTTCAGTCAATTTAGATGATTTGATTAGATAAAGTATAAATGCATATTACATTTGAAATTGGACGTCCATGTCCTCTGGAGAAAAAGATTTCTGATTGGTGTCTGGAGATTGGAGCCCTGGTCAAATAGATCTGAAAGAAGCCAAATGTTAGTCCAATGAACGATACAACTATTCTCTTATCAATGCAGACAAGTTAATCAACTGGCAATTTACTCGAATGGTTGTTCTTTCGTTGCAGACAAAGATGGGGACATATTTTAATCCTTTTATATTTACTTTATAGTTAAGAAATATCTGGCATATTAAAACATATATTATTGGTGAAGTTTTTTTTCAAAAAAGGATACAAAAGCAGAGCCATAAAAAGAAGGATCATAATTTGCATATCTTTCATGTAAACCTCTTAGCAGTATCTTCTTACACATTGATCTTGTTAAATGTCATGTGTGGAATCATGTTACCTTATTTACAATTGAATTTTACATGAAGGCAGTCTCTGTGGTTTCATTGTAAACAAAAATAGAATCATTTTAATTATAACTTTCCTAATTAAAAAGTTATCTATTAATGTATCCTGTTATAATACTCTGAGGTGTAATAAGATATATCATCATTTTGTCACATTGTTTGTTTGAGATCGAAATTAAACGATTAATGGATATAAAGATAGGAAACTATTATAATCTAAATATATATGTGTAGGGGTGGCTAAACATTGATAGTAAGCATGTTTCAGTACAATGATTAATTTAAAAAACACTCGGGAAATGAACCTTCACACTGAGTATCAATCCAATCCCAAATCTGTTCTTTGTTCATCAGTTATACGCAAATATTAAAGGTTGCTAACATAGAAGGGTAAACAAATAGATATTTTCTTTTACACATTCGCTACATTGACATGAGATTTTATCATTTATTAGGGACAGATATATTTTCTCACAAAGTAGACTCTATATTTTATAATTCATTAATCTTAACCTTACATAACACAATTGTATTCAACCATGAATAGAATTACTCATATTTCCTTTAATATCCTATCGTATATAATCCTAAAGCGTATATAAAGCCTAAATCTATCAGTTATACCTGCATTGAATCTCATCTTCATCCTCTATCGCCCCGTGGGGTGCCCGGGTAAGAATAGGCCCTCAGTTCCTCCTGCTTGTCGTAAGAGGCGACTAAAAGGGGGCAGTCTGTTTGCTGTGGTCTGCGGCCTGTACGGGTGGAGGAAGGATGCCTGGTGGTTGAGGGATGTGTGTAGCTGAATGCTACCACTGACCAATACACTGCTTCGGCTTCATCTAGACAGGTGGCCAGATTGGTCCGGTCTGGTCAATCGGCTGGTCATGCCAAGCACTTGGTTGCGCACATCTTTGCTATCCTTCTTCTTACGCTGCTACCTCTCTTTACAATTATTTTATTTACTTTCTTGGTGCTTTCTTGCATACCTTCACCACCTTTCCCCAATGCTTTCCTTCCTGATGTACTATCCCTACTCTCTGCACTCTTTCTTAGTGCACTCTTGCACACATTCATCAACTTTACTCGGCTTCCAAGATAGCGGTGGCCCATGGGCCAATCCAGTGAAGAATTGGCAACTCTTTAATGGAGTATATCATCCTGGTATCCCCGGTGCTGTCAGCAGGACATCCGCTGACATACAGCATTGCTCTTGTTGGTGCTCCGTGGTGGGTGGGGATCCAGGTTGATGAATTTTACCACCCAACATGAAACCCCAAGGTAAAAAAAAGCGAACTTTATCAACAGATGACAGTCCCTCTTCTGATGAAGAGGCAACTGCATCAAAATCAAACAAAACTTCATCAAAATCAAAATCAAATAGCCTAACTTCAAATTCAACTTCATCTTCAAATCCAAACTCCAGCAACTGGCCAAGATTTCTTGTCATTTCATCAAAAGATGACCAGCCACTACGCCTCAATCCCTTCGCCACCGCCAAGACCAGTCAAGGGCTTGCTGGTGATGTGAAGGAGGTTAAAAAAATTAGGAATGGGTACCTATTGGTAGAATGTAAATCCCAACAACAGGCAAAATCTCTGCTCACTTTAAAATGCATAGTTGACAAACCTGTCAAGGTTTCGCCACATACTTCTCTCAACAGCAGCAAAAGCCATCATCCGAGACAAGGATCGATGTCTCGAAGACTCCACAGAAGAAGAGCTCCTTGACAACCTCAGGAGCCAGGACGTTACAGCTGTGAAACGTTTCACCATCAAGAAGGAGGGCAACGTCATCAAAACCCACACCTACCTTCTGACGTTTTCACTTCCACAAGCTCCAAAAACTATAAATGCTGGTTATTACAAACTATCCACTCAACTTTACATCCCAAACCCCCTCCGTTGCTACCGCTGCCAGAAGTTTGGCCATGGGAGCAACTCTTGTAGGGCTGATGATCGTGTTTGCCATCGCTGTGGCAAGCCCGATGATGATGGCCATCCAGACATTTGCAAAGAGTTGCCGAAATGCGCCAACTGTGCTGGCGAACACGTGGCTTCCTCCAAGGAGTGTCCACGGTGGCAACAGGAGTCAAAAATTCTAAAACTCAAATTCACACAAAATATATCTTTCCCCGAAGCTAAACGCCTGGTGACTGAGGGTCCTAAACCATCATACTCATCCATTGTGTCTTCTGCAAGTGCCCCAAAACGCTCCGTATCAACTCAGACGGACATTGAGTGGGTTACAGATCCACCAACACAAAAAACATTCCACAGTAGCACATCATCTACAATAGGTACAATGACATTCCCTCTTCTGTCCCTTAAAGAGCCTGTCAAACCGACAGGTACTCCAAAAACTTCAACAGCCAATGAAAACCCAAAACCAAATCAAAACTCAAATAAAAAAGCAAACTCAAAAACTGCGCACAATTCAAAAGCCAAATCATCAAACCGCACTTCCAAAGGCCACAGGAATGCGGTCGAGGTCTACAACAAATTTGGATCTCTTGACCTTGGATCTGATGACGTCCCTATGGATGCATCAGACACAGCGTCACTTAACAACTCGCCCAAAAAGGGGCAGAGGATTCGGTTTATCCACAGAGAAATTCCATTAAAAACACAATTACAAGCTGTAGCTGTCAGCTTATCATTATTTAAAACTTTAACTCTCTGTTCTTTATATATTCCACCATCTCAAGATCTTACTATAAAAGATCTTGATCAACTTGTTACCCAATTACCTAAACCTTTTATTATCATGGGTGACTTCAATGGTCACAATCCCCTCTGGGGTAGTAATACCCTAGACTCTAGGGGTAAAATACTAGAAAGTTTCCTCACTCAAAATGACTTATGTCTATTTAATGATGGCAAAAACACATATCTTCATCCTGCTACAGGATCATATACAGCTATAGATTTATCAGTAACTGATGCATCCCTTTTACATGACTTTTCATGGTCAGTCCATGAGGATACATGTGGGAGCGACCACTTCCCAATTGTATTAGAACCCTCATCAGCTATTCCCGAGGAACACAATCCTCGTTGGAAATTTTCCAAGGCAGATTGGGGTACATTTTCTGCTCTATGCCGTGATCGTATTATATTTGATGAAATAGTTAATGCAACTGATCCTGTTGAGGCCTTTTCGAAAGGTCTCATTGATATAGCAACTGACACTATCCCTAAAACCTCGGCAAATCCACGCATTCACAAGCCATGGTTTAATGAAAGCTGTGATACTGCCATTAAGGCACGCAAAAAAGCTGAACGCAAGCTCAGTAAACGACCTACAAGAATTAACTTAGATAACTGTCGCAAGGCTCGAGCTAAAGCTCGACGCACAGTCAACCAACAAAAACGCGAATCTTGGAGAGGCTATGTCTCTAAGATCAATTCCAGAACACCTATCAGCAAAGTCTGGAATATGATTAGTAGAATTAAAGGCAAAGGTTCCAAATCTACAATAAAACATCTTAAGGTCAATGATGACCTTCTCACATCAAAATCTGACATTGCCAATAAGTTGGCTGAAACAATCTCTAAAAATTCTTCATCAGCAAATTATGTCCCTGCTTTCCAAAAGTACCAAAAGGTACAGGAAAAACGACCACTTAATTTCAAATCTGACAATGGAGAAGATTATAATGAACACTTCTCCTTGTCAGGAGAATCCATTATCAGCTTCTTAAACATTTACCGGAACCTTGCCTTGAGGTTCTACTTCATGTATTCAATCATATATGGGAAACAGGTGGTTTTCCATCTTGTTGGCACAATGCTACTATTGTGCCAATCCCAAAACCTGGGAAGGATCATACAGACCCTTCCAACTACCGTCCTATAGCCTTAACAAGTTGTGTATGTAAAACTATGGAACGGATGATCAATGATCGTCTAGTTTGGTACTTGGAAACTAATAAATTACTTACTGATATTCAATGTGGTTTCCGCAAACAACGCAGTACCACTGATCATCTAGTTCGTTTAGAATCATTTATTCGTGATGCATTTATTAACAAACAACATGCTGTGTCTATCTTTTTCGATTTAGAAAAAGCTTACGACACTACATGGAAGCATGGCATCCTTAAAGATTTATTTGAATTTGGCTTGCGAGGTCGTATGCCTCATATTATATATAATGTTGTACATGACCGCCAATTTAAAGTACGTGTGGGTTCCACCCTTTCTGATTTCTTTGATCAAGAAATGGGTGTCCCACAAGGTAGCATTTTATCTGTCACATTATTTAGCATTAAAATCAACAGCTTGGCTAAAGTCTTAAATGACCATACAGATGGTTCACTATTTGTGGACGATTTTGGAGTTTCCTGCAGAGGCAAAAATATGCCATCAATCGAGCGCCAATTGCAACTCTGCCTCAATAAAATCCATCAATGGTCGTTGGACAACGGCTTCAAATTTTCCAAAGCTAAAACATCTTGTGTGCATTTTTGCAATATGCGCAAAATGCACCCAGATCCAGAACTATTTCTGGATAAAACTCCAATCAAAGTCGTTCCTGAGGCCAAGTTTCTTGGCCTCACATTTGATAGTAAATTATCATTTATCCCACACATTAAAAGCCTTAAAGCTAAATGCTTAAAGGCATTAGACCTTTTAAAGGTCGTATCAAACAATAAATGGGGTGGAGATGAAGAAACTCTTCTTCATCTCTATCGATCACTCATCCGCTCCAAACTTGATTATGGATCCATAATATATGGATCTGCCCGCCCCTCGTATATCAAAATGCTAGATACAATCCATCACCAGGGTCTCAGGCTTTGTCTGGGGGCCTTCAGAACTTCACCTGTTGAAAGCCTTTACGTTGAAGCTGATGAGCCATCTCTTGAAGATCGGCGCATCAAGCTAGCACTTCAATACATCACCAAATTAAAATCCAACCCTTCTAATCCTGCATATAACTGCGTATTCAATCCAGAATACCAGCAGTTGTATAACTTAAAACCTAAAGCAATTCCACCACTCGGTATCCGACTTAAACAACATGTTGAAGATTCTGATATCGACCTAACAACAATAGCAGAGCACGGTCTGCTTGCCACTCCGCCATGGCAGGTGGTCAGGCCCCGTGTCAACCTCTCTCTTTCTACTCATAAAAAATCAAATACAGACCAATTAATATTTCAACAGGCATTTTTTGAACTACGTGATTTTTTCGCAGATTATAAACCAATTTACACAGATGGTTCTAAGGATGGACCCACAGTTGCAGCAGCAACTGTGACTCCTTCAAAAACATATGCTTCAAGGCTGCATGATGGCAGCAGCATCTTTACTGCAGAAGCTAAGGCCATCCTTAAGGCCGTCCATCACATTAAAAACTCAACTCCAAATAATTACATTATTTTTTCTGATTCACTTTCTTGCCTACAAGCAATTAAAAACTGTAAGAGTGATCACCCAATTATCAGGGATATTTTATTACTTCATAATTCTTGTCTCCAATGTGACATCGTCTTCTGCTGGCTCCCTAGCCATATGGGTATAAGAGGTAATAACAAAGCTGACTCGGTAGCTAAATCAGCATTAAACCTCAAACATATTTCACCCACTAAAGTCCCAATGGGACCAACAACATCATAACAAACTTCACACTATTCAACCTCATTTAGTATACAAATCTCTATCATCTTTTACCCGGCAGGAAGCTTGTGTCCTACGACGATGTCGTATTGGACACTCTCATCTTACTCACTCATATCTTTTAAAGGGGGAAGATCCCCCGGTATGTATACCCTGTCAGTGTCCTCTCACAATCAAACACATTCTATGTGAGTGTTGGGACACTGCACATATCAGGGAAACTTTTTATCCTTCTATTTCAATCAATCAAGTTTTTACTCATTTCGGTGAGCACCGTGTTTTAGATTTTTTAAAGGCTATACACCTTATTGACAAATTTTAACTTTTCATTATCAGCTTTTAATCAACTTGTGATAATACGCTGATGTTTTTACGGCCTTCGTGCCGTGTTCTGTTTCTCAATTGCAATTTTCATTTTCTTTTTTAAATTAGGCAAATAAATTAAATATCTCGCCGCTAATGGCTGCAATACTGCCGAAGCGGCGTTAAACAATAACTCACTCACTCATCCTCTATCCATCTGATCAAAGAATCTTTGTTGGGATTTATGCTATTTTCGTCTTTTACTGATAAGAACTGTTAATTGAAATGTATAATGCAGTTCAAGTCCTGTTAAGCAAACCCACGTCGAATACCAAAAGTTTTTTCTATATACTTTGGATGACTTTGAATGCATCGATATGCCATTTGTATGATATCGAAATATCGTCATTATATTCTTAGTCACATGTCCCTCTGTGATCACAGCAAGGATCAGGCGCATCAAAGGAGTCAACATATTTTAGACATCCATTTTTGTAGATGACCATTAGGTACTAATAAAATATTTTGTTCCATTACGCATCAAAGGTATACTAAATTAGAAACACATTAAAAGTTATTACACAAATAGGGCAAGTTCGTCATGTTGAACTTTCAATATAGCTGATTGAGTATCTGATGATGTTTTCTGAAGACAAGTAAAACTACAGTAAGAAAATACTAATGTTCATCATTAACCATGGTTATACTCACGATTACGTAGATGTTTTATTATATAACTATAGAAATTTACTTTACATTTGAAAACGATTCCACAATGGTTCTCCTGATCGATATCTTATCATTAATGAATGAATCTGTAATCTAGAGATTAATTCCAGTGAGGAACTTTGAAAGTAGTTGTCAAGGGGATCAATAAGCTGTACAGCTGATAGGAGTTGGATGTACACAGAAGAGACACAAAGTCATGTGGAGTGATTCCTCGCACAGCACCTGTACTCAAAGCAACATTAATGTGAATAACAAACCATAAATCTTAGATTTTAAGGCCACTCTTTCTTCTTTATTTAAATATTTTAGGGTGTCTTTTAAATATATTGGTAATGGAGCAGAAAACATATCACTTGTGATCTATATAGCTTGTATTACAACTGTGGTATGGTTCATTATTGCTATTTCACATGTTGGGCGAGACTATGGTGTGGCATTTATAATAACGTTCGACTGTATATTCTGCTGTCCTGTCCCTATCGAGGCTTCTAAAATCCTCCCATAAGTAAACCAGACATTACAGAAAGCATTCAGTTTGGTATCTCTTTGTCGACGGGATTAACAAATCACCTTTAAATATTTCCCCTTTGGGAAATTGTCTGAGCATGTATCCTAGACATGTATTATACTATATCCCAACGGAGAATATTCGCCTTGAACCGTCTATCTACATGTATCTGTCCGTAGGTCAATTACCCTTTGCTTCAGGGATTTGGTTTGAAAATATTATTTGGCAATATTCATGTTGCATCTATTGTATTTAATTACACAATTTGTCTGTAAACATGTTTGAATGTCTTTATACGAGATAATCGGCCCTTCAAAACGATAAAATGGGTTATTTTGTAACTGTCTCGATTAGTGTCAGCTTTTGATCAATATCTCCTTCTACATTGTTCATATTGCTTAGTATTGCTATGAATCTTAGATCACTTACATGTGTCCTTATTTTTCCTCATTACATAGTAAGCAGATAAGGCTCAAGAGACGGCTTGAATAGAAATAACTTGTCAACTACTAACAGTAAAACGTATTTTTGCGTTAAATCTAGTGAAACAGAACTGCATATACACTTTCTTTAAAATTTGATTATGGATTCTGTAAACTAATGATTTTATATAAGGGTTATATAGAATATTAGTAAAACCGTACATTTGTATACATTGCAATTGTCTTGAATATGAAATACATCTATACACAAATAACTTAATTAAGCACAACCTAATATGTTCAGTGATACAAATATACATAGTAATGAATATGTATTGTTAGATGGTAATTGGTATGGAACTGCATTTCCTCTGAAAAGTGGATGGGCATCGTCACACACATCTGAAAATATGAGGTTGTGCTTGATTAAGTTATTTGTGTTTATATCGAAACAATGGTTAAATGACAATTGTCTTGTAAACGTTATTGACAATTTACAAATTACTTAGACAAAGTTTTAAAGTATTGTTTTGGTTTCTTAATCATTCTTGTTCTAAACTGCATTCTTCTGAGACTAGTTGTTACAGTTTTATGTTTTGCTAATCTTTTAAACGTTAAGACAAGTAAGTTTATATTGTTGAAGTTGAAACTAATAAGAGTATCAGAATAAGTGTCACTCTTTATCCACGACCATTGCTTAATTGGAACCAGAATAGTTTCAACACCACTAAATATGAACCTCGTGATATTCTGAAACAATCATCCAGTTCCTTCACCGTCAATTGTTTGGGTATTTTCAACTTTAGACTTAACTGCAGTTCTGAACGGTGACAACCAATCCTATTCATATGGTTACTTGGTCGTGGCTTTATTTCGTCTCTTTGCTGAGAATGACATAGTGAACATTACCTGATCATAATGACAAGAGTATCTGTTCACCCAGCTGCAAAGATTAATTTGCGTATGACATATGACATATTAGTGCTTTTAGAAGACAATCAGACCGAAAATGGTAAATGAGCATACTACTTTAAAGGGGCAGTAGCACGTTTTTCTCAACTTTAATTTTTCAAATGTCCCATTTATAATGTCATTAATATTTACTTTGGAGGGTAAAACATCTTAAAACAAAAACCAATCATCCGTAGTGGTAATAAGGTTGTTGCATATAAAGCAAAAATTGCATGGCGGTCATTTTAATGTGAACACAACTTATTTTTTTTGAATTACAAAACAATTCCTATGCATTTACCGTACCACCTACATTCATTCTAACTTTATTTTAACTATTGGTGACATTATTTTTCATATACATTCAATCGACTTATTTGAGCGAAAAAACGTGCTACTGTTCCTTTAAGGAGAGCTAACTCACCAAATTGACTGCAAAAACATTTTGATCATCCGTTTTTCGATTTGTATGACAGGCTGTGGTATAATTTCTTCCCATTCGACACGTCCACTCTAAACATCTCTTACAAGGGCAAGCATATTGGGTAACAAATCAATAGGCTGTGCTTCATAAACAGGATAGTTACACAGATATCAATTACATTTAACAATAACTCTCTCCTGTCCAATAGTGTCCCCTTACACCAAGTCATTGATCTTGTTGAGTTTGTCAAGCTCGGAATCATTTTGCAGTATTACAATTTGATCTGACGTTCTGGTAGTCAAAGTGGCGACACTAGATTAGAAACATGTTACAACAACATTCGTTATGGCTATTAATTGTAACTCCTATTACTAGACTGTCCATTCTTGTTACACATTAGGCTCAACACTAGGACATTATTATGTTGTGTAAAACAGTGAAATGTTGTTCACACATCCATTTATACACGACAGTAGTAAATATTGATTTTAACCCAAATATGTTTGATATGCATGGAGGATGAAAATGATAAAATCATTTAACGGAAATAAAACACACATTTTCTGAATCCTCAGTTGCAACAGTGTAATTATGTTGCCAAAAGTTAAATGTAACATAAAACATTCAAACCTTATGTTATCAAATGTAATTTGAAGTAGTTATTAATTAACGATATCGATCGTTCATATACTGCTATTATGTTAATAGGTGTTTATTGACATGTACAAATATTACAAAACAATCGTCTCACATTAAGACGAGTCTTTCGGTTCCAGACAATATTTTAACCCTACTTAGATACTCCTTAATAGCGAAAAGCACACGAAGTTGAGAAAACCCAATATCTTGATACATTGATTCCTTCTTGAGAAGATTTATTGAATAATATTTCTGATAATGAAAAGTGTCAAGAAGTAACATCATCAATATATCCATTTTGGAAAACTAAACTTTTCTCTGTGTCGTCTTTTGTATAATATCTATATCCATAAATCAAGACTGTTAATGACACACCGGAATAAATGAAAATGAAAAACACTTTTAACAACACTTTTCACAACATTTCACCATGCAACAAAACCTTGAGCCATAAACTTTATTGGATGGATTCACGCATTTTTGTACATTGATTGATTGGATTGATTGATGGATTGATTCACGCATTTTTGTCCCCCGCCGCAACGTGGAACGGGGGACTATGTATTCAGCGGCGTCCGTCCGTCCGTACGTCCGTACGTCACATTTCTTGTTTACGCGATATCTTATGAAGCGTTGCATCCAAAGTCTTCAAATTTCATGTCTGCCTACATTGTGGGAAGACGCAGACACCAGTCAATTTTGGTGACCTTGGTCTTATTTTCAAGGTCACCACGACACTTTGACCACTTTTTGAACTCTTGTTTACGCGATATCTCATGAAGCATTGCATCCAAAGTCTTCAAATTTGGTTTCTGCCTACATTGTGGGAAGACGCAGACACCAGTCACTTTTGTGACCTTGGCCTTTTTTTCAAGGTCACCACGACACTTTGACCACTCTTTGAACTCTTGTTAAGGCGATATCTCATGAAACATTTTATCCAAAGTCTTCAAATTAGTTGTCAGCCTACATTGGGGAAAGACACAGACACCAGTTTATTTTGGTGACCTTGACCTTATTTTCAAGGTCACCGTAACACTTTGAGCACTTTTCTAACTCTTGTTAACGCGATATATATCTTTACCAGTTGGACTCAAAGTTTTCAAATTTGGTGTCAGTCTACACTGGGGGATGACGCAGACACCAGGGGATTTGGGTGACCTTGACCTTATTTTCAAAGTCACTACAACACTTTGACCACTTTTCGAACTCTTGTTATCACCATTTATTATGACCGGTTGGACCAAATGTTTTCAAATTTGGTGTCAGTCTACATTGGAGGATGACGCAGACGCCAGTCGATTTGGTGACCTTGACCTTATTTTCAAGGTCACCACAACACTTTGACCACTTTTAGAACTATTATTAATAATAATATACATTTTTTTTTTTTTTTTTTTTTTTTAAACGCCTTATATCCAGTGCAAGCACTGTTCAATGGCGGTACAATTATTACCCTGAAGGAATTGTACTTTCGGTGCCGCTACTAAGCGCTCCGCGCGACCATTTAGGTCCGTACCTCCCGTGTTCAGGTACCCATTTCAACAGCTGGGTGGACTGAGTGCAATGTGGATGAAGTGCCTTGCCCAGGGGCACAACACAGTATAAGACCCAGGTCACAAATGTTTGGTGTCTCCACCGGGATTCGAACCCGGGCCGATGGCGTGAGAGGCAAGCATGCTAACCACTACACCACTGTGCTCCACACACACGATATATTAACACGATATATCATGAACCCAAGTAGCTCCAATGATGTGTCTTACTAACTCAATGTCACCGGCGGGGGACATTGCCATGTTAGTGGCAAACACTTGTCTTACATGAAATGAATTACAACCAATTCAACTGCAAATGAATTTTATTTTGTTGAAGATAATTTATTCTTCAAAGAAACATGATCACATTGTGATAAGTGCTTTTGGGGAGATACAATTCACAATTCTCTCGACCAAAGGAGAGAAGCATTGTTTTGATGCCTGAAACATTGACATTGTCATTCTTACAACTATTTTAATATGTGATTATCGTTTTTATTTATATTTTATTTTATAACTCGAAAATAAATATCATTTGTACATTTACACCGCTGGTACACCGAGAGATGCAATTCTTTTTCTCTAATGTGCCCTGTGCATTGTTAAGCTTGAAATTTACATCTTTTTGACGAACTGAATTTCTTTCCCATGGTTCATTAAAATTGTTCCATGGATAATTGAGGAATAACATCAAAGAATAATGCTGTGTTCAGACGATCTTTTTAGGAAATGTCTGTCAATCGTGCAGTGATGAAGTTTATTCAAGTTCATTAGCTCTGACTTTAAATTTAAAAAATGAGAGAAGGATTTCCGACAAAACGTTGCAACATCCAATTAGTTTTCCATAGCCTTTGATCATTTGAGGAATGATTGCATGTCTGTTATCCCAGACCGATTTACCTCAAATTACATTTTCCTTGCCTGATCTAGATAGTAAATAGTTCATCAAGTACTGTGTGATACCTGTGAATTAAACATCAATACACATACTTATTTACATTGCTGCATTAAACGTTTTGCTAAATGCATTATGTCCAAGTCAGATGATCAATGAATGAGTTTGTCGAAATTTAAACTGTAATGTTTGATGTTTGCTAATCCAATGAATATTAAACTTATGACAACTGATATATTGATTGCAACTGTATTCGCTCTGACAACAGGATATACAATCTAATTATTACTCAACAGTGGTGAGATCACTCATTTGATAACAATGAGTTGGTTACACAAATGTGTGATACCACCGCGTGCTGCAGTAACGTCATAATCAGCGCGTGACGTCATAGTCGTTTTTGGTTGACGTCACAATGTTAGCCGGGCGACTAAAATAGCGGTTGACCTATTTGCAAGTAAGCGTCACTAAAAACGATTTTATTGCAATTCAGCGCTATTTACATAATAATGAGTAAATAACATGTTTATGAAACCTGTGAGTGGCATCGGTATTTAACTCGCTTTCACTCGTTAAAATACCAAACCATCCACCCGTTTCATAAACATGTTATCATCATTTAGTATTCTTTATTTTGTTCATGAATGCAGTTATGATGAATATTACAAAACATGTTCTTGCTTTTATGAAAAGATGATTCAGCATGGTAACACTTTTATAAGTTTATTTATTTGGATATTCTAATTCGATGTCTGTACTTTTTCATTATTTTATAAACCACGGATCGAGTTGTCAGATAAAACATGAAAAACAGAGACATATATTTTCTGCAATTGGTTGATCAACACAGATACATATAAAATTCAAATTCATTTATTCACCTATGGTTATCTCTGTAAAGTTTTATTCTGAGCTGTTGTCATCGTCACACCTCCATATCGTTAGTCATATTATTATATATGATCCGACAACGCCACTTACGTGTGTTTGTACAAATCTGTCTTATGGTTGTAAAGTTTGGGGTGTACAAACCATAGGCTCATTGAGAGAGTACATCTCAACTTTAACTAGATGTTGGTATTCGACGCTTCAGTCCATAACTAATTGATGGTATATGGTGCACTTAACATACAACAAACTATTACTCCCTTATATAAAGCGGCATAAAACACTCTCATTTGCCCTCACTGATGTTAAACATTTGGTACACATTTCCCCCTGTACATTTGTAACGTTATTGCTGTTGCTAAAGCTTCACTAATCTTTAAGATGTGAAACCCCTTTCCAACAGTTGCATAGTATTATTTAGACATATATCTGTGATGTAAACTAAGTCAAACTAAGCTTTTGAAGAACTTGGGGATGTTTCTGATACTATAAATTTGAGTAATGTTCAAATGATCCTGTACAGTTCCTTGCCACATACAATCAATCCCATCTAACACCACTGTCTGGTTTAGACACGAATTGCTATGACCAATCAGAGTTCAACAACTTTACCTATTTACCTGTTTATATGTTAAATGTATATTAGAAGTAGGGGATTGGGAATGATAGACACAAATGTTTTTATTGATGCATTGATACTTTCCACATTAAGATTAAGATTAAGACATTAAGATAAGATTAAGTCTGCACACAACATTTGAGCTTTCTAGAAGATTTTGGTACTGGAGAAGAAGATGAAAATAGGTTTTTAAGGTTGTGACTCCTGTGACCCCATTTGGGGTCATGGGGTCACCAAATCTACAATTTAGAATCCCCATTAGCCAAGGAGTCTGCACACAACTTTTCAGCTCTCCTAACCTTTTGGAACTGGAGAAAAGATGAAAATAGGTTTTTAAGGTTGTGACCCTTGTTACCCCATTTGGGGTCAAGGGGTCACGAAATCTGATTTTCGTGAGCGTCGAAATTGTGTTGAACATGTAGAGGTAGCGATATACGGACTGATTTATCTCATAGCTTTTGAAATAATGATCCGATTGTGACCATTTATAGCTCATTTTGTCAGGAATTCATCCAGTCGTCGTATCGTAGTGATCGACTGTGCCATAAAAATAGTTTATGATGCAAAATATGAGTTTGAATGACCATGGGGTGGTTTCGTCGTTACATCCCTTTCCTTTTATATAGTAATAGGGAAGGGTCTATATAGGTATATGTCTTCCAAACGCTGTTTCTCAGCGATACACGCCCCTGTGCTTACATTTACAATTTTGATACTTGATGAAAATATCTTCCTGAATTGGAATAGTTGAAAATGATAATTTACATATTTATCATTTAGATAAGGACATACTAATATTCCTTTCATTATTATAAAACGAAACAAACAACAATAACAAATTAAACTTAGAGTTTTTGGAAATATGTTTGGTTTGCCTACAGGATGAAACTACGTACAAGGTTTGAGTCATTAAAGCATCGGTTTATGCTGGATACTCAGGTGACATCCTGCTTTGTTTTCACTTTATTTTTAACTGAATAATGTATTTCAATAGGATTGATTTGAATCAACATATTGTATTTGGCAGATATTACGCTGGAAAGAATGAAATCAACAAAAAACATAGCCCCTGATGAACTTTGGGTTTGCAATTTTAGGAATGTTACGTTAATAGATTTAATGTAATTAACTAGTTTGAAAAACAAACAAATTTTTATACATTATATTCATAGATATGAAATAGAAAAATTGTAAAAAGCTTACGTTACCTGTATATTGAAAGCCTGAGCAAATATATTCCTACTAATAATCCAATTTTGAAATTTCACTGGTGCAATGTTACACGTCGATAAGATGTCCGAATGCTTTCCAAAAATAAACAAAACGAAATGCACAAATAGTGACAACAAACAAACAAACATTTGAGTAACATTCAAATGATCCTGTCAAGTTCCTTGCCACATACATGTAAGCGCAGCTAACACCACTGACTGGTTTAGACACGAATTGGTCTGATCAATCAGAGTTCAACAACTTTACCTATTTACCTGTTTATGTGTTAAATGTATATTAGAAGTACTCTGAAACATGAGGAAGGGAGATTGGGATTGATTGACAGATATATTTTTACTGAGGCATTGATACATTCCACATACAGATTTTTCTTGAAAAACTTGGCCAAGGGGTATGCACACAACATTTGAACTTTCTAGAAGACTTTGGTACTGGAGAAGAAGATGAAAATACACAGGACAAAAAGTGGTGGAATCCATTTGGCGGATCCTTCCGGATTCTCCCAAATTTTGGCGGATCTTGGAGAATACGAAAGAATCCGGAAGGATCCGGCAAGCGGATTCCACCATTTTTTGTCCTGTGATAGGTTTTTAAGGTTGTGGCCCCTGTGACCCCATTTGGGGTCATGGGGTCTCGAAATCTACAATTTAGAATCGACATTGGCCAAGGAGTCTGCACACAACATTTCAGCTTTCATAACCTTTTGGAACTGGAGAAAAGATGAAAATAAGTTTTTAAGGTTGTGACCCGTGTTACCCAATTTAGGGTCAAGGGGTCACGAAATCTGATTTTCATGAGCGTCGAAATTCGGTTGAACATGTGGAGGTAGCGATATACGGACTGATTTGTCACATAGCTTTTGAAATAACGAATAGGGTAGGGTCTAGGTATATGTCTTCCAAACGCTGTTTCAAAGCGATACACGCCCCTGTGATTATATGTACACTTTTGATACTTGATGAAAATATCTTCCTGAATTGGAATAGTTAAAAATGATACATTTACATATTTATCATTTAAATAAGGACATACTATTATTCCTTTCATTATTAGAAAACGAAACAAACAACAATAAAAAATTAAACTTAGAGTTTTTGGAACTATGTCTGGTTTGCCTACAGGATGAAACTGCGTGCAAGGTTTGAGTCATTAAAGCATTGGTTTATGCTGGATACTCAGGTGACATCCTGCTTTGTTTTCACTTTATTTATTAACTGAATAGTGTCTTGAATAGGATCATGATGCAAGGTTTGAATCAACAAATTGTATTTGTCAGATATTATGCTGGAAAGAATAAAATCAACAAAAAAACATAGCCCCTGATGAACCTTGGATTTGCAATTTTAGGAATGTTACGTTAATAGATTTAATTTAACTAATTAACATTTTAATGCATTTTATTCATAGATATGAAATAGGAAAATTGTAAAAAGCTTACGTTACCTATATATTGAAAGCCTGAGCAAATATATTCCTATTAATAATCCAATTTTGAAATTTCACTGGTGCAATGTTACACGTCGATAAGACGTCCGAATGCTTTCAAAATGACAAAAAGCGAAATGCACAAATAGTGACAATATGTTGCAAATTATCCAAGATCTCCAAACGTTTACTGACATTGCATATCATGCTGTCTCGAATTTGCCATTTATTATTAAAGTTTATACAATATATTGGTATTTCGAAATTTCAGTTAACAACCGTCCCTGTGACTTAACATCTTACTTCCTATTTGCCTACGATTCCAGCTAATGATCTCGAGACTGATAACCCTTTCCTAAGTTTGAAGATTTAAAAAAAAAATCAAAACGTTATGGAGACAGTTTGAATTAAGTCCATGGTCAGTCACAATGTCACGTTCAGGAGAACATACCAGTCCCCAGATTTCTTGTCTATGAAAGTAGACCGATTTCCTCGTCTGAGCTCTCCGCAAAACAAATAGTATTAAGCTACAAGTCATAAAAATGATTTTTGTATACATTGCCCACATAAACCACAAAAGAGGAAAGGTATTGTCGTTAATTGATATGTTCTTAAAAGCATATCAATGTTATCACAATAGACTTGACATACAGTTGTTAAGTTATGGTCACTTTAATTACATTTGGTACAATTATTCTTGTTTCGGATAACCTAACTATTTCTCAAAACCTTAGTGACATAAAGCTTTGTAAGTGAACAGATAGTTCCATATGAACTCATGTCGTTTTTTTCAGGATTTCTGTATTACTTTTGAGTTTGTATTTAAATGACCTCTAAAAGTAATTGGATTTTAAAGTGTGTCCTTTCTTTATTGGCAATAACTCTGAAGTGATCAAAGTAAACCTGCCAGGAACACAAATAAATTGACATGGACAGAGAGGCAATTTGCGTGTTTATGGACATCTATCCAATTGAACAACGATTGAGATTAAGCATGAAGGAACCATACGAGCACTTGGCATTTTGATAACTACAAAATAGAGACAGGGTTTGTGTGTGTTACCGATACAGAAGAGCAAACAAAATATAAACTGAGATACAATGAGAAACTTTACACCTCAGTTGGTTTTATCATATGTTTGATTTTCAATTACAAATAAAATTTATCTTATGTTTCTGAAGTCGTACTCTAAAACTGAAAGGTGCAGGCGTTTAGTCATCAGCCAAGGAATAATTCTACGTGGTTTTAATTGTTTTTGAATTAATGAAATTTTGAATTCATAAATTCATCCAAAATAATTTGGATAAAACACAACTGTTCATCGACATATAAGACATCTGCTAAGTGAAAATCAATAAACGTGCCTCATTCTCCACACATTTACATTATAAACATGGTAGGGGTCATGTTGGTGTAAAAATGATTTTATACCCCTTCGTCCTTTCAGTGACTCTAACTCTGCATGTTTGAAAAAAAACGAGAATGATTGTTTGCCGAATCAGTCAACATTGAACATTAAATAATATCACGGTTCTATCATATCAATTTGGTTTGTTATTTTTACTGTAGGAGTGAAACAATAGGGTGTAACGTTTCTTTTGTACCTCAGTTTATTGCTTGATTTATGAAATGCACAATTTAATCTAATCTAAGGTTAGTATGTAAAACCTGTATATCTAAACGATATGCATAGTTCATCCAAACTAGTAAATTATATATATGGTTTTATATTTTTAAATTGGTGAAAGGCAATGCAAATCAAATTACAATGAGTTCTTATTATATAAACAAAACTGTTATCCTGAGTTATCTTTCCCGTTCATCATAGAGTCGAGATAAACAGGCAGCTATAATTACCTATCCATACACATATTTCTATCTCTGTCAACACTCTTAACATTGAGACAATGGACGATGATTATTATGATCATACTTTGGAAGCCCATGAAAAGGCATTTTATATCCCTACCAAATCTAAACTGTAATATGTCGATCTGCTGACTGTAGAAAGGTTGTTTATGTAGGCATTTTTTTTCCAGAGGTGACCACTCGTCGACAGACAAACATATTGACTTCACATGGAGTCTGAACAAAAGTCGTATTAACTTGAGTTAATAAATATAGATTTGATTGCCACAACCTGTTGTTCCATGCTATTGTTATTTTCGCTCCATTTGCCACTAGTCCTAACTCAAACCAAAATACCCTTTTAACTGCAGTTTATTGTTTAACTTTGGTTTCTGTATACGGTACATACTAAAACAACAATGGCTGGTAAACGATAGGCATTATTACATTATTATTATTATTAAAATGATTCTTATTTCTCACTGTAAAAGATAAAAGGTGAGTGTTATTTTGTTACTCCTGATACTGCTATCTACTCGTTTCAATGGAAAGTCTAAAAGAACAAATTATTATTCACAGGTAATAAATACATTTCAGAGATTAATTATCCTTTTTTCTTTTGAATAGATAGAAAAAGACTCATTTCACATTAAATGAGAAACCATGGGTGTACATGATAACAGTTGTATATAGAAAACAAACTGTGATACAAACTTTTCCAAAATCACGAAACATGCATATGGTTAGTTATTCATATCAGCCGTTCTATGGGTTCATTGACTGATCTCTCGAGGAGTAGATAAACGTTATGACCTAGTATTTCACTGTATTCTTGAGCTCTTTGTCAATTAGTTATAAGCAAATATCAGACCATAGTTATTTGTATGGATGAATTTAATATTATACTTTTTATACAAGTCACTTTTTGAGAAGTATGCACTATCTAAACGGAATGATATGAAGTGTTGGAGAAAACAAAACATGATTGTGAAAATATAAAACATATCGTCTGTATATCATTAGTGTTTTACCTGAATTTAAATTACCCAAATGCATTCAAAGTGAAATAAATTTTTTTTGGATTTTGTCAGTTCACTTCCCTGAACGTTTATTTACATTTAAAAATAACTCTTTCCTGTTCAATAGTGTCCCCTTTCACACAATCATTAAAGGTACATCCATTGTGTTGTTGGGGGTCACATATTGCAAACGTTATAAATGGTATTACTTTATCGAGAAGTACCGACTGTTACCGAACACTACCATTTTGATGATAGTAGACTTAGCATATTGACGATATGAAGGTAAAAGTAGTGATTTCTGATCGAAAACCGGACAAGACAGACAAGAAGATAAATTTGAGGTGATGATGTTAAATAGGTCACATAACTACGGTGCATGTAAATTGGACGTGCAGTTTCGGTTTCTGCACATGCATAATGATGTTACTCACTTTAAAATTGGAAACTAGTAATTATGATGTATTTGGCGATTGGGGATACATATGCAAGCTGAGTGAATTGATTTGTAGTGAAGACAGTGTGTTGAGTTGGAACGTATTAAAGCCAAATAAAATTTTATGAAACACAATGGATGCACCTTTAACCTTTTTACCGATGTCATGTACCGAATCGCTTTGCCTCATTTGGAGCTACGAATTTTGATGAAGGAAGGCAAGATAAATGTATAGTACAATTTGATAAACTAAAGCTCAGAGTTAATCATAATAATCACCCCCTTAGACATATCCGTATTTCCTCACAACTCCTCTTTAGGATAACACGTTTGCTGGTCGATAACACATTATAACCATGAACACATCCCTTTGTCTGTAGGCACGTTCTGACTTGCTTTATCAAATACAGGGAATGGAATGAGAAAATAATCTGATCAGTTCATTTCATCAATGGTTACATTCCGAGATGAATTTGCCCACCATTGCCATATGTGATATTTTCTCATTCTGTCCACTCAGATAATGTTAAAGGCAAAGTAATACTTTGATACCTCTTGAGGAGATAAAGGGAAAATCATTCCTGAAAATGAGACACGCCATGGAAGCAGCAGTAGTATCAGTAAAAACAGTAATGTCATCACTCAGTTCATTTCAAACAAAGTTTTCTTTGTATCTATGTTTTTTGTTTATCGAATATATTCCCTGTCAGTAAAAAGTTCACCAATCTGTTATTTTCATCTAGAATTTCTCTGCTTTATATTGAAAAGTCTGATGTCTCACAACTTTGATAACATGATTTGTACACAACATGGCACATAAACGTTTCACACTAAGCATGCACATGCGTGTTGTTACTACACATTTTGAAGGACATTCATTTTCTTTTGTGTTTTTAAGCTTAACAGGTTCTCATTATAATAAGTTCTATAAGGAATCCATCTTACAACAATATATTCAAGTACTTAAAGGATATCTAACGATGTTCCCCTTTCATATAAAGTTTATGTCCCGAGTGAAATAATTCTACATCGGCTTTTATAGTTGTATTGTCCATATGAAGGAACGGAACTGAGTAATATCAACCCTGTCACATCATCTATAAATTGATAATATTGCGACGTTAAATATTCACAGTTTAAAAATCAAACCATTCTATATTTTTGATTAATTTGTAATGTTCAGTATGGCGAAACCAGTTGCACTAGACATTCCGAAGGAAGCGTGCGTAATATAAAATCTCCTTGCTATAGGACAGGCGATGAGAGTTATCTGTCCTTTGAATAACGTCATGTCATTGCAGCCGCCATTCGCATGTTTCCCGTCGTCCAACTGTGTAAACAAATGTTAAACAACATCACTAGAGGTAAGTTCAACATGAAGTTCACCGTTGAAATGTCTTTACTTTAAAGTCAATGTGTACCCTTACCTACACGTTGTTTTCAGTGGGAGACTGAGAATAGCATTTGATTGCAATATCATTCTAAACTGTAAGACAGAGCAAACACTCTTATTGTATTCTCAACTTTGTGCTTATTAGCTCTGCTCTAGTAAGGATGTATCGTTAATTAATCATTTTAAATTCATTGCAGTGAATACGATTTCATGAGTTAACTGAAGAATGAGATAAACATTAATTAATATATCTAAGTGTTGTTGTTACTTGTAATTTCATGAATGAATTCACGTTCATTTTATGAATGAATAAAGTAGTCCATAAAATTCATCGTTAGCCAATCAAATGACTTGAAGTTGTTATGACACATATGCCTCAGTCGTCGATGTTATTTAAAAATACAGCTATGGCCACTGTAGCTCATCAGGGTATATATTTCTTATGCTCAACCCGGAAATAGATTGTTCTCCAGATAAAGTACAATTCACCAAAATTGCTCAGTTTCAGTGCATAAAAAAAACTACATTTTAAGAAAATTGGTTGTCCAAGTATCACAATTACTGAAATTATCTTTAAGACAAGGTGACTCTTCCAATTGAAATGGTGGCACTGAGACATATTTCCCAAATCATGTTACAAAATGGTAAAGAAATCGTCGAGGAAAAATATTTTCAACTAAAATTAATATGCATAATGTAGAGAACCAATACACAAAGCTTAAAAAATATATCCTGACCCATTCCCTCTACAAGTTAAACCAAACCTACCAAAACAGCCTTGAGGGACTTAAGTAGTCCTGCCCCATGACTGTGTGCAACATAAGAGCCATTAATAAAGTCTGGTCTAACGAGCCAGAACATGGCCAGCTGCTTTTCAGTGCTCTGTTGAACATGATATCATTACATAACATAAAGCTCTGATTACCATAAACCACTGCCATATTGGTCACCAAGGTCAGCTCATATTACGCTAGCCCAAGGACAGCTTGATTGACTGGCTTAAATTTTGGAAATTGCAAAGGCTAAGAAGAGTCTGCACCCAATATTACAACCTTCAAGGTTTTTTTGTTCTGGAGAAGAAGATGAAAATAGGTTGTTAGGTCATGGCCTGTGAGGCCTTTATTTGGGGTCAACAAAACAACAACCTAGAATTCCCATCGGCCAAGGAGTGTGCACATAAAATTTCACCTCTCTAGAGTTAATGGTTCTGGAGAAGAAGTCGAAAAAGCGAAAAGTTTACGGACAGATGGAGGGACGGACGGAGGGATGGACAGATGCCAGCCGCAATCCAATGCCATAAGCCCATCGGGTCTTTCAGGCTAGATGAGCTAAAAGGGACGATAACCATGTTTAAATACTGAAATCAGTCATTTGAATCGTGACAGGAAATTCTATTTTAATGTAAATGACACATTTTACAATATTGCATACTTTCGTCGTATTCTTTCAACGTTTACTAGTGTGAATTAAATGTTATAGTTTAAAACCATCTCTACACCATTGTTACATCAGGAGATGTACATTAATTTACCTCTGCGAAGTGCAACACAAATATCAGTCATCTATTTATACATGTTCATACTGGGCTGACTATAAAATAATAAAAACCTAACTTGCTGCCCCTATTTTCATTTTTATTTCAGCAAATATTGGCGCGGGTTCCCGCATGAGTGGGTCACCCTCTTTTTTGGCTGGAAAAACTGAGAGTTTAGAGGGTTATTCCCTTTCACGAGACATGACTTGAAAGACGCACGGTCTCACCTTAGCTACATGTAAGGACTATATTCAAATTGTACTCCGTTCACACAGTGGTAAGGGGTAAGGTGCGGAGAAGGTGATCTTCGCGTGTTTCGGTAGCTCAGTTTAGACCCTGATAATAATTTTGTGAGCGTCATGACGTGAAAATTAGGTCTATATAAAAGACATAAATTATGATTATCATTATAAGACATTCTACCATAACTTTGCGAAAGAGTCGTTTCAGTTTGGCTACTGTGAACAATCAACGACAGTATAATTTGGTTATACAGTGCTCTGTTTACTTTGTCTTTTGCGTAAACATATGCTTGTTGTCAGGCACCAATAGCGAATGGATTAATTCTCCGAATACTTGCTACGTGCTACTGTCCCTTTAAACTGCTTGATGTCAATCCAATATTACGTTTGCAACACTGCATACATCCTCGATAATCCAGCGCTATTGTTCCGATAAATCTACACACAAGCGCTGGAAAACAGTGAGGGTATTTATCCCTAACCTAGTTACCTCCCTTGGCTCCATGTTATCCAATCAGAAACGAAACGCAGACACTATCTGCGTAAACAACTCGACCAATCAAAACGCATCACTACCGTTGTTTATAGAAACACACATAGCGGCGGACGACTCACTCGATTACGATAAAGTTTGTAACACATTCAGCGTAGAATACCTGACAGAAACTCAAAAGAAAGTTTTAAGAAGTCTGTACGAGAAGAAGGGTGTATTCATGTCCATCAAAACGGGTGGACGTAAATGATTAAAATCCCTGTACTGCGAAAGCCCAGATCCCGACACGAGAGTGCTTGATATTTCACCCTTGATTTCAAGTGATCTCATTGGTTGTTAGAAAGTAAGCGTTTCGCTGAGTCATTGCGAAGGGAGGTAACTAGGTTAAGGTTAAATACCCTTACTGTTTTCCAGCGCTTGTGTGTAGATTTATCGGAACAATAGCGCTGGATTATCGAGGATGCACTGCATAGCACACAGCATAAAGCATGCTTCATGTAATCACAATGTTATTAAAGCGGCTACTTAGATCAAAGCTATAACTAATACACATCTCTTTCAATTTATAAAGCATATATGGTGACTGGGATGGCCATTACCTCCCTGGAGTTTGACCTCAGTGACCGTTCTCATAGTATACGATTGAGTGGCCCTTGGCTACAGACAATTTCGTTTTTGTAACTGTGTAACTCTGAATGACTGTCATTTCTACATGAATACTTCACTTCTACATGAAGACTTCACCTAAGTTCAATGCAATGTGATGCTGTCTGGTTAGGTGAATCATAACTGTACAATCTGCTCAGGGTGTCAGATATTCTATTATTCATGAGACTGTCTGTTAACATTTAACTAATTGTATAAAGTAATACGACTATAAAGTATAGCACTGCCTCTATTTGAAAGTATGTATGGAATTAGTGAACATAAAAACAGTAAAAACTGTTTCAAACGTCTTGTTTATTACTCAATAATATACTGCATTTCATGTATCTCCTCGCTTCATTACTGGGGAAAATCCTTGAAAAAGCAAATAAAAAAAAGAAACAAATCGTTTTAATTGAACAAGGAAAGATATGTTTTCCAGCAGATTGAATACGTGTGTTTTTTTTTAATTCGACACATAAATGTTTTTAAAAGCAAAAATTTCTACCACTTTTTCACGTAATTTTGTTCTTAAAAAACGCAAGAAAGTTTTCTTAATGAATTTCTTCATTTTTTAAGAAGTCTAACAATTACAAATAGGGGTTATAACTGGAATAGCCAATGATGAAAGTTCCGAAACAGTTTTTGATACTTTCTGTCAGATATTTCTATCAACTCGAGTCAAGTATTGGGCGATTGTTTAGTATATTGAAAAGAATAATAAAGTTTTCAGAACTTTGAATTGATTATAGCTGTAATTAAGACAGAGCTAGATTTTCGAAGCTCTCTTAGCGCTAAGATAACTGTAAGCCTTTGTTAACATTATGGTACAGTTACTTATACACTTACGACTATCTTAGGGCTAAGAGAGCTTCCAAATTTTAGAACCTGAACAATATCCTTAGTGCAGGTATATGGACATTTGTTATAATAGTAGACACAGCAAATATCAGTGTATATACTTAACATGTGGTGTGTTGTCTATATGTATATGTGATTTATCTCTTATTGGAAAACAATATGTGTCCAACAAACGAAGTTGGAATCTTTACCTGTAATGAATCACATAATATAAAACCTAAACAACGTTCCTTATTTATGCTTCATAAAGAGGTTACTATAATGATACAAGTTACATGATGGAGTATATGCTAAACGTATCTGAAATAGTGTTTGCTGGATATTAGGGTTCACCTAGACAGAATGATCAACATGAAAACAGGCCATGGTGAACTGTTTGACACAGAACGCTTGACCTACCCTGGCCTGAAGTCTTATACAAGTTGCTACAACAGCAGGATGGTATAAGACGGTGCTTCATTTCCCGTCTCTCCTCAGGACAAAGCAGCTCACGTCAAACTCAGAACCATAAAGGAAATTATTCATGTAAAGAGATTGAAACAAAAGACTCATTGTCAAGTATTATAGGAACTGAACTTGCAACAGGTTCAAGATAGTCACGTTGTCTATAACAAACAGTTCAAATAGATTTTATGACTCATCAAACACGGATATGTTTGCTTAATTGGCATTCAAACAAGGCTTAAAGGTTGTGGATGAAAAGTTTAACACTAAGATAATTTTAAAATATGATTAAACAAACAATAAGTAGAAACCAACAAAGGTTCTAATTGTTTTGCATTGCTACTTTGTAGTAGCTATTACTTACGAAGGTGTATTCTTCATTCTCACTTTGGAACATATTTATGGAAATTTAACTGTCAATGCCTGATGTTTGATGTTTGATGAATCAGTTCAAGTAAATGTTTTGAGATAATTCCATCACGTGGTAGCCGTCACTCATCACAAAGCCTGTTGTAGTGACCCTGTATGTCCTATTTTCAGTAAACGTTTGTACAATTATATCGATAGTTTAGAAGTAAGATAGTTTTGATCACGTTAGTTGGACCGGAAGTAGATTCAGGTTAGTTGCAGAAGATGAAACGATTTCATGCATTGTGAAGGTTGTGAAGGCCTTTTTTCGCAGGTCCCTAAAAGTAGAATAGAGATAGCGTTTAACCATCCTTTGATATATTTCCATTAAGCATCAAAGCTAGCAAAATCCTTAAATTATTCTACCGTGATTAAGAATCTGAAGTGAAGTTATCAGATTTCTCGTGAGTTAATGTTGTATGACATCTGTCTGTCCATGGTCAGATTTATTTAATATAATACACCCTTTAAATAAATAGTACAAGTTTCCACAATGAATGCGTTTAGTTTCTGGTCTGGTCTAACAAAGCTTTCTGTCGTGCATAAGAACCAAGTGAAAAACTAGTAAATCCCCAGATAGCCGAAACATGCATTGAATGAATTTCCATTAACATTCATATCTATCGAATTCGAAAAAATTCAAATCATCAACATTTGACGTGTGATATGTGTGTAATGTTTCATCGATGAATGTGTGATACCTACTTGCTGTACTTATACTTGCCGGACATGTTACATTGCTGAACTAATGTCAACATTAGTTTCTAGCACTTGCGGTTGAGTTTTACCAGCTTTCCAGAAATTTGGTTTTACCACCACCCCCAAGGAAGTGGAGGGAATGTATCATGAACATGCCCCGTTTCTTCCGGGATGACATTTATAAATGCCCTGCCCTTAGTTTCCTTGTCCGACCTCGCCACAAAGTAGATCACACCAAACTAGAGGTCATCATGAACATCATATCATTGGTCTACTTGATATAAATTAGATATCATTGATTATATATATTGATCACAAAACGTGACTTAATTATGGTAGATAAAATTACTAAGGTACTCTTTATTGACGCATACAGAGAAACGAAAGATGTCAGTAGAGCAATTTAAGAGACAAACACAACGTTGCCGATGCTGTTTATATTCATAGTGCTTTGATACAAGTGTTATTACTAATAGTAACAATAGTGGTCTTATAAGAAAATAATTCCATTTGTCGTCTATTAAGTTATTAAATAATATAATCCATACATATTCTATAACAAATGCAATTTGAACAAAACGGTAAGCATCTTGATGACAGAGACATGGTCTTCGATCCACTTAGAGAATATGCGAAATGTGCACTGACTAGCAGTCAGAGGAATGCCTTCATGCGACAGACGGACTTGTCCCTTTGACTATGGGTGACAGCCATGTGTAATCAATTGTATCTTCACTGTGCTTAATGGAAATGTAGTAGAGAGAACGATAATAATTGATCCAAAATGGATAATTTCATACTACATACCACAGGTAAAATGTGTATAAGAATAATATGTTTAATTCCTGAACAATCAGAATAACGTGATTATAAATATACTTTATAACATATATATTAGAGGTAAATGTAGTCACTAAATTGAGTTTTCCTCATGATATGGATAATTGAATTACATTTGTTGCCATTTTATTATGTTATTTTGTGTTGTCCGTTCTGTAGAGGTTGTTTCTAAATCATACACTGCCCATACAACTTGCGCCGGACATATATAAACATCAAAAAACAAATACATCATTTATTTATATACCTTCATTACTTTCTAATTGCATATCTGTGGTATCATTGTGCAATTCAAGTTTCTCTGTCAATGCTCTTAGAATAAAAAAAGCATTTTTGAAAACAGGCATATTCAAACTAAGATTTCTTCCCTTCTTTGATCAGATGATAAAGGATCAAACAATGATCAGAAGTAGTTGATTGAAGTTTCTTTTTGATAAAACAACGAACTCATTTAGATAAGCTGTCAGATCAAAAACGGTATTTCAAAAGAATGTTTTACTAATTGATAATCTAAAAACCTTAAAAAATAGAGGTCTCTTTTCTTAAGCACTGGTTCAACGTCATTATGTTGTAATGGTAATCATTTGATGGAACTTTAGTTAAAAGGAGGTTGGTCATCCAGCTCAGTAACCTAATGAGAGAAGACCTGTTTCACTCACCTTGGGTTAAAAACGTTTCTGAAATTACTGTGTCAAACATGTAAATGTGCCAATGGGTTAACATTAAAATGTAAACACAATCTGTAGAGAAAAAATAATGCTCTTAAAGTTTTATTGAAATTAACTTATCAGATGTTTCTAACAAATATGCATATCTTACTATTAGATCGTTAAAAAAAATCAATGTTGTCAATTTCAGTAATCATCTAATACTATTTATGTCTCGTTTTTGACAATTATTAAATAATGAACATATTCCAAAAAGCATATTAATAGGCAAAGATACTAGTGGTTTGTGAGTTTTTAAAAACACTGTTATAATTTGTGTTGTATGCTATATGAAGAGGTCACACAAATACTGCGTTATATCGGAACAAATTGGAACCTTGCCTGAAGGAATCCCATGTGTGCAATACATGTTACAAGCAAATAACTAGTGAATATGTTCCATTATCAAAGACACCGAAATATTAGAGGTGAATGGGTAGTCAAATTGAGTGTTGTTTAACAAGTTGTAGCCAATGAGACTACAAGTGAATGTCAGGTTCAATCGAAATAAGGTAAATTGATTCCACAAAGGACATCGTTAACAAGATTGATGACTTTGCGTAATGGGACACTATTGAACGCAAAGATTGAGTGTTAAATAAAATTGATATCTTGGAAATGATACCAACGTATGCCTCACCAGTTAGACAATTTGTTCCTAGATGGGTTTTCTGAAATTAATAATCATTTTTCAGAATGAGCATTGATCTGAAAGTGAAAAAATGAGTGATTTTAGAGATATGGATGAACCTAACACACGGCATGTCTATCAAATAAACATATAAACTATGTAGAAATCACTTTGTAGCCAGCAAACTTACATTACGAAAGACATCGTGAGCAAAAGAAAATACCATCGCATTGACGTCAGCATGCTTATATGTATGAGTGTTAGTAGCACATTCTTATGACGGTATTGAGGACATCAGACTCACTGAACTACTTTTTGGGGTTAATTTTGTTGTTGAATTGTATTTCTATCAAAGAGTGATTTTTTCCAGCAAATCTTGAGATTAATTGACATAAATATTAATATTTTACAGAAAACAATAACAATTTGTAAATATTCAATTTTAGGTAAAAACCTACAAGTAACAATAAAATTGCATTTTCGTCTTGCATAAACGTGTAACCATAACCCTTTTATTAACATAAGGCAATAATTATTAAATATGTTTGTTGTTTTATCATCATGATAGTGTGAAATGACAGTGAAAAATGTAATTTTTTGGCGCGATCCCACCTACATTGGGAGCTCATATTTAAAAAATGAGCATGGTGACCCCTATTTTTTATAACAGAAATGGATTTAATTTAGTATATGTTTTTCATGTATACAGTGAAATATTGTCAATTTCTTGAGATTTTTTAAATTGGTAAGGAACCTCCTTAAAGGTTATATGAACAGACAAAGTTAACACGACCACTTAAATTAAAACACCCTTTTTATTGCCATGCTGCGACACAGCGGCAAGTGCTGATTGTTTTAAATAAATATGGCTTTAAAACATCGTATCTATGAGGGAGTAACTTCAACGTTAAACTCAATTGTATTCAGGTTTTTAAGAACTAATTGTCCAATGATGTAGTCTCGAGACAACAATCAGGAGCCAGTTCCTGAATCGAATCTCCCGAGGATACAGACCACGTACTTTATATGTAAACTCTTTTCAGGTAATTTGATTATCTAAAATCTCTTAATATAAAAACAACACCCCTGTACTGTTTCATGGGCTGAGTGCTGAAATGTTACTAACTCAATGAACCATTTTCTGGACATAAATGCATAAACATGTCTTACTATTGACTATAAATGTTTGATTCAATCATTGGTGACGAAGTCAAATTATGTGGACAAATGCCATAGATTAGACTATGGAAGACTAATGGCAAGGTTACTAGCATTTCAAGACGATGTTACACCATTAACCAATGTTTATATTTTTCCTACACCACAATGATTAGTTTATTTTGAGAGGAACATATAAATATAAATTTCTGAAATTACTGTGTCAAACATGTAAATGTGCCAATGGGTTAACATTAAAATGTAAACACAATCTGTAGAGAAAAAATAATGCTCTTAAAGTTTTATTGAAATTAACTTATCAGATGTTTCTAACAAATATGCATATCTTACTATTAGATCGTTAAAAAAAAATCAATGTTGTCAATTTCAGTAATCATCTAATACTATTTATGTCTCGTTTTTGACAATTATTAAATAATGAACATATTCCAAAAAGCATATTAATAGGCAAAGATACTAGTGGTTTGTGAGTTTTTAAAAACACTGTTATAATTTGTATTGTATGCTATATGAAGAGGTCACACAAATACTGCGTTATATCGGAACAAATTGGAACCTTGCCTGAAGGAATCCCATGTGTGCAATACATGTTACAAGCAAATAACTAGTGAATATGTTCCATTATCAAAGACACCGAAATATTAGAGGTGAATGGGTAGTCAAATTGAGTGTTGTTTAACAAGTTGTAGCCAATGAGACTACAAGTGAATGTCAGGTTCAATCGAAATAAGGTAAATTGATTCCACAAAGGACATCGTTAACAAGATTGATGACTTTGCGTAATGGGACACTATTGAACGCAAAGATTGAGTGTTAAATAAAATTGATATCTTGGAAATGATACCAACGTATGCCTCACCAGTTAGACAATTTGTTCCTAGATGGGTTTTCTGAAATTAATAATCATTTTTCAGAATGAGCATTGATCTGAAAGTGAAAAAATGAGTGATTTTAGAGATATGGATGAACCTAACACACGGCATGTCTATCAAATAAACATATAAACTATGTAGAAATCACTTTGTAGCCAGCAAACTTACATTACGAAAGACATCGTGAGCAAAAGAAAATACCATCGCATTGACGTCAGCATGCTTATATGTATGAGTGTTAGTAGCACATTCTTATGACGGTATTGAGGACATCAGACTCACTGAACTACTTTTTGGGGTTAATTTTGTTGTTGAATTGTATTTCTATCAAAGAGTGATTTTTTCCAGCAAATCTTGAGATTAATTGACATAAATATTAATATTTTACAGAAAACAATAACAATTTGTAAATATTCAATTTTAGGTAAAAACCTACAAGTAACAATAAAATTGCATTTTCGTCTTGCATAAACGTGTAACCATAACCCTTTTATTAACATAAGGCAATAATTATTAAATATGTTTGTTGTTTTATCATCATGATAGTGTGAAATGACAGTGAAAAATGTAATTTTTTGGCGCGATCCCACCTACATTGGGAGCTCATATTTAAAAAATGAGCATGGTGACCCCTATTTTTTATAACAGAAATGGATTTAATTTAGTATATGTTTTTCATGTATACAGTGAAATATTGTCAATTTCTTGAGATTTTTTAAATTGGTAAGGAACCTCCTTAAAGGTTATATGAACAGACAAAGTTAACACGACCACTTAAATTAAAACACCCTTTTTATTGCCATGCTGCGACACAGCGGCAAGTGCTGATTGTTTTAAATAAATATGGCTTTAAAACATCGTATCTATGAGGGAGTAACTTCAACGTTAAACTCAATTGTATTCAGGTTTTTAAGAACTAATTGTCCAATGATGTAGTCTCGAGACAACAATCAGGAGCCAGTTCCTGAATCGAATCTCCCGAGGATACAGACCACGTACTTTATATGTAAACTCTTTTCAGGTAATTTGATTATCTAAAATCTCTTAATATAAAAACAACACCCCTGTACTGTTTCATGGGCTGAGTGCTGAAATGTTACTAACTCAATGAACCATTTTCTGGACATAAATGCATAAACATGTCTTACTATTGACTATAAATGTTTGATTCAATCATTGGTGACGAAGTCAAATTATGTGGACAAATGCCATAGATTAGACTATGGAAGACTAATGGCAAGGTTACTAGCATTTCAAGACGATGTTACACCATTAACCAATGTTTATATTGTTCCTACACCACAATGATTAGTTTATTTTGAGAGGAACATATAAATATTTAATTGATAATGAGGAATCCTGACGCAATGATTAAGTATAAGTCAGGGTTCATTTCTTATTTGATCGCAAATGGTAATCTTATTCTATAATTTTGGTTAAACCACTAGTGATCAAGATGGTATTTTGTGACAAATATCAAAATAAGAAACCTGACATAAGTTTTATGGTAGGGAATACCTAAAATCCTTTCGTCCCACGACAGAAGAATATTTTTTATTAAATCTTATTATACAAAATGACTCTTTCCGGGTTCGAATACAGCGAGCATCAGTTAATTATTTCTTCTCTAACAGAATTTTACTTTTAGTCATAGTTTTTGCTCTATAAATACATGATGTGTCCAACATGACCTCGTCTCTTTAATCTGTTATGTCATTTACATTTGTGATATTCTTTCGTGAGAAATCTAAACATGTATATGTAATATTCCTAAGTAGAACTTATTTCATGGAATAATGGGACTAATGTATAATGTGGTTTTTATTTCAGGAAATCGTATGTTTCTGTCATTTGATAACTATGGCAAATGCATTGACAATTTACTCACTAATCAAGAATTCAAAAACACAATCATAAAATAATATTTCCTATTCATTACCAATATCATGTTTATCAGAGTTAGAAATCAGCTTATCATAACAAAATCCTAATCATTTTACAAAGTTAAATCAAGAGATAAATAGACAAATGAATCAATCCACTTGCATTATCAATATTGGAAATGCAGAGGATGTCTACATCCTTCAAAAATCACACGAAAAGGTTTTTAACATTTAACTAGAGATTAATTCCAGTGAAGATAAATGACACCACATTACCTTTATTACTGAGCATGACGTACAAGGCAGGAAAACAAAAGAGTACTATAGGAATACATGATACAACTGTTTATCTACATGTATGACTGTCAATCACGACTATGAAACAATTGATTCAAAATCCCACATTGCTGCTCGATAAACATATTAAGCAAAACTTTGATAAGTACATGTTTACAAGTTCTTGGTTATTTTGCTAATTCTATGTGGGTAGATGTGCATGACATCAAAGTGATTCTTAACAAATATTCGTCAATGTATTGAAAATTAACAAGCTAAAAGAACATTACATTTTATGAAGTATTAATATTAAGATTCTGTTTATAGTTTGTTAGTATTCGAAATATCGACATTTTAAGGACATTACTTGTACTATATCTATTATATTGTGCCTAATCAATCATTGTCTCTTTTTGAATAAGTGTAACTGACACACACATTACAAGATGAAAGGTGTCAACATAAAAGTTTTGGTTCTTGAAATTGTGCATACGAAGGTGTCTCAATGCCGGAATAAGTTAAGCAGTTATGATCTTTTGAGATTCTCAGAAAATAGCAATTTTCGAAAAATGACAATGTTCTATGACTTGTCATACGTAAACTATGACAGACACATGTTCGAAAACATTAGCTATTAAACATAACCATATCTCCAGTGGTTTACGATCGACAGTTCACCAAGGAAAGTATCCCTCGAGAATTCTCAAAATCACAAAATTTTGATTATTTGTTTCTTTGTTCAAATTGTGCACAAACTATCAACTTTTATACGATAATGATATGTTGGGGAATTGTGAAGCTTTTTATAACAAAAATATTGCAGTCAGTAACTTTGACATAAGTCAGTTTGTTACAGAGTTATGTGCCTTTGAACAAGAAAGCCAAAAGCAAACCTTTACAAAAATATCATATTCAAGGCCAGATACTTTCTTCTATTTGAGAGGCATTTTAGAAGTTGGTTGAAGAGAAGACAAATATTTTATGGATGATCAACTTTTTATTTATTAACAATTGCGACGTTTCGGTATAGATCCTTATACCTTATAACATGGATACCAGTGGAACACTGTCAAAAACACTCATAAACAACAAACAAGATTACACTCACCGTCAACCAGCAGAACTGTTCTGGAGATGTTGCAGGAGTTTGATGTTTGAGCTTGATGTTACGTAAAGCAGTGAACTGCAGTAATCAAGACGTGAATAATACATGCTGGCACTAGCGTTTTCAAACGGTCTGCATTCCGATAGTTCTTGATATTGCCAATATTGTCAAGGCAGAAAGGCACAGAACGACATACGGATATAACATAAGCTTGAAGAGATTAAGATTAATCAAACCTTACAACAGAATTGGATTAACAGAGGTATCACCGATAGTTCTGCTGAAATGTTTTACTTTGAGTCATTGTGACATTCATCTTGATGTACTGTTATTGATATTATTGTCAATTCTCTTATCACATCTGTGTCAAAAACCGTTATTTTAATATTGACATTACCTGAGATTATTAACCTCGTGTGTTATCGTTAATATCATATATTTGGAAGAAAACACGCCAAAGGCTCCCATTATACAATTGTTTTCCATCAAAATGATATTAATGATATGGTAACTCACCTGGTTAATGATCTCTAAAACTGTTTATAGAGTGACAAATGCAATTGAAGACCAAGATAAACCTTATACCTGTGCAATGTAGTCGCGAGGGTGATCGGTTTTGACACACATGCTTTTGCATGTTTTATCTGAATTTTAAATCTATAAGTTAGAAAATCAGGCTCCTTAAGGAGAGATGGGTCGAACAAATCATACTCACATACGGTAACATTTTGCGACAACGATTTATTGTTGTGAATAAGTCTAAAAATATATGTATTATATTTTATAAGTTTAGTTTTAGCAATAAACTAACGGACATCGCTTGCATTTACCGCAACATCTTTTTAACGGTCATTTTACAACATGGTGCATGCCGTTATCGTCACCCATTTTCGCGGTAAATATGTTACTAATGTGTTATGTCAATAACATTCATATCACAAGTAAGTGATGAATATAAATCACCTTGTATGATCAACTGATAGTTGTTCTTCTATCAAGCACTCTTAGATTGATGTTATGTTCAATAATAATTACATGACACGCCGAAAAATTTACACTTGAATTGATCAAAATTGACGTCAGGTTTTTACGTTTATGTATGTAATTTATATAATAACGTTGAAGTGATGAAACGTTTGGTGACCCCTGATTATTATTTCTGAATCGGTTTGTTCATTCAACTGCGCACATCATATTACAATTTTCGCAATATCTAAAATATGCGTTGTGAAAGTGTCAGTGAAAACTCATGTTGAATATACGACAAACGATTATAAAATTGCTGTTTTAATTTAAAAAGAGCTTAATTAAAAAAAGTGGCCTCAACAGTGTCATTAATTTTCAAAATATAGATTTTCTATGTATTCCCATATGTGATTAAATTGTATCTGAAAGGATTCGGAGTTTAATTATTGAAAGCGCT
Source organism: Gibbula magus (assembly GCA_936450465.1). NCBI lineage: Eukaryota > Metazoa > Mollusca > Gastropoda > Trochida > Trochidae > Gibbula > Gibbula magus. The sequence continues at coordinate 2,779,320 of OW388291.1, forward strand.
TTATTTAAGTAGGTTAAATCGGTCAAAATAGTGCAATTTGGTGACAGGGGTATTATTATTAGTGCCGGAAACTCTTTTAATCATTCGGTGACCCCCACATTTTCGTTAATTTTTGGATATAAAGACATAATAAACTTGCTATTTTGAAAAAAAGGCTACATTACATGCTCCACAAGGAAGGAAGTCCCAGTGTCTGCACTCTCTCAGAGTATCTGGACTGCTATCTACGTGCTGAAGAAGATCTCCAGCGTATCATTCAACGCAAGTGTCACTGCCCCGCACCTTGTCACATGAGTATCTTTGAATCTGCGGTTACCTACGCGACTACTTCAGAATTCATTGGTAACCAATTTTTGAATAATAGAAACCTTACAGCCCTGCAGATAAGTGCTGACACAGCTAGGGATGTAGGGAATCGGCAAATAAATAGACGAATTTATTTTGAAAAAATGACAAACACGTTTTTCTATAAATTAAGAAATAACATAGACAATATTGTACTTTTAAAGATGGAAATTAAATATAAAACCTCTTTTGCAAAAGGTTATTATATTAATACCAATGAAACTGTGAATCGAGCATTAAACTTTTATACAGTTCGAGAAATCCTCCTGAAGAGGGTTGAAAAAGATGCTAAGAATGTTATGGAAGAGGAGCGACTTTCACTATTATCACAGGGTAACAACCAGTTTGTTTCAGTCATTTATGGTAAAATTGACCAATTGCTCAACTTCAACATGAGTGATTCGAATATGAGGTCGTGCCTCTTTGTAGTGGCCGTAAATGAACTTGACTCCCGGCTTTCTGTTGCAAGAAAAACTTAACAAAAGCTCAAACGTTTATTGGAAACCTCTGGACTAACTAACCTAATCAACAATTTGACAGCAGACGAAAGAACAATGTTCCTTCCCGAAAGTTTTAAAAGTGAAATAGATACAATTACACATAATCTGTTGAACGTTCACACTCTCACAAAACAAGTTATCCGTGCAATGACTTGCTATGGAGACATCTTAAATGATGTATTTTATAACCGTACTTTGAATACGAAGCGTCTAAGTCTTACGAATTTGGAATATCTAGGTGCAACTGAAGAGCTTGCTGTACAAAACCAAATATTATTTAGTGAAAGTGTATTTGAAAATCATGTCATGCAAATGAAAGAAAAGCTGGTTGGTAGGTTGGCAAACTTTGCATCAGTTCTTAAAGAATATTTAAGATTCCTAGATCGCATGATGAAAAACTTGGTGGCAATCCATGAAGCACTCCGCTTAATGCAAGCAAAATACCTTGCCTGTGAGAATTATCTATCAGGAAAAATAAGTAAACTGAAAGTTGCGATTAGCCATTTTGTCAAACCCTCAGTTGAAGCCTCCCACATTTTGAAGGTAAATGTTGAATCTTTTCATGGATATCGAAATCAATTCGAGGGAATCATGGACAAAACCGAAGCTGCTCAAAATTTGGTTATTAATGAAGTCTGTAAAAAGCAGAGGCGGTTGTATCTTTATTTTCAACACATCAATTTCAGTAAATGCAGTTATTTATTATCAAATTCTTTTTTCGCACAAAAACATACGTTTGCCTATAGACTTAAGAATCATCTTATTGATACAGAACCTTTGCTTGAAGTTGTCCAGGATTTGACAGAACACATGACGGAATTTGTTGAAACGAGCAAGATTGACACCTCCTTTATCAGGAATCATATTTTGAAAGTTGATTTCTTCTATCGAGAAATGAGTTATAACACCATCACACAACAAATTAGTTATGATATATTTGCCCTCCTCTGTGATATTGGTGGATCCATGGGTTTATTTATTGGAGCAAGTGTTGTAACCATCTTTGAAATTCTAGATTTCCTTTGTATACATGGCCTCTCACAACTTTACAGTAAGAAGAAGAATTAGAAAAAGGTTGTTATTACATAGATGAGGTCGATGTACTTTAAGTAGTAGGAGCCAGATGAAAAGGCTGTTCAGTGTTTATAGAGTAGATGCGGTTGATGTGCATGATTGTTGAGGAGGATAACCTACGTTGATAGGAGAGTGGTGTACATAGTTTGTATAGTTACATTTACATTTAGTGTACATTTACATAATAAGTTAAGTAATATTATGGCAGGTGATGGTCATCTCCCCATGGCAAGGTGAAAACGTATCGAGACTACTCTACCCGTTTTTTACCTTGCCTTCAACGATAGCAGAAGCTGTGAAATGTAGCAGCGACATCTATTGTGATCACGAATTACGCTCCTTACCAGTTGTTGACATACAGCCAATGAAATCGCCGTTTACATTCGGTACCAATTCAAAAGTGCGACCCTCGATACAGTTGTAGAGAATATACAAGTCATTGTGATGGGGTTCGTAGCAGAGGTTTTGTGAATTTTGGCTAAATACTTACTTAAGTGGGTCGCATCGTATCGGAAGTTCAATTTGCAAGGCGTCTTCTGATTTGCCTATCCAATTAGAATGCAGTACGCTTAAATCTTAACACAAAAAATGCGAGGATTGAAGTCAAGGGCAAAGACAGAAGATTTAGAAATGTTTCGTTGCGCCCGTGACGTTGTGAAGATAGACATTTGGTACAAAATGACCTTTTTTCTGAGCTGGGAAATATTCTTGGTGTTCCGCAGTTTCTAGTGCGACTGGTTTCTGTCAAGGACCTTGATGTTATGTCCTGGGTTCCCTTTGGTGTGATGGTTGATTTGTAGTCATGTGTTTTGCGTAATGATGCTTGGCGATCTGTTGCCCTTCGCTTTCGGCTTCGGTTTAAGGGGTTCGGGGTTCGAATCCTGCCAGGGACACGGCAACTTTGTCTGCAGTAGATAACTGTTCTACACACATTAAGGTTTGGGTGCAATTCTACACTGAATTTCAGTGCAGTACCACCCATGGTTCGCTACTTCCAGCCGATGGGCGCAGGTTTTACCACAATGCATAGCCACATGGTGTTGCAGGCTTTCTCCCTGCCATAATACTAGCAGCTGCGATATAAGTGAAATATTCTTGAAAGTGGCGTTAAACCCCAATTCACCTCACCTCTGTTATCCTTTGGGTTAGTTGTCTTTGAGTTTAACCTACGTAAGTGATGCCCCATTCACAATCTAACTGATAGATCACGCCTAAGGGGGCTGACTTCTTGGTTGTCCTTGGATTCTGAAGTGTTTTGCCTTTTTGGAAGGAGACATCGATGTTGGCCTGTTGTTTTAATAGTCGTTGTATGTGGTGTTTGGTTGTTCCTATATAGGGTAGACTAATGGTGAATCGGGCTTCATGTAGTCAGAGAGGTTTGTTGGCGGGGGTCAAGGCTGTTGTTGAAGAAGGAGCAGTAGAAAATGTGTCTGAGATGGTCAAGTTCAGTATACCAGGAAAGTTAAAGGAGTGTGTCACTTTCAAGATTTTGTTTTCATTGTGCATTAGTCAGGAAGACGTTGGGTTATTCCATTTCTATATACGGTCATATACACTTTTGTATTTATTTCAATTTTATGTAAATATTTGTATATTTTATTTGTAATAAATATGAGTAGACGTGAATAAATTGCATTTTGATAAAATATCAATTTGATAAGAGCAAATTGTATAAAAATAAATGTAGACATGACTATATTGGCATGAGTAAAGTTTTATCGCATGTTTTTATTGAACTGTAAGCCCAAAGGGGTATATTGTATTAATATTGATATTATTCAAAGGAGATATATTGTATTTATATCCTGTGGTATGTGTTGTATTTATATCCAGTGGTATGTGTTGTATTTAGATTAAATGTTTTACAGACTTTGATATATTGTATGTAGATTTAAGATATTGTAGATGTGTGATTAGATAGGCGTCGTGGGCACTTTGGATTTAGACTAGTTGTTATGCTGTCATATATATTGGGATTAATTGTTAGAATGTCTCAAGTATATTATGTTTTGAATAAATTAAATGTTGTCATGAGCATTGTATTTAAATTAATCGTTCTGATGTCTTCAGTATATTGTATTTTGAAATTTGTTAGATGTTGTCATGTCGTTAAATTTAGATTAATTGATATGCTGTGGTAAGTATATTGTATTTTAAATAAATGTAAGTTTGTCATGAGCATTATATTTCAGAGTGTTATGCTGTCTTGAGTATATTGTAGTTTGAATAAATCTAATGTCATTAGCATTGCATTAAGATTAATTGTTATGCTGTCGAAGTATATTTATTTGAATAAATCTAATGTTGTCATGAGCTATATATTGGGATTTATTGTTATGCTGTCGAGAGTTAATTGTAGTTTGAATAAATCAAATGTTTTCGTAAACGTTGTATTAAGATTAATTGTTATGCTGTCGCGAGTATATTGTATTTAAATTATATCTAATGTTGTCATGAGCCTTATATTGGGATTATTTGTTATGATGTCGTGAGTAATTATATTTTAGATAAATCTTATGTTGTCATGACCATTATATTGGCATTAATTGTTATGCTGTCGTGAGTATATCGTATTTTGAATAAATCGAGTGTTGTCATGAGCATTACATTGGGATTATTTGTCATATTGTCGTGAGTATATTGTATTTTGAATAAATCAAATGTTGTTGTAAGCATTGTATTTTGAATAAATCAAATGTTGTATTTAGATTAGTTGTTATGCTGTCATAATTTTTTTGTATTTTAACTTTTATCATCCGACTTGAAAACAGACCGTCTCAGTAGGGTAGGCGGGACTTTTCGACGCTGCTTATGATGCGTAAACGTCAATTCCAATGCAAGTTGACATTCGTGTGATAATTGAAGAGGAGAATCTTTATATATTATGTACAACATTAATTCATTGTTTTCTACCATCTTGACTAGATGAAGCTGCACTCACATTACATATGGAAATTAAATGACACTGGATATTTAGTGTCAATACAATACAGACACTAATTTGACAGTATAAACTACCATGAACATATTAGTGCAAATGCTGAGTTTTCAATAGATAATGATGGTCTATTTGGTATTCAATGTTATTGATATCTTCTTATGGGATTGGATACAATCATGCATACAGACAGATTAAAATCTCTTAGAATGTGATAAGCGTCTACTCCAAATGCTACCCTAAGAACTGGTCATGAGTTTTAGAACGTATTAGTCCCGAGGTTCAACAGTGGAATATTACCGTATATACAGAAATGTACACATCGTTGTTGCCTAGTTTCTGCAATGTCGTCGTCTGTGACGTCCAGAACAATTTTACATTACATCATTAAAGAGGGTCGCTCATGTTGCTTACCATTGAGAAAACTGACAGAGTTGGTACTATCTCTCATGGGAAAAGCTAGAAATATACTGAACAATAATTATTATTCTGAAGATTTATTCTTCAATAAATCACGCTAATCAGTTATACTTTTCTGCATTTTAATGGAATCAACTACAGAAAAATCCAAAGATCTGAAAATTCCAAAAGGCACATTTAACAACAGGCATTACGAATTTTGCCCCTGATATTAAATTTAAGAAACGTTTTTATGGAAATGTTTACAGTAAAAGTTCCAAGAAATTAAAAACAAAAATCTCATTTACGCAATGGCCAATCATGGAAGTGGAAAAAGAAGTTCACCATATGTTACTGTTGCATGTTTTAGACTGAAAGATTTCTAAAAAGGAAAAACAATCAAAGGTAAAATGTTTCAATCAATAAGAGTTGTTGCAATGAAAACCGTAACAAGTGCGAATCATGTAATAAAATGAAAAATTGTTACATTTTACAAATGCTGTGTATGAAAAATGAAATGTAAATTGTACACACGTCCGAAAAACGTTACAAACGAAATTTGTTTCACATTACGTTATGCATGTTTTTACCGGCGAAAAATAGTAAACATTTTGCACAAGAATGTATTAATGATTTCTTTGGATTTAATAAAAATACTGAAACTGTAAATGTTTATGTATTATTCCAAAAACAATAAAGTACAATATAATAAATGTCTCTTCCGAGGACAAACTAAACTGTGATTATCAAATATATCTTCAAACAGGGATGAAAACGCTGTCAAGGTAGGCTACTATGTCTACCTATTATTTGCAAAATATGTACAAAATAGGGTATAGTACGTTCATTTGTGTATGACTGATGTAATTACTTTTTTTAGTACAAAGTGATGCTTATTCCGAATTGGGCAAGCACGGAAACTAGAATTTCAAATGGAGCCTATGAAACGGAGATTTAAATTTTTATATTTGCTACTGAAAAATGGGAACTGGAGACAGTACCATGAGATTGTGACACTGTCAAAATAAAAATTAATTGTTAAATTAAATGCATCAAATTCAATACTACAAATGTAAATGAAGGCTCAATTATATAGACATAGCTATATTTTCTTTATGTTACAATGAATATACGCAAATGCAAATTTACTGCTTTTACAATTATTAAAATAATAATGTTGGTAAGATGCGTAAGTCTATGTGAAAATTCAATTTGCGACCTTCGTCCTTTAATTTTTAAGGAATGGTGAGATACACGGACAAAGGACTATACGGATCGAGGAAATGAAATGTACAATGGCCGTCTGCTCATGCTTTTAGATGGAGAAATGCTCATATATTTTGAAAAAATAAACAACAGAATTTTTTTTTATTAACGAGCATTTCACATTGATTTAAATTTAGCAAATTGGATGTATTTACGTTTATAATTTCCACTGTGGTTGTTATGTTTGGAGTAATTGTTGCAGCATGAAAGACATTGCTGCCAGTTCTAAGTCAAACAGTCTTTGTTTGAATACATCTAACACTGTGTTAGTATTACCAATCTACCAACACTGTCATGGTGTTTATTGATCATCTTGTCACTGTCATCTAATTACTCATAAATAGATGAAATTTACTTAGTGAACAAATGTAAGAATGCATAGTCAGTGCCGGTGTTCAAGTATAAATTCGCCCCCATATACAATCGAGCCCCACTTCCCCGGCGATTGCATACCGGTACAAACCCTCAGCTCGATAGAAAGATTACAAATATAACTATTTGCATCTAATTACTTGTTATGTTACATATGAATAAGCCGCAAATGATGATGCTGCATTCTGGCGCATAACTACATGTATCATTGACAATGTTATGGCATTTAGATAACATTCAAATAAAATGCACTGAATAGAGGACATCTGTCTATTCGTGACTAATACAACGTTTATCTCATCGAGGTAGAGAGTGTATATTTTCACGAGTGGCGAGATTTACCATGTCACCGGTTTCATAGATAGAAACCAACAAATAGCACAAATGTGGAATATCTAATGAAGGTATTCTATAAGAAAACGACTTTATAAACTTCTACTAGTGACATCACTACATTTTACATGGGGGCTCCAAATTTTGTATGACTGTCTGTTTAACCGGGTTGTGATATTTTTAGTTTTTTTAAGTAATGTCAGACAGTCTGATTCAGATATCATCAACGTCATTCTGGCGCCAGGCGTCTCATTTAAAAGCTTTTAGGACTGTTCGATAGTATTCTTAAACAAAGTGTGATCAGTATATATGCACTAAATAGCGTATAACAGTGTCGAGTACAGAGTTGCAAGCGCTATTTGTCTCGTGAAGAACACGGAGCTCAAACTGACAGTCATCACTATTATCTAGGTAATTGTGAAATTAGGCATATTAAGCATATTAAGCAAGCGACGGATTCAAAGATCAGAACCAAACATGGATCACTGTAGACTACTAAACTACTCTAATAGTAACTGCACATGTTTAGAGTAAAAGCTTCATACTCCAAACAGTCATGCTATTGCACATACAGTTGATCATAATCCATTTTATTAACAGTTTTTGGGACACGCTAGTGAGCCAGTATGTGCGATTCTGTAGCTGTTATTCCAAATCCTTATTTCGAGTAATCAACGGCACGCCTCGGTCTTCTTCTTTTTCTAATAGAATTCCTGCAAACTGCATGTAAATGTATATGAAAAACATGGTCTTTCATTGAGAACAACGTTAGGTAAAGACACGTATACTAACCTTCTCAAAACAAAATGTACTTGATGATGGCAAACGTCACAATTTTGTTCGAAAACTATAGTAATAGGCTTTGTGGTTCGTTATGGTTTCATTCGTCAAGTCATTAGGTACATTACATCTGTTTATTTAGTTAGTTAGTGACTTATTGTTTAGCTTCACTTTGACAATACTGTGACCATAAGCAGCGATACATTAAATTGAAATGCCTTATTGAAATATACAATGCAAACAAAAATAAAATAGCGACACGAAGGCGGTGAAACATGAGCAGATTTACACAAAGTTGATTAAAAGCTCATTAAAAAAGGTTAACAATTTATAAATAATCAAGGAAGAAGGAGTCTTAAATATAGGGAATAACACCGTTTACAGGGTAGTATCATTTGCAGAAGCCCGACAAAGGAGAATACAGGATATACATGTACTACATCTAACATTGAAGACCTGGGCGATTGTCGCTGTATTGTCTTGTTAAGTCTCTTTCTGTTTCAATCACGTCTTGTTAACGATATTTATGGCCACAAGTGTTTGTCCTCCTATCAAAGAAAGATTTGTAAAATATGTTTTAAATGTTCGAGTCGATAATGTCATTTGCTCACCATATTTGCATTTTGTCTCTCTGTTTCTTGAAACACACAGAGGAAAGTTTCAATCTTCCCTACTCCTCTCTACTTCATTTCCTGAGCATTACTAAACATTAACCTATGACCACACTGCATGGGCTTCAATTAACATCATCTTTGAAGCTGTAACGGTTGATTCATAAGTGTCAGAATAGTCTGAAGAGAGCTTTCATCACACTTTACAACCTAAATGTGTCACGACATGAATACTTTACAGTTATTTTTCCACCTGTAACAAGGTTTCCAATTGTACTGTGACCCGACGTCTCTGAAAGTTTTTAAAAAGTTTAAATTTGATTTATCATCTACTGTTCACTAGTTTATCTCATCCTTGGTTCTGTCAAACTTTATTTTTAATTTAGATGTTTCAAACCTGATACCTTAGAACCTTTCCTTGACGCTTAACTCGTTCCGTTGTCGAATGTAATCAGGACCAGAACTGGACTAGTCTAGGGAATATGAACTATTAGCCATGCATATGATTATGCGTACATATATGTTGATATAATGTCTCTCAGTTACCTGTGTTTGACTTGGTTAGTGGTAATAGTTACTCATATTATTTATAAGGGGAAAGTGATCAACTGAATTAAATTACATCAGCTTGGTTTTGCAGTAGTTTTATGTTAAACCATTGTTGCATTTTCACCTAGCATTGCGATGATCATTTGTATGTGTTACATTGACTTATAGGTCACTGTATTGAACACAAAAATCCCCACGGTTTATTTCAGTGATAAATCCCAGTGTTTCATTTTCGTCATATCATAAAATACTGTTTTTATAAGTAGTTATATGCAATAGGAGAAATGGAGATGTAAACTGAAGCAAATACCTGTGGAAATGGCATGTGACTGAGTTTAAATTTGAGTTTGCAATAGTTGATGAAGCAACCATATTCTTAATCCTTCATAGCAACGACTGACACAGGATATATTAACAATTATGTAATGATTGCTTTCAGCAAGTTTCATTTACAAAGCAGCAAGAACAAGCAGGAATTGGAAAGGATTCTTCGATTTCTAGACATCCTCCTCTTGCAGATACATATTGAGTTTTAACCTCAGTTCATAATGCTAAAACCATTTCAACAACTAACTAACAAGGAATACAAAAACATATATATAAACTTGGCAAACTTTATTACACCGTGTTGATTATTATATATATGTGTCAAAGGTCAACATGCGGGACCGCATAAAATAAGGCACATATAATAACTCCCCCGTTACAATGGGGTGTGTTCCTCAAACCAATAATAACTACTGGGTGGGATGGGAGGGATTTTCATCATACCGTCTGCGCCATGCTAGCGAGCATGTGTGAACTAAGGGAGCTAACTCTCAATGAACAGCCTCAGGACTTAAAGAAGCGTACATAAATTGCCTTCAGTCAAAATATATTTTACATATAAAATAACACTTTAACCTCAGTTCATAATGCTAAAACCATTTCAACAACTAACTAACAAGGAATACAAAAACATATATATAAACTTGGCAAACTTTATTACACCGTGTTGATTATTATATATATGTGTCAAAGGTCAACATGCGGGACCGCATAAAATAAGGCACATATAATAACTCCCCAGCCCAGTGTAACAAAGTTTGAAGAAGAAGAGTAATAAAATTAATAACCTAAATCCCTGGTTATTAAAAAAAAAAAATTTGGTAATAAAAGACAGTGAATCAATACACATCAAAAGTATTAGAAGCAAAAGTCAACTCTGAAGTAACTGACATTCAATTCAATTCATACTGCTCACTAACACTTTTTAATGCCAGATGCCATTTCAGACAGGGCATGGAATTTCTTTTCTGATCTCATTTCGATATATCTCAAATAGGCATTGCTCTTCCAAAAGCCAATGTCTTGGATAAGTTCACCTGGTATACCAATATCAAAAGCCCAGCTGGCTCCACCTCTTCTAAATGAATGTCCAGTAAGTGCACCAGGCTTTCCAGCCAGGTCCAATATGAAGTTGACAATGTCGATAAACATAGGGTATCCTAGTTGCTTACCATCCCTACCACAGATCAGTGGTGAAATGCTCTTGTCACTGTCAAGGGCATTGTGTAATGTTAATAGTTGCTCTATTCCATCAGCTGGGTTGATTGAATTTCTTGGCAGTGATGGCATGAAAACTTCAAGTGTTTTTTCGCGATACTGAAGTGTTTTTGTCCACTTTAAGCAAACTGTATAACCCAGCGGATTAAGAATAACATCACTCACTGTGATGTGTTTCACTGGATCAAATTCTGTTCCACAGAGAAAATTTCCTGGCCTTAGCATTCCGAAGAAGCCCAACAAGCAGGAAACCCATACTGAAGCACCAAAGAGATTAGTCACATCAAGTCTGTCTTTCAAGCGTAATAAATGTTCCGGCTTAACAGGATTTGCACCAACTTGATAGTCACCCAATTCTCTTTTAACGCCTTTTAAGATATGCATTACTTTCCAGTCACAAACAGGATCTGTTAGGCTGTTAGCTTTGTGAAGATTGGTGATTATGCACAAATACTGCCTAACACTGGCAAACTTAAGGCTTTTAACATCGACCAAATATGCAATATAAAGTGCCACATCATCTGGAGACAAAGGTACCGGTTCTATACGCACAATATCACAAAATTTCATGTAACACTTCATTTGGGCACTGTAAGTCTTCTTTGTAGTCTGTGCCCAGCCCTGACTGTGTAGGCGAGATACAGTTGTTTGAAGCATCTGTCGGAAGCTGTAGTCCCCATCTGTAATTGATAAACTTAGGTGACATATGATAGCACAGATGGGGGATATCAAACGGTGTTAATTGCAGACTACTCATCATATCATACACTACAGTCAACTTTCCGGGCTCATGTAATCTAGAAATTGCATCTGCCAAATTGTTCCTGTGTCCTGGAATATATTCAACTGTTAATGAGAAATTATAAGATGCTTTCAAATAACACAGATAACGCAGATAATACATTATAAAGGGGATATGACAGCTGCCCTTATTAATGAAAGCCTTTGCAGATCGGTTATCACTATGCACGATAACTCTTTTGTTCCTCCATTCACGACCCCATCTACATGCAGCCAACACAATAGCTAAAGTTTCTTTTACGTTAATGTGCATATCAGCCACATTACTCATATCATGTTGCCAGTTAACGTAAAAGAAATCACCGGCAAAGTAACCACCGCATCCAATATCACAGGCATCTGTTCCAACAGATACAATTGGCCGCTGATCCAAAAATGTTGTTTCACCATTAAAATAATGCAAAAAGTGGAGCCACCAATCAATGTCGGCTTTAAAATCGGCATCAAGCTTACATCGAGCACTCGACGATAACAGTGAATTCTTGAGGTTAAGTACTCTCCGGAAGAAAGTCCTCCCACCTTGAATGAGCATACTGGCCCAGTTCAGTCTTCCCACTAGTCTCTCAAGCTGCTTCTTACTGGCTCGACTCTTAATAGAAAAATCCTGTAAAATGCAATATAGTTCCTGGAGTTTACCTGTAGGCAACGCAAGCGTGCAATTGCTAGAATCAATAACTATGCCAAGAAACTTGAGTCTCTGGGATGGACCATCAACTTTTTGCCAGTTTATAGAAAAACCTAAATGACGAAGAGTTCTGATTAGGTTGAGCTGCTGGGCACTGCATTCATCACGATTCTCACATACAATAAGGAAGTCATCAATGTAAGCAATGACAGTCGCGCCAAAGCGTGTTTTCATTATTCTACAAACTGCAGCACTCAGTGTCTGAAAAATTTTACAACTCTTAGACGCCCCAAAGGGGAGTTTCTTGTCATATAAATATTGCACCGACTCTCGTCCCTGAAATTTCCAATACAAGCCGGTTAAGGGATAATTGCTTGGGTGGATAGCAACTGTTCGATAGGCTGACTTAAGGTCGACCTTAGAGAGAAAACTGCCTGGTTTGATTAATTCCACAGCATGTCTTAAGTCCATATATTGACATCCACAGTTTACCATATAACTATTCATATTACTACCAACAGGCAGGCTTCCATCATGTATTAAGCGAACTTTCTTAGTGTCCCCATCTTTTGGTATAGCTGCAAAAGGACTGACAATAGTAGGTTTACTATCTGTTAAAACATAGTTTCCAAGTTCAATTTCATCCCTAATAACTGTCTCTACAGTGTCTTTATTATCATTTGCTGACCGGTGATTCGGTGTAAACACATCCTCAATTTCCAAGCTATTTATATCTTCAACCAATTTGAATCCATGTTCAACACCAGATAATATATAGTCTCTATCTACGTCATCAGGTGGCAGCAAGTCCCTCCATGCCTCAAGCTTTAAGGAAGTAGGGACAGAATTTATTGGTTTTTTGACTCGTCAAAGGATTTCCTGTAACCGAAACTTGACCTCTGATTGTTGTTGAAATCCGACTGCTGCCAGTTGTGTTGCTGACCAGTATGGCCGGCTTTACGACAGGTAATGCACACGTGGGAAAGCCTGCAGAACTCCTCTCTACAGCTACCAAAATTAAAGCGCCGGCAGATTTCAGCACCTTCATCATCAAATGGGCCTCGACGACGACGACGTCCATTTTTCTGGAAATTCTGTTGGCCAGAAGTAGCGCGACCTTGATCCTGCATTTGTTGTAGGGCTCGTGCAGTATTTGAGTCCGGCTTAGGCACTAACTGAAAATCTCTTACATCTTGCAGAGCCGTACCCCATCTGAAACCTTCTGCCATCTGTTTCTGCCTGTACTCCTGGTCATACAAGAGCACGCTCGCCCAAACATATTTCGATGACAAACGGCTGATGTCCTGAATATATTTTAGGTAATCTTGTATCCCTTGTGGGTCAACCTCACCATCACTGATCATCTCTTTGAGTATGCCGACACTCGCATAAGTCCATCTCTCTAAAGATACTTTACAAAGATTTGCTTTGGCCTTTCCTATGTCTAACACAAGGCCCTCTCCGAGCTCAATAGTTTTCCTGCTTTCGCCGATCATGTCAAGATTGTCTACCCAAAGGTAATCCGTAATTTGGCGTGTTTTCTTACCTCGTGTAGATGAACTTGAACTTGCACTGCTTGACCTTTGAGTCGCGGATGCAGGCGGAGTAGACTGCTCGATTGCCGATATGTCTCTTCGGAGTTTTTCCCTCCTGTTGATTAATTCCATGTGCTTTAATTTTGATTCTAACGCAGCACATTCCGCCTCGATGTCCGATGTTTGTTCCACTATTGTGTCAGTGACGCCCAGTCTTGATGGCGTGTTGGCCTGGGAACTTGGCGCCGATTTGATAGCACTGATTTTTGGGGATGGCTTCAAAGCTTCCAGCATTTCATACATTTTAGCCCCCGCCGCCGGACGTTTAGGCCTCACATCGCACTTCTCATCATGTGACATTTCGAAAGTTAACTAATGTTACCGCTAATTTGTTTTCTTCAAATTCATCATACCGTCTGCGCCATGCTAGCGAGCATGTGTGAACTAAGGGAGCTAACTCTCAATGAACAGCCTCAGGACTTAAAGAAGCGTACATAAATTGCCTTCAGTCAAAATATATTTTACATATAAAATAACACATTAATCAAGATCTCCATTAAAAATAAACATGAACTAAATCAGAAAACTTACATCTTGGATTAAAACATCTGAAAATATCATTAGAGACCGTCAGTAAAGCTCGTCATCCAAGTCGTTCAATAAAATCAAATTGTGAATATGACCATGTGTTCTGACTGGTTGACGACAAATGAATGCAACTATTACTTAGCTAAACTCATTTGTCATATTTCAGTCATAATGTAAAGCAATACTTAGATTTACTTGTGTATAGATTTTCAGTTACAGCAAAAAACATCAACACCTTGAGTTAATCAACTCGGGGCCAGATAAAATGTATAAAGGAGAGCCAAAAAATATCCACAATCTCTTCTTTTCCAAATATGATCCTCTCGATCGATAACATATTATCAATAAATGAATTTCCGTGTCTGGCGGCACATGCTGGATCCTAAAATCAATTTACAGAGCATGCATAAGGAATGATAATCTACCATACGAGAAATACTAAACTGATCAGTGTTTCATGGACAATTTTGCAATGTGAGAAAGTTTTGCTGGCAGTCAATATTTATAACATTTATAGTGTAAGGCTGAGACTGAACGTTAGCTTTACTTGGTGTAACCTCTGTCCACAGTACGCTATTATGACAAATTGGAATTCGGTGCTCTGTACATACACATGTAATAAACGATTAATATTACACTATCTTAACTTAGAATTTACATTATAATTGAAATTGTTGGGCTTGCAGTAATGATGCTAGTATAGTAATTTTAATTAGTTTAATTGTGGTGTCAAAGCCATCATGACATTAAGCAACTGTGTGTTATAGTACATCATACAAAACGGCTGCTTAAACAAAAAATGTCTTTATCCATGATAGAGTGCCACATGATATCAAACTCTCTCACGACTCACACAACAAGAGACTAGAGATCAATCTCAATGCATAAAGAGGCAATATTTAAAATCTGTACAATGAAGAAAGATGACAGCATGTGGAATGGTTTCCAGCACAGCGGACACACATAATGTTCTCATGCCGTCTTCTGTATATCTTGTTTTTTTCTTTACTCTATCAGGTAAATAACCATTCCAGTATTACAAAACATGTAATGGAACAACAGAATAATATTACACCTTGTAATCTATATAGCGTGTTTAACTTATGACACGGATCCTGAAAAAGCAAATAGTTGTTTGACTGATATAAATCTGTATCATTCCTTACCATGTTTGATTTAGTTGGTCATTCTGTATGCACCGAAATATACATCTCATAAGTCCTTGTTCTTGCCAATATCTCTGGAATGCAAATTCGAAAATAATACATACACAGTTTTATTGGTATTGAGAAATACCAGATGAATTGAAAGGGATACATCTTAATAGAAACACTCATTTATTTCATTTTATAAATCTGCCTTACCCTTTCCTAACTTTTCATAATCTTATGTGTGTTAAATGTATGCTATATGTGTATTTCTTTTGCAAATGTAAAACACACTTTCTCATTCATTGTGTATCTTCAAATTGAATACATATTTCATATTTGTTTTTAATGAGTTGTGAGTTTTAGAATAAGATATACTCTTTTTTAAGGATGAATGTAAACACTGTTATAAAACTGTTATGTTAACTGTTATTGAAAAGCTTTTTATCGTTTGAAAATATTATAATTAATGATTTACAACAAATATTCAATATTGTCTAAAACAGCCATTCCTGCTTGTATGTTGATGTATTAAGTTCGCATTAAGCATAACTCACTACATGTCACAAACTGTTGCAAAACCTTATACTGTGTTCTGTGTGACATCTTGGATCATTGGGAAAGAAAACAGAGTCCCACCCATGGCTCCAGACCATACAACTGTTTGACAATGATATCGTTTATCAGCTAATTCTAATTAAATCCATGTAAACATGTGTTTAAAATTGTTTGGAATTTTTTCTAACACAATTTCAACTACAGCGTGTGTGATTTCATTAAAATGGAAATAAGTTATGTTCTGTTAATTTACTTCCTCACAGCAACTTAACTTGTCACCATGAACTATGGAACATACAATTTGAATTTTTAAAAAAACATAAATAACTAAAAGACATGAATTATGAAATAAAACTTATTTCATTCAAGTTTGGCCTCGATCAATAATTTGTCTCATTTAGAACATTCCATCACTGTCATCGATCACAAAAATTATTTTAATGTCTTAAACTGGATTGATATCCATTTTACTTGCCATGTATTTAAAAATGGAGTTTTTGGTCAATCAACTTTCATTCATTATCTTTACCCCTAGACGAACATTACTCTGCCTCCGTTCTCATGATGTTTTATGAGTTTTCTCTTGATCAATGTCTGGAAGTACTGATGTCAGTTAAATGTTGCTATCAATTTATTATAGGTTATCGGAAGATTGGTACTTTTGCTACTATTAGTGCAATTTAATCCTATTCGTCCATTTGGGAGAGACACAACGTGAAATCTCGTTTACCATACAGCTGGAATAATACATGGAATGCAACAGACCGGTACTTACTGAGTTTTTCCCAAATATGGTTACATTAAAACATACAGTCAATGTGGTTTAATTCATTCAAATGTGATAGGAAAATATTTGCCTAATCAAAACTCACAACACATAGTCATCATGTGTACACGGCAGGTTGACCTGTGCTTACCCGAGTCTTACAGAGATTAGCCCACAGCATGATTCAGGTATTAGACCGGCGTCTCATTTCCTATCACCACGGAGCAGATTACACCAATTTGGTCGACTGGGCAATTTGGTACTGGTTTGTATACAATGTCGTATTTTCCAATGTAAATACATGTATTAGTTACTGTTTGTCACTGATCAAATCATTTATAACTTGATTTTCTATAATATACGATATAAAATTTCAACACTCATGTCAATTTATGCATTACAAATGTTTTGTGTGGTCTATTTTCTACACATATTCTACTATTTCAAATGGAATAGTCAATCAGGCCGATCGTTGTCCGTTGCGTTCATAGGTAGCAGGCTATAATGTCCACTTTTCTACCAACACCGTAGTGTTTCTATGACCTGACCTGCAATTCTGATAAGTATACCTTGACCAGTTATAAATGTATCTAGGAAACATGATGTGATTGTTAAACAGTGTTTAAAATGTGAATGATTAAGTGTTAAAGGTTAACTACCAGCTATTAATCAAAGGTTATTACCAAGGGTAAAGTTCTCGAACAACTAATTAGAAAGGTATCATTACAATAGATTCAGATGTGGAATAGAAATATATATTACTGACCAATCAAAAGTAGGACTATGGTCAAATTTTTGTGAAAATCACTCCTGTGATTAGGTCAAGGTCACTAGGTAAACAAGTATGACCTAATCTGAAAGATATATTCGTATAATATTCCCGTAACAATTACCAAAGGTGTATGACTAACAAATTTATAAACATGTTTATAGGGTCACAAAACATTATGAGCTGAACTGACAAAACTAAAGTAACAAAGGTCTTTCACAGACCAATCAAAAGTTATGACCAAGTTTACAGTTTTTCAGACAGTGACAAACGGACAGGTGATGTTTAAAAAAACTAATTTTAAAGTAAATTTATACACTTTCAATGACTAGATTAATGAACTAGAAATATGTGCATGTGATGCACTGTGATGTCCCCCGATCCAACCTTTATTCCAACTTAGTCATCTTACCCTTATTTTTCACTTATGTAAGAGACAATCCCAAAACGGTTCTTAACCTCCACATGCACTTCAAATTGTTTCCATGCAAACCAGAAAAAAATATTTTAAAAATCACAATAACCTAAGTAGCACAAGGCTCCACTCCTACACTAGGTCTAACCACGCACCACGTTTTGTAGAAGAATACCGCATAGATTTTATGCTTGAGGCCGGAAAAGATCCTATCTCCCCATATATACACTATGTTCAAACTGTTGCCATGGAAACCATATTATTATTGTTTTTAATCAGAATAACCTAAATAGCAAAAGGCACCATTCCAACACTAGGTCTAACCACAAACCGAGTTTTGTAACCATATTTTCCCTAGATTTTGATATTGAGGCCGGAAAACGTCCCTACCCCTCATATATGCACTAAGTTCAAACCGTTTCCTTGGAAACCAGAACAACTATAATAAACAGAATAAGCTAAGTAGCAAAAGACACCACTCCGCCACAAGGTCCAACCACATATGAAGTTTCATAAAAACAATTTTGAAAGTTATTTTAAATATTGCCCGGAAGCAAAATCCTTTTTGGAAGGACGGAAGGACAGAATCACGGAATCATGAAAGGATGGAATCATGGACGGAGGCGAAAACATTAAGTCTCCCGCAAAGCTTTGGGGGGACATAGTGAATGAATTATTTTCTGTATCTGCTGTATGATTTATCAACTTTATGTCAAGGCAACTTCGCTTTTAATTACCTATAGGTAGAAATGTTGAAACATAAACATAGCAGAGTGTTTGTCATCCCTTTAGCGTAGTGGATTTGCTCTATTGAGTAAACATGTAATGTATTTTTTTCCCACCTGTTTTTGTTTGGAAAATAAATGTTGAAGTGAATTATGTGTTTAATAAACTCGTTCACCAAAAGTGACTCTTGCAGCAAAACATCATATAGGGTATGTAATTTATCATTATTTGAATTCACAAATCTTTGCTTGTCATTACCTAAATGACATGCGTTCAATTAAATCACGAAACAAATTCCACGATTTTGCTGAATAGAATGTCTTCTAACTGGCAGGATTTAATATTAACGAGTTCTTGCGTTGGCGAAGCAGAACTAATACAATCTCTAGATATCCTATTTTAATCATACCTCTCGATCATTGAGGCGTAACAAGAAAAAGAGAAGCCTTCAAACGTTTGCATCTGAAAGATAAATTATATCAAGTCGTAATTTTAAAACTAGCTTGTTACTATTCCCACGCCACCATTTTTTCAGTGAAAACTTGCACTATTAGGCAGCATATATGTATGTACATATATAATGGAGCAGTTCAAGAACTATTCACTGGATTATTTCACTTTTGTAATATAGCTTGGTGCCTAAGTGAATTTATTTTCGAGCAGAGTTTTATGTCGTAGACCTTCATTTTAAGATCATATGCAAACTACAATTTTACCCTCGAATTTATATGACTTTTGGTTTTCTAATCTTGGCTGAGTGGTTTCTTGTATATGCTACTATTTTTTTCATTGTAAGATTAATCCGATGATCGATAATACATGAATCCAATAATAAGATTACTAAATGACTGAATAATCTATGAAGTTTCCTTACATTTCTGACACTGTCACATGAGAAATCCAAAACTATTTTTTAATCATTTAATCTTCTCTTTTTGGGAAAAGCAAACTTGGTGCATTACTGTCATTAATACGACTTACCTAATACCTAATTAATGTGTTTACTCTGTTGTCTATTTTGTTTAGCTGTAATAGCCAAAAGTGCATTTAACGAAATGCTTTATAGTATGTTGCAACTTACCAATTAATTGGGGTATGGCTTACTCTTAACGAATTACTTATACATGGCAAGGTAGGAGTCCTCATCAAGTTGATTATGCCCCGGTGTTAATCTATACAAACATGTTATCAATATTAATTGATATGTGTTAGTTACTATTATTTACTTAGACATTTGGGGAAGTGTAAAATGATTTTCAATAACAATGTCAGCAGTAACAAATGACGTTGAACTGTGCTCACAAAACAGCAGCTCCTCTTAATAACAGACCACTTATCATAATAAGAACAGATGACATTGGTGTCAGAGCCACATATGATGTAAACACTAGCCATTACAAAAATGACAACTGATTGTTTAGCCATATAAACTGGTAAGATACATGACAGGTATAAGTGTAATTTCCTAAGGGTAGATTGAAGGAAGGTTGTGATGACATGCAACTAGAATGCATGCAGAATAACATTAAATATATATCCTCAACACTATCTTAAAGCTCTAAAGATCTATCTAAATAAGATGTGTGTTAAAGTAAATATTATCATATCAGATGTAATGGTTTCAATATTGTTTTGTTTCTTTTTGTTAATTTTGTATTTGAAATAACTGCCAAATGTAATTGGATTTTGGATTTTGTCTCTTTATTGGCAATATCACAGAAACGATCAAGTTAAACCTGCCAGGGATGCATATAAATTGACATGGATAGAAACACAATTTGCGTGTTAACAACATAAAGTTGCCTGTAAATGACATGTATCAATTGACGTATCAATAGTTATTAAATTAATGATAAAAATACAAGTATGTGAGAAAGAATGTTGTCTGTGTAACACATAAAGCATGGATATATTAACATATAGAGAATACTAAAATACGTCCCGTTTAATAACATATTTATGAAACGAGTGGATGGTTATGGCATCTAACGAGCGAAAGCGAGTTAGTTACCAATACCATCCACGAGTTTCATAAATATGTTATTAAACGGGACGGAGTTTAGTATTTTATTTATTACACACTCTAAATTTATGAAATATGTAATTTAAGTTCACTCTTATTCACGTAGATGTGCGTAGGGATACATATCTTACCATGGACGCATAACGCCATCTCACTAAACATCAAAAATAGATCAAGAAAATATCCGTTAATAACAGTTTCTGTTTTGGACAATACAATTTCAAAACACTGATTTCATTGTCCTTATGTTTAAACTTTAGCAAGAGCAAACTGGAGAGAAAACAAAAACATCGTATTAATGTAATTACACCTTATGAATGATGTCAGGTGACTGTGACGTCATTGGAATGCGACTGTTTTCAAGCGCGATTCAGATAGTTTCAGCTGTACGTAGCTACAGTTGCTAATGCTTTGCTAAAATAGGCTATGTAACACCCTGACGACAATGATACAGGGGAGAAAGGTTACATACAGATCTGAAGTTAGTTTGATCTAGTGAAATTGGGAGGAGCAATGTCCTTGTTGCCGATGAAGTTAACATTGTCGGCACAAATATTGGAACGCCAAAAATGAAGTTCCGGTAAACGTACACATTGTACACAAACGTAAATTGTGATAGAAGCGTCAGTACAATATAATTCATAACGACGTTGTGTGAAAAAACATGTCCCAAGAAATCCAGTGCGATCCCAAAGGCCATGTGACTACTGGAAAATAGTTCCGACTGCTATCTCTTTCACGTGCAGTGTTTCACAACAGTGTTGAATAACATTTCGATGTTTCACAACAGTAGTATCTTCAACGAGAGTGTAATAAATTTATATATGTCACAATGAAATATAACACTATTACATAACAGTAATACTCACATCCTATTTAATCTTTTAACTATTGATTTATTGTGTCTATTTAACTGTTACCACAATCTGTTCTCGTAAAAGTTTCTTTCGGATTTGTTCTGAACAAAGTACCAACATCTAAACACCACCATATTGAACCTGTTTACGCCACACGATTTACCTAACCTTTCCTTGAAGTCTGACACATATAACTGGAACAGCAGGGCTGTAATAGTCCGCAGTTTCATTTCCTAGCTTCAACTCATCAGAAAGCAGATCACGTCAGGCCTGGAGCCAACAAAGATATTATCCTGTAACGAGATTGATACGATTCAATGTAAGTATTCTGGTGAAACAGGCTGAGGACACTCACGGGTTCAACAAAAATCTGACAAAAACGTGTGCAGGATGAGCCAATTGTTTAGGGGTAGATGAAAACCTGGCATAAAAGGTGTAAGCACAATGAACACCTTATGGTAACAACAACACCCAAACTGAACAATATATAAGGTAATACTCTTCACATTTTACATCAATTAATTTAATGAAAAAAATAAAACAGAGGTAGTCCCGAATATCGCAATCATTTGTACTATTCAGATTGTGAATTGTAGCTCTGTGTAATATTTTAGATCAAAATTTATTATGTGACATTTCTTGTGACATTTGATTCTTACTTATGTTTAATGCCTGACAGGTATGCAATCTTAAATTAATCAGAGGGGACCAATTTCTTCCTTTAATACTTGTTTCTAATTTCAGCTTTAGCTTAGTGGTTAAGTTGTTGAGACTCTGCTGGTGCTAGGTGCCTGACTCTAAGGGAGATGGTTCGGATACCTTTAGGCTACATGCTTCCTGAAAACCTACAAAACACCGACTATTGCAAGACGTTAAACAACTCACAAACATCAGATACATGTACGTGTAAATTTATTTCAAAACATGTAAGTACATCTTTCTTTAGCATTACACAACAACCTCGCCTAAACTTGTACCTTTATTTCAGTACATCTTTCTTAAGCACCAACATATGAAATCGGAAAAAGCATCAACAGAATTTGCATTTCACAACAACGCCGCCTAACCTTCAGCTTACTTTGTTGCGGCAATCTCTTTAAATTAGTGTGTGCAAATCTTGAGGCTGTTGTGGATCAGTTTCAGGAAACTCTAAGGGAAATAATTGTTGCCGCACAGATTAGTATTTGTCAATGACAAGTACAACATGAGCAGAACATTACTTGTTTCATATTAAATCAAAACAGAAACAATGCACTTACATGAGAAATTCATTTAAAGATGTAATGAACGATAGTTCATGTTTAAACATATTTCGGAATTTTTACGATTTAGCTCTCTATTGCATTAACATAATTTTGAAGACATTGTGTGCTCATAAATATGTTTGCGCATTGCAAGATAACGTTTACCAATATTATTTGTTGTTGTTGATATAGAACGCTGAATTAGCATTAAAAAGTTGTTATAAGTGACCAATCGTTCCTTCATGGCAAGTATAATATGTGTGTCAAGAATACTATTTTGTGGCAATTATATAAGCAATTCTGTTATTTGAGATGAATAACATTTTAAACTGTGGCTGTCTTGGCGCAGTCTGTCCGTCCATCCATAATATGCATGTATTATTTTACCAGGCGAATCAATTTAATATGTCTAGAGTCGTGACTTAGACCGCTTGGCATAACAATTTCAGACTGACAATACTCATATACTAAAATCATCTCCTCCCTCTGGTTAACATCACGTTTTACAGTGAGTTTAACCCCCCCCCCCCCCCCCCCAAAAAAAAAATGCTACAAAAGGTTTCTCAACTGATTCTGGTAGGGTTCAGTGTACTTCATGACATACTAAACGTTTACCAAAGTTGGACCCCCGGAAAAGTTTTTTTTTTCAAAATGACGTACAAGATGGCCGCCAAAACCTCTTACTGATCATAACTCTGTTAACATCAACTCGAATATGATGATCTTTGTGTCTATCCTTAGGTTTTTGGGGGCAACAAACACATTAAAATCATAAAAAATGGTGTTTGTCTGTAATACAACACAGAACTCCAACATGACGTCAAAATGACATCTCCAAATGACCAAAAGTCGATTACTATTTACTCAGACCATGACAATGGAGTAGGATGCATTGACTTAAACATTTAACCATGACCATACTTTGTTATTGATAAGTGGCATGCCTTCGATATTTTACATGTGTAGTCATTGTCACTAGATCATTCAAGAGATGCCATAATTTTCAGAGACCAAAAACTGTTAAATGCAGAACAACATGTAGATGATAAGATATGTTCTTTTATAATTAACCTTTACATTCTGATTGTTTATTAAGAGGTTTTTAGCATCGATTGGACAAACCGAGGGGGTTATTTTGCTGCCATATTCTTAGTCACATGTCCCTTTGTGATCACAGCAAGGATCAGGCGCATC
This sequence comes from Gibbula magus, assembly GCA_936450465.1. Taxonomy (NCBI): domain Eukaryota; kingdom Metazoa; phylum Mollusca; class Gastropoda; order Trochida; family Trochidae; genus Gibbula; species Gibbula magus. Next base: position 2,803,281 of record OW388291.1, read on the forward strand.
AAAGGAGTCAACATATTTTAGACATCTGTTTTTTAGGATGACCATTAGGTACTAATAAAATAGTTTGTTCCATTACGCATTAAAGGAATACTAAATTAGAAACACATTAAACTGTATTACAAAAATAGGGCAAGTTCGTCATGTTGATCTTTCAATAGAGCGGATTGAGTGTCTGATGATGTTTTCTGAAGACAAGTAAAACTACAGTAAGAAAATACGAATGGTCATCATTAACCATGGAACTATAGAAATTTACTTATTACATTTGATTGAACGAAATGAAGCTGAAAGTGCAGAAGACGATTCTACAATGGTTCTCCTGATCGATAACTTATCATTTATGAATGAATCTGTAATCTAGAGATTGATACCAGTGACGAACTTGGAAATTATTTGTCAATGAAATCAATAAGCTGTACATCTCATAGGAGCTAGATGTACACAGAAGAGACACAAAGGCATGTGGAGTGATTCCTCGCACAGCTCCTGAACTCAAAGCAACATTAATGTGAATAACAAACCAGAAAACTTAGGTTTTTAGGCCACCCTTTCTTCTTTATTTAAATATTTTAAATATATAAGTATTGGTGCAGAAAACATATCACTTGTGATCTATATAGCTTGTATTACAACTGTGGTATGGTTCACAATTGCTATTTCACATTTTGGGCGAGACTATTCAGTGGCATTTATAATAAAGTTCGACTGTATATTTTGCTGTCCTGTCCCTAGCGAGGTTTCTGTAATTTTCCCACAAGTAAACCAGACATTACAGAAAGCATTCAGTTTGGTATCATCATTTTGTAGACGGGATTAACAAATCACCTTTTTTCCACTTTGGGAAAGTGTCTGAGCATGCATCTCAGACATGTATTATACTAAATCCCAACGGGAAAGATTCGCCTTGAACCGTCTATCTTCATGTATCTGTCCGTAGGTTAATTACCCTTTGCTTCAGGGATTTGGTTTGAAATTATTATTTGGCAATATTCATGTTGCATATATCACAATTAATTTCACAATTTGTCTGTAAACATTTTTGAATGTCTTTATATGAGATAATCGGCCTTTCAAAACGATAAAATTGGTGTGTTTGTAACCTTCTTGATTAATTTTTTTTTGATCAACATCTCCTTCTACAATGTACATTGTTCATATTGCTTAGTATTGCTATGAATCTTAGATCACTTACACGTGTCCTTATTTTCCTTATTATAGAGTAAACAGATAAGGCTCAAGAGACGGCTTGAATTAAAAAAACTAGTCAACTACTAACAATAAAACGTATTTTGGCGTTACATCTAGTCAAACAGAACTGCATATAAACTTTCCTTGAATTTAAGTTATGGATTCTTTAAATTAATGATTTTGTATAAGGGTTATATAGAATATTAGTAAAACCATACATTTGTATACATTGCAATTAGCCATTTCATTATGAGAAGGATAAACTCCTGTTATATCTCACTACATGTACACACTAGTCTATAAATCATAGTTTCTTTAAGGAGCTTACCTTTGTAAAGTAATGTTTCCTATCAGTGAATTGAAATGCTGTAGATTAAACCCCTGAAATGTATTTATCATTTGAAAATGGACAGCACTAGTCATGTTGTCTGAAAATGAAAACAATCTATATCGAAACAATGATTAAATGACAATTGTCTTGTAAACGTTATTGACAATTTACAAATTACTTAGACAAAGTTTTAAAATATTGTTTTTCTTAATCATGCCTTATTCTAAACTGCATTCTTCTCAGACTATTTGTTTTAAACTTTAAGACAAGTAATTTTATATTGTTGAAGTTGAAATTAATAAAAGTATCATGATAAGTGAACTAACTGAAGAATAACAATGTCACTCCTTTTCAACGACCATTGCTTAATTGGAACCGTAAAAGTTTCAATACCACTAAATATGACTCTCGTGATTTTCTGAAACAATCATCCAGTTCCTCTACCGTCAATTGTCTGGGTATTTTCAACTTTAGATTTATCTGCAGTTCTGAACGGTGACAACCAATCCTATTCATATGGTTACTTAGTCGTGGCTTTATTTCGTCTCTTTGCTGAGAATGACATAGTGAACATTACCTGATCATAATGACAAGAGTATCATTTCACCCTACTGCATAGATTAATTCGTGTATGACATATGACATATTAGTGCTTTAAGAAGACAATCAGACCGAAAATGGTACATGAGCATACTTCTCTAAAGGAGCTGTAGCACGTTTTTTTTCAACTTTTATTTTTCAAATTTCCCATTTATAATGGTATAATACATCATTAATATTTACTTTGGAGGGTAAAACATCTTATAACACAAACCATTTACCCGTAGTGGTAATAACGGTGGTGCGTATATAGCACACATTGCATGGAGGCCATTTTAATGTGAACACATTTTATTATTTTGAATTACATTTTGATAATCCGTGTTTCGATTTGTATGACAAGCTGTGATATAATTTCTTCCCATTCGACACGTCCACTCTAAACATCTCTTACAAGGGCAAGCATATTGGGTAACAACTCAAAAGGCTGTGCTTCATAAACAGGATAGTTACACAGATATCAATTACATTTAACATTAACTTTCTCCTGTCCAATAGTGTCCCCTTACAACAGGTCATTGATCTTGTTGAGTTTGTCAAGCTCGGAATCACTTTGCGGTATTACAATTTTATCTGGCATCCTGGTAGTCAATGTGGCGACACTAGATTACAACAACATTTGTTATGGCTATTAATTGTAACTCGTATTTACTAGACTGTCCACCCTTGTAACACATTAGACTCAACACTAGGACATTATTACGTTGCCATTTATACACGACAGTTGTTCATATTGATTTTAACCTATATATGTTTGATATGCATGGAGGATGAAACTGATAAAATAATTTAACGGAAATAAAACACACATTTTCTGAATCCTAAGCTGCAACAGTGTAATCATGTTGCCAAAAGTTAAATGTAACATAAAACATTCAAACCTTATGTTATTAAATGTAATTTGAAGTAGTAATTAATTAACGATATCGATCGTTCAATTACTGCTATTATGTTAATAGGGGTTTATTGACATGTACATAATATTACAAAACAAACGTCTCACGCCCAGATGAGTCTTTCGTTTCCACAATATTTTAACCCTACTCAGATACTCTTTAATAGCGAAAAGCACAGGAAGTTGAGAAAACCCAATACCTTGATACATTGATTCCTTCTTGAGAAGATGCATGGAATAAGATTTCTGATAATTAAAGTGTCAAGAAGTAATTAGTACATCATCAATCTGTCAATTTTGGCAAACTAATCTTTTCTCTGAATCCGTTTTTGCATAATCTCTGTATCCATGAATCCACACTGTTAATGACACACATGTACAAACCGGAATAACTGAAAATGTTTCATAAGAAACACTTTTAACAACACTTTTCACAACATTTCACCATGCAACAAAACCTTGAGCCATAACTTTACTGGATGGATTCACGCATTTTCTTACATGAAATGAATTACAACCAATTCAACTGTAAAGCAAATGAATTTTCTTTTGTTGAAGAGAATGTATTCTTCAAAGTGCTTTTAGGGAAATATAAGTCAGTTGTTCACAATTCTCTCGACCAAAGGAGAGAAGCATTATATTGTTTTGATGCCTGAAACATTGACATTGTGATTCTTATAACTATTTTAATATGTGATTATAGCTTTTATTTATATTTTATTTCATAACTCGAAAATACATATTATTTGTACATTTACACCGCTGGTACACCAAGAGATGCAATGTTTTTTCTCCAAAGTGCCTTGTGCATTGTTAAGCTTGAAATTTACATCTTTTTAACGAACTGAATTTCTTTCCCATGGTTCATTAAAATTGTTCCATGAATAATTGAGGAATAACATCAAAGAATAATGCTGTATTAAGACGATCTTTTTAGGAAATGTCTGTCAATCGTGCAGTGATGAAGTTTATTCAAGTTCATTAACTCTGATTTTAAATTTAAAAAATGAGAGAAGGACTTCCGAGGAAAAGTTGCAACATCCAATTAGTTTTCCATAGCCTTTGATCATTTGAGGAATGATTGCATGTCTGTTATCCCAGACCGAATTACCTCAAATTACATTTTCCTTGCCTGATCTGGATATTAAATAGTTCATCAAGTACCGTGTGATACCTGTGAATTAAACATCAATAAACATAATTATTTACTTTGCTGCATTAAACGTTTTGCTAAATGAATTATGTCCAAGTCAGATGATCAATGAATGAGTTTGTCGAAATTTAAACTGTAATGTTTGATGTTTGCTAATCCAATGAATGTTAAACTTATGACAACTGATATATTGATTGCAACTGTATTCGCTCTGACAACAGGATATAAAAACTAATTATTACTCAACCGTGTTAAGATCACTCATTTGATAACAATGAGTTGGTTACACAAATGTGTGATACCACCGCGTGCTGTCGTAACGTCATAATCAGCGCGTGACATCAAAGTTGTTTTTGGTTGATGACACAATGTTAGCCGTGCGACTACAATAGCGGGTGACCTATTTGCAAGTAAGCGTCACTAAAAACGATTTTATTGCAATTCACCGCTTTTTACATCATTGAGTAATGAGTAAATAACATCTTTATGAAACTCGTGAGTGGCATTGGTATTTGAGTCGCTTTCACTCGTTAAAATACCAAACCATCCACTCGTTTCATAAACATGTTATCAAACGGGACATCGTTTAGTATTCTATATTTTGTTCATGAATGCAGTTATGATGAATATTACAAAACATTCTTGCTTTTATGAAAAGATGATTCAGCATGGTAACACTTTTATAAATTTATTTATTTGGATTCTTCTAATTCGATGTCTGTACTTTTTCATTATTTTATAAACCACGGATCGAGTTGTCAGATAATAAATGGCAAACAGAGACATATATTTACTGCAATTGGTTGATCAACACACATACATATCAAATTCAAATTCATTTAATTATCGCTATCTATGGTTATCTCTGTAATTCTGAGATGTTGTCATCGTCGCACCTCCATATCATTAGTCATATTATTATATATGATCCGTCAACGCCACTTACGTGTGTGTTTGTACAAATTTGTCTTATGGTTGTCAAGTTTGGGGTGTACAAACCATAGGCTCATTGAGAGAGTACATCTCAAATTTAGCTAGATGTTGGTATTCGACGCTTTAGTGCATAACTAACTGATGGTATATGGTGCACTTAACATACAAACAAACTATTACTCCCTTATATAAAGCGACATAAAACACACTCATTTGCCCTCACTGATGTTAAACATTTGGTACACATTTCCCCTCGTAACGTTATTGCTGTTGCTAAAGTATCACTAATCTTTAAGATGTGAAACCCCTTTGGGGTGGTTTCGCCGTTACATCCCTTTCTTTTTATATAGTAATAGGCTAGGTTAGGGTAGGGTCTATATAGGTATGTCTTCCAAACGCTGTTTCTCAGCGATACACGCCCCTGTGATTATATGTACAATTTTGATACTTGATGAAAATATCTTCCTGAATTGGAATAGTTAAAAATGATACATTTACATATTTATCATTTAGATAATGACATACTAATATTCCTTTCTTTATTTGAAAATGAAACAAACAACAATAAGAAATTAAACTTAGAGTTTTTTTAAAATATGTTTGGTGTGCCTACAGGATGATACTATGTACAAGGTTTGAGTCATTAAAGCATCGCTTTATGCTGGATACTCAGGTGACATCCTGCTGTGGTTTCACTTTATTTATTAACTGAATAGTGTCTTGAATAGGATCATGATGCAAGATTTGAATCAACATATTGTATTTGTCAGATATTATGCTGGAAAGAATAGAATCAACAAAAAACATAGCCCCTGATGAACTTTGGGTTTACAATTTTAGGAATGCTACGTTAATAGATTTAATTTAATTAACTAGTTTGTAAAACAAACACATTTTTATACATTATATTCATAGATATGAAATAGAAAAATTGTAAAAAGCTTACGTTACCTGTATATTGAAAGCCTGAGCAAATATATTCCTATTAATAATCCAATTTTGAAATTTCACTGGTGCAATGTTACACGTCGATAAGACGTCCGAATCCTTTCCAAAAATAAACAAAACGAAATGCACAAATAGTGACAACAAACAAACAAACATTTACTATCACTGCATATCATGTTGTCTCGAATTTGCCATTTATTATTAAAGTTTATACAATATATTGGTATTTCGAAATTTCAGTTAACAACCGTCCCTGTGACTTAACATCTTACTTCCTATTTGCCTACGATTCCAGTTAATGATCTCGAGACTGATTACCCTTTCCTTAGGTTGAATATTATAAAAAAAATCAAGACGTTTAGGCAACAGCTTGAATTAAATCCATGGTTAGTATGTCCCTCGTTTCAAAGACTATTTCTCAATTTCACGTTCATGAGGACGTACTAGTCCCCAGATTTCTTGTCTGTGAAAGTAGACTGATTTCCTCGTCTGAGCTCTCCGCAAAACAAATAGTATTAAGCTACAAGTCATAAAAATGATTTTTGTATACATTGCCAGCATAAACCACAAAAGAGGAAAGGTATTGTCGTTAATGGATATGTTCTTAAAAGCATATCAATGTTATCACAATAGACTTGACATACAGTTGTTAAGTTATGGTCACTTTAATTACATTTGGTACAATTATTCTTGTTTCGGATAATCTAACTATTTCTCAAAACCTTAGTGACATAAAGCTTTGTAAGTGAACAGATAGTTCAATATGAACTCATGTCGTTTCTTTCAGGATTTCTGTATTACTTTTGAGTTTGTATTTAAATGACCTCTAAAAGTAATTGGATTTTAAAGTGTGTCCTTTCTTTATTGGCAATAACTCTGAAGTGATCAAAGTAAACCTGCCAGGAACACAAATAAATTGACATAGACAGAGAGGCAATTTGCGTGTTTATGGACATCTATCCAATTGAAACAACGATTGAGATTAATCATGAAGGAACCATACGAGCACTTGGCATTTTGATAACTACAAAATAGAGACAGGGTTTGTGTGTGTTACCGATACAGAAGAGCAAACAAAATATATTGCTTGATTTTAAAATAATATTTTATAAGAAATGTAATACGAGAAATGAATCCAATAATTATCAAGGAAATGATTTATGAAATGCACAATTTAATCGAATCTAAGGTTAGTATGTAAAACCTGTATATCTAAACGATATGCATATTTCATCCAAACTAGTAAATAATTTTATATATATGGTTTTATATTTTTAAATTGGTGAAAGGCAATGCAAATCAAATTACAATGAGTTCTTATTATATAAACACAACTGTTATCCTGAGTTATCTTTTCCCGTTCATCATAGAGTCGAGATAAACAGGCAATGACAATGGACGATGATTATTATGATCATACTTTGGAAGCCCATGTAAAGGCATTTTATATCCCTACCAAATCTAAACTGTAATATGTCGATCTGCTGACTGTAGAAAGGTTGTTTATGTAGGCATTTTGTTCCAGAGGTGACCACTCGTCGACAGACAAACATATTGACTTCACACCGAGTCGGAACAAAAGTCGTATTAACTTGAGTTAATAAATATACATTTGATTGACACAACCTGTTGTTCCATGCTATTGTTATTTTCGCTCCATTTGCCAGTAGTCCAAACTCAAACCAAAATACCCTTTTAACTGCAGTTTATTGTTTAACTTTGGTTTCTGTATACGGTACATACTAAAACAACAATGGCTGGTAAACGATAGGCATTATTACATTTTTATTATTATTATTATTATTAAAATGATTATTATTTCTCACTGTAAAAGATAAAAGGTAAGTGTTATTTTGTTACGCCTGATACTGCTATCTACTCGTTTCAATGGAAAGTCTAAAAGAACAAATTATTATTCACAGGTAATAAATACATTTTAGAGATTAATTATCCTTTTTTCTTTTGAATAGATAGAAAACGACTCATTTCACATTAAATGAGAAACCATGGGTGTACATGATAACAGTTGTATATAGAAAACAAACTGTGATACAAACTTTTCCAAAATCACGAAACATGCATATGGTTAGTTATTCAGATCAGCCGCTTTATGGGTTCATTGACTGATCTCTCGAGGAGTAGATACATGTTATGACCTAGTATTTCACTGTATTCTTGAGCTCTTTGTCCATTAGTTATAAGCAAATATCAGACCATAGTTATTTGTTTGGATGAATATAATATTATACTTGTTATACAAGTCACTTTTTGAGAAGTATGCACTGTCTAAACGGAATGCTAAGAAGTGTTGGAGAAAACAAAACATGATTGTGAAAATATAAAACATATCGTCTGTATATCATTAATGTTATACCTGAATTTAAATGACCAAAATGCATTCAAAGTGAAATAAAAAATTGTTGGATTTTGTCAGTTCACTTCCCTGAACGTTTATTTACATTTGAAAATAACTCTTTCCTGTTCAATAGTGCCCCCTTGCACCCAATCATTAAAGGTACATCCATTGTGTTGTTGGAGGTCACATATTGCAAACGTTATAAATGGTGTTACTTTATCGAGAAGAACCGACTGTTACCGAACACTACCATTTTGATGATAGTAGACTTAGCATATTGACGATATGAAGGTAAAAGTAGTGATTTCTGATCGAAAACCGGACAATGCACAGCGTGTGGCGCGCGTCAATGAGTCAAACGTAATTTTGGAATTTTATTTATAACAGACAAGAAGATGAATTTGAGGTGATGATGTTAAATAGTTCACATTACTACTGTGCATGTAAATTGGACGTGCAGTTTCGGTTTCTGCACATGCATAATGATGTTACTCAATTTTAAATTGGAAACTAGTAATTATGATATATTTGGCGATTTGGGATACATATGCAAGCTGAGTGAATTGATTTGTAGTGAAGACAGTGTGTTGAGTTGGAACGTATTAAAGCCAAATAAAATCTTATGAAACACAATGGATGCACCTTTAACCTTTTTACCGATGTCATGTACCGAATCGCTTTGCCTCATTTGGAGCTACGAATTTTGATGAAGGAAGGCAAGATAAATGTATAGTACAATTTGATCAACTAAAGCTCAGAGTAAATCATAATAATCAACCCCTTAGACATATCCGTATTTTCTCTCAACTCCTCTTTAGGATAACACGTTTGCTGGTCGATAACACATTATAACCATGAACACATCCCTGTGTCTGTAGGCACGTGCTGACTTGCTTTATCAAATACAGGGAATGGAATGAGAAAATAATCTGATCAGTTCATTTCATCAATGGTTACATTCCGAGATGAATTTGCCCACCATTGCCATATGTGATATTTTCTCATTCTGTCCACTCAGATAATTTTAAAGGCAAAGTAATACTTGGATACCTCTTGGGGAGATCAAGGGACAATCATTCCTGAAAATGAGACACGCCATGGAAGCAGCAGTAGTATCAGTAAAAACAGAATTCATTTCAAACAAATTTCTTTGTATCTATATCTTATGTTTATCGAATATATTCCCTGTCAGTGAAAAAGGTAAGTTCATCAATCGGTTTATTTTCAACCTGCATTCCTCTGCTTAATATTGAAAAGTCTCTGATTTCCCACAACTTTGATAACATGATTTGTACACAACATGGCAAATAAACGTCTCACACTATATATATAGCTAAGCACAGGCGTGTGGTTACTACAAATTTTGAAGGAAATGCATTGTCTGTTTTGGGTTTTTAGCTTAACAGGTTCTCGTTATGATAAGTTCTATAAGGAATCCATCTTACAACAATATATTCAAGTACTTTAAGGATATCTAACGAGCTTCCCCTCTCATATAAAGTTTATATCCCGAGTGAAATAATTTTGCATTGTCTTATATAGTTGTATTGTCCGTATGAAGGAACGGAATGGAGTAATATCAACCCTGTCACATCATCTATAAGTTCATTATATTGCGACGTTAATATTCACAGTTTAAAAATCAAACCATTCTATAATTTCGATAAATTTGTAATGTTCGGTATGGCAAAACCAGTTGCACTAGTCATTCCGAAGGAAGCATACGCAATATAACATCTCCCTGCTATAGGACAGGCGATGAGAGTTATCTGTCCTTTGAATAACGTCATGTCATGACAGCCGCCATTCGCATGTTTCTCGTCGTCCAAATGGGTAAAAAAAATGTATACAACATCATTAAAAGTAAGTTCTAGATGAAGTTCACCGTTGAAATGTCTTTCCTTTAAAGTCAATGTGTACCCTTACCTACACGTTGTTTTCAATGGGAGACTGAGAATAGCGTTTCATTGTAATTATCATTCCCAACAGTAAGACAGAGATAAAACACTCTTGCTGTATTCTCAACTTTATGCTTATTAGCTCTGCTCTAGTCAAGATGTATTGTTAATAACTCATTTATCATTCATTGCGGTGAATACGATTCCATGAGTTAACTGAAGAATGAGATAAACATTAATTAATAGATCTAAGTGTTGTCGTTACTTGTAATTTCATGAATGAATTCACGTTCTTTTATGAATGAATAAAGTAGTCCATAAAGTTAATCGTTAGCCAATCAAATGACTTGAAGTTGTTATGACACATATGTGTCACAACATATTGTTATGAAACATGGTAACAAAGTACCAAGTGGGTAATAAAATGTGTTATAAAAATTCTCAGTCGTCGATGTTATTTAAGAATAGAGCCATGGGCTCTGTAACTCATCAGGGTATATATTTGTTTATATTGAAGCCGGAAATAGATTGTTCTCCAGATAAGTACAATCCCATGACATGACCGTTAAAAAAGCCATGGACCCCAACAATGTTCAGTGTCAGCAGTGTCAGTGCATAAAAAAAACTACATTTTAAGAAAATTGGTTGTCCAAGTATCACAATTACTGAAATTATCTTTAAGACAAGGTGACTCATCCAATTCAAACGTTGGCACTGAGACATATTTCCCAAATCATGTTACAAAATGGTAAAGAAATCGGTGAAAAAAATATCTTCAACTTAAATTACTATGCTTAAAGGTGTCCGGACTACATGTAGAGAACCAATACACAAGCCATAAAATACATCCTGACCCATTCCCTCTACAAGTTAAAGCAAATCTGCCAAACTAGCCTTGAGGGACTCTTGGTAGTCCTGCCCCATGACTGTGTGCAAAAAATAAGAGCCATTAATAAAGTCTGGTCTAACGAGCCAGTATTGGCCAGCTGCTTTTCGGTGCTCTGTTGAACATGATATCATTACATAACATAAAGCTCTGATTACCATAAACCACTGCAATCTTGGTCACCCAGGTCAGCTCTTATTACACTAGCCCAAGGACAGTTTGAGTGACTGGCCTAAATTTGGGAAATTGCAAAGGCTTAAAATAGTCTGCATACAATATTACAACGTTCTAGGTCTGTTTGTTCTGGAGAAGTAGATGAAAATAGATTTTTAGGTCATGGCCCGTGAGGCCCATCTCGGGGCCAAAGGGTCACCAAATCTACAATTTACAATCCCCATTGGCTAAAGAGTCTGCACACAATATTACAGCCTTCTAGATCTTTTTGTTCTGGGGAAGAAGATGGTCATGGCCTGTGAGGCCTTTATTTATGGCCCCAGGGTCACCAAATCTACAATCTAGAATCGCCATTGGCCAAGGAGTCTGCACATAAAATATTACCTCTCTAGAGTTAATGGTTCTGGAGAAGAAGTCGAAAAAAATAAAAATATTAAGGACGGACGGATGGACGGACACTATCCCATGCCATAAGCCCATAGGGCCTTTCAGGGCTGATGAGCTAAAAAGGGCGATAACCATTGTATAAATGCTGAAATCAGTAATTTGAATCGTGACAGGAGATTATATTTTAAGGTAAAATAAAATTTTTTACTATATTGCAAACTTTCGTTGTATTCTTTCAACGTTTACCAGAATTAAATGTTATAGTTTAAAACCATCTCTACACCATTGTTACATCATGAGATGTACATTAATTTTCCTCTGCGACACAAATATTAGTCATCATCTTTTTATGTATGTTCATACTGGGCTGACTATAAAATAATAAAAACCTGACGTGCTTCCCTTATTTTCATTTTTAGTTCAGCAAATATTGGCGCGGGTTCCCGCATGAGTGGGTCACCCTCTTTTTTTGATGGAAAAACTGAGTTTGGAGGGTTTTCCCTGTCCCTAGCTGAGACATGACTTGAAAGACGCATGGTCTCACCCTAGGTACATGTAAGGAGTATATTCAAATTGTACTCCGTTCACCCACTCGTAAGAGGAGTAAGGAGCGGAGAAGGTGATCTTCGCGTGTTTCGGCAGCTAAGTTTAGACCCTGATAAATTTTTTGTTAGCGCCATGACGTGAAAATTAGGGCTATATAAAAGACTATCATGATAGTCATGGTTATCATTATAAGACATTCTACCATAACTTTGCGAAATAGTCGTTTCTGATTGGCTACTGTGAAAAATCAGAGACAGTATAATTTGGTTATACAGCTCTCTGTTTACTTTTACAAGATTATGCTTGTTGCCAAGCAACAATAGCGAATGGATTAATTCTCCGAATTCTTGCATGCTCAGATATATTTTTTATGAGTTGTTGCTGTGAACAAAATGACATAGATAATTAATTTTGATAATAAATCTGAAGCAGATCAAAATGAGACCCGAAACCGCGAAAGTTAGATCTAACAAATAATGCAGTTCGAAAAATATGTTATTCAACAACTTGACATTTAAGAAACTTTCCAATTTGGATGACAAAATGGTTAAAACCGGACAGCATATCATATCTAAAACTTGATTTACAAATTAACGCAATAACAACTATGTCAAAGTAACCTCCCTTTAATGCATTCGGAAACTTTCGCTGTTTTCCGAAGCCTTATAATAAGCTACGTCATTCGAGATTACCAAATACGTCACATCTTTGTAAATGTCGGGCCGTGGCATTTCTGCATGGTGTCGAATGCCAAATCTCTACCGAGTAAACGCGTCTGAATATAGTTCAATATTAAATCGTATATATGATAGAATGGAGATAAACATACTGTGTTTGGAAACCAGCGGCATAAAACGGAATTATTATAGCTCTAAATTATTCATTTAAAGACTCAAGCTATGCGTTCGACTTGTTACTTTAAACCCAACATATAAGTTCCCAAGTAATCAAGTAGAGCCCAGGAAACGACCTCGGTTACTCGTACAGATAACAAAGTTGAACGCACGGTAAACTCCCAAACTCGTCGTAGCGGGCGTAGAGGTCCCTCGAATATATTTTCAAGGTAACATTATTGTTTGATCTTATTGCCCAGTGCCACTAACCTAGGAGAGCTCATTTATTGATCTTTTGTTACTGTCAATGATGAATTCCTCCAACAAAACACAATGAATTCTTCCATCGGTTTAATTGGACATATGGCATCAAACAAAACTCTTGTTGAATTCATTTTTTCATGGGACTACAAAACGGGATTATTGTTTGAAAAATCATTAACACGGAATGTGTCACGGTAAGTGTGCTACAACAGGTAATTTAAGAGATAAACATACTGTAAAATCAGCGGCATATAACGGAATTATTATAGCTCTAAATTTAAGTCGAACGCATAGCTTGAGGCTTTAAATGGATAATTTAGAGCTATAATAATTCCGTTATTATATCACTTTCTCACTCCACTCGATGAGATAGAAATGATATTCAGCAAAAACAATGAAATAGTCTCTATTTATTACACAAACGAATTGTCCGTAGTAGTCATAACGGTGTTGCGTATAAAGCAAAAATTGCATGGCGGCCATTTTAAGGTGAACAGTTTTTATTATTTCGAATTACAAAAACGATTCCCATTGTTTTACGGAAACATGTACACTAATTTTAAACTTTATTTTCCGAAGAGAGGATGATGTTTTACTATTGGTGAAATTATTTTTCAAATACATATCATCAACTTTTTTGAGCGAAAAAACGTGCTACTGCCCCTTTAAACTGATGTAAATGCATTATGACGTTTGCAACTATGCATAGCACACAGCATAAAGCATGCGTCATGTAATCACAATGTTATTAAAGCGGCTACTTAGATCAAAGCTATAACTAATACACATCTCTTTCAATTTATAAAGCATACATGGTGACTGGGATGGCCATTACCTCCCTGGAGTTTGACCTCAGTGACCGTTCTCATAGTATACGATTGAGTGGCCCTTGGCTACAGACAATTTCGTCTTTGTAACTTTGTAACTCTGAATGACTGTCATTTCTACATGAATACTTCACTTCTACATGAAGACTTCACCTAAGTTCAATGCAATGTGATGCTGTCTGGTTAGGTGTATCATAAATGTACAATCTGCTCAGGGTGTCAGATATTCTATAATTGATGAGACTGTCTGTTAACATTTTACTAATTTTATAAAGTAATACGACTATAAAGTATAGCACTGCCTCTATTTGAAAGTATGTATGGTATAAATCAACATGTAAACAGTACTATTTCAAACGTCTTGGTTATTTTACTCAATAATATACTGCATTTCATGTATCTCCTCGCTTCATTACTTGGGAAAATCTTTGAAAAAGCAAATAAAAAAAAGAAACAAATCGTTTTAATTGAACAAGGAATGATATGTTTTCCAGCAGATTGAATACGTCAGTTTTTTTTAATTCGACATGTTTTTAAAAGCAAAAATTTCTACCACTTTTTCACGTCATTTTTTTCTAAAAAAACACAAGAAAGTTTTCTTAATGACAAATTTAATAAGAAGTCTTACAATTGAAAATAGGGGTTGAAACTGGAATAGCCAATGATGAAGTTCCGCAACAGTTTTCGATACTTATTACATGATGGAATATATGCTAAATCTTTCTGAAATAATGTTTGCTGGATATCAGGGTACACCTAGACAGGATGATCAACATGAAAACAGGCCATGGTGAACTGTTTGACACAGAACGGTTGACCTGCCCTGGCCTGAAGTCTTATACAAGTTGCTGCAACAGCAGGACGGTATAAGACCGGTGCTTCATTTCCCGTCTCTCCTCAGAACAAAGCAGCTCACGTCAAACTCAGAACCATAAAGGAAATTATTCATGTAAAGAGATTGAAACAAAAGACTCATTGTCAATTATTATAGGAACTGAACTTGCAACAGGTTCAGGATAGTCACGCTGTCTATAACAAACAAACAAACACTTCAAATAGCTTTTATGACTCATCAAACACGGATATGTTTGCTTAATTGGAATTCAAACAAGGCTTAAAGGTTGTGGATGAACAGTTTAACACTAAGATAATTTTAAAATATGATTAAACAAACATAAGTAGAAACCAACAAAAAGGTTTTATTTTTTTGCATTGGTACTTTATAGTAGCTATTAATTACGAAGGTGTGTTCTTGATTCTCATGTTGGGAAAATATTTATGAATATTTAACTGTTAATGCCTGCTGTTTAATGTTTGATTAATCATTTCAAGTAAATGTTTTGAGATAATTCAATCACATGGTAGCCGTCACTCATCACAAAGCCTGTTGTAGTGACCCTGTATGTCCTATTTTCAGTAAACGTTTGTACAATTATATCGATACTTTAGAAGTAAGATCGTTTTGATCACGTTAGTTGGATCGGAAGTAGAATCAGGTTAGTTGCAGAAGATGAAACGGTTTCATGCATTGTGAAGATTATGAAGGCCTCTTGTCGCAGGTCCCTAAAAGTAGAACCAAGATAACGTTTAACCATCCTTTGATATATTTCTATTAGGCATCAGAACTAGCAAAATCCTTAAATCATTCTGCCGTGATTAAGAACCTGAAGTGAAGTTAGCAGATTTCTCGTGCGTTAATATGATATGTATGACATCTGTCTGTCCATGGTCAGATTTATTTAATATAATACACCCTATAAATAAATAGAACAAGTTTCCACAATGAATGCGTTTAGTTTCTGGCCTGCTCTAACAAAGCTTGCTGCTGTGCATAAAAACCAAGTGAAAATTTGTAAATCCCCATGTAGCCGAAACATGCATTGAATTACCATTAACATTCATATTTATCGAATTCGAAAAAAATCAAATCATCAACATTTGACATGTGATATGTGTGTAATGTTTCATCGATGAATGTGTGATACCTACTTGCTGTACTTATACTTGCCGGACATGTAACATTGCTGAGCTAATGTCAACATTAGTTTCTAGCACTTGCGGTTGAGTTTTACCAGCTTTCCAGAAATTTGGTTTTACCACCACTCCCAAGGAAGTGGAGGGAATGTATCATGAACATGCCAAGTTTCTTCCGGGATGACATTCATAAATGCCCTGCCCTTAGTTTCCTTGTCCGACCTCGCCACAAATTAGATCACCCCAAACTAGAGGTCATCATGAACATCATATCATTGGTCTACTTTATATAAATTAGATATCATTGATTATATATATTGATCACAAAACGTGACTTAATTATGGTAGATAAAATTACTAAGGTACTCTTTATTGGCGCATACAGAGAAACAAAGTTGTCAGTAGAGCAATTTAAGAGAAAAATACAACGTTGCCGATGCTGTTTATATTCACAGTGCTTTGATACAAGTGTTATTACTAATATAACAATAGTGGTCTTATAAGAAAATAATTCCATTTGTCGTCTATTAAGTTATTAAATAATATAATCCATACATATTCTATAACAAATGCAATTTGAACAAAACGGTAAGCATCTTGATGACAGAGACATGGTCTTCGATCCACTTAGAGAATATGCGAAATGTGCACTGACTAGCAGTCAGAGGAATGCCTTCATGCGACAGACGGACTTGTCCCTTGGACTATGGGTGACAGCCATGTGTAATCAATTGTATATTCACTGTGCTTAATGGAAATGTAGTAGAGAGAACGATAATAATTGATCCAAAATGGATAATTTCATACTACATACCACAGGTAAAATGTGTATAAGAATAATATGTTTAATTCCTGAACAATCAGAATAACGTGATTATAAATATACTTTATAACATATATATTAGAGGTAAATGTAGTCACTAAATTGAGTTTTCCTCATGATATGGATAATTGAATTACATTTGTTGCCATTTTATTATGTTATTTTGTGTTGTCGGTTCTGTAGAGGTTGTTTCTAAATCATACACTGCCCATACAACTTGCGCCGGACATATATAAACACCAAAAAACAAATACATCATTTATTTATATACCTTCATTACTTTCTAATTGCATATCTGTGGTATCATTGTGCAATTCAAGTTTCTCTGTCAATGCTCTTAGAATAAAAAAAACATTTTTGAAAACAGGCATATTCAAACTAACATTTCTTCCCTTCTTTGATCAGATGATAAAGGATCAAACAATGATCTGAAGTAGTTGATTGAAGTTTCTTTTTGATAAAACAACGAACTCATTTAGATAAGCTGTCAGATCAAAAACGTTATTTCAAAAGAATGTTTTACTAATTAATAATCTAAAAACCTTACAAAATAGAGGTCTCTTTCCTAAGCACTGGTTCAACGCCATTATGTTGTAATGGTAATCATTTGATGGGACTTTAGTTAAAAGGAGGTTGGTCATCCAGCTCAGTAACCTGATGAGAGAAGACCTGTTTCACTCACCTTGGGTTAAACACGTTTCTGAAATTACTGTGTGAAACATGTAAATGTGACAATGTGTTAACATTAAAATGTAAACACAATCTGTAGAGACAAAATAATGCTCTTAAAGTTTTATTGAAATTAACTTATCAGATGTTTCTAACAAATATGCATATCTTACTATTAGATCGTTAAAAAAAATCAATGTTGTCAATTTCAGTAATCATCTAATACTATTTATGTCTCGTTTTTGACAATTATTAAATAATGAACATATTCCAAAAAGCATATTAATAGGCAAAGATACTAGTGGTTTGTGAGTTTTTAAAAACACATATATAATTTGTGTTGTATGCTATATGAAGAGGTCACACAAATACTGCGTTATATCGGAACAAATCGGAACCTTGCCTGAAGGAATCCCATGTGTGCAATACATGTTACAAGCAAATAACTAGTGAATATGTTCCATTATCAAAGACACCCAAATATTAGAGGTGAATGGGTGGTCAGATTGAGTGTTGTTTAACAAGTTGTAGCCAATGAGACTACAAGTGAATGTCAGGTTCAATCGAAATAAGGTAAAGTGAGTCCACAAAGGACATCGTTAACAAGATCGATGACTTTGCGTAATGGGACACTATTGAACGCAAAGATTGAGTGTTACATATAATTGATATCTTGGAAATGATACCAACGTATGCCTCACCGGTTAGACAATATGTGCCTAGATGGGTTTTCTGAAATTAATAATCATTTTTCAGAATGAGCATTGATCTGAAAGTGAAAAAATGAGTGATTTTAGAGATATGGATGAACCTAACACAGGGCATGTCTATCAAATAAACATATAAACTATGTAGAAATCACTTTGTAGCCAGCAAACTTACATTACGAGAGACATCGTGAGCAAAAGAAAATACCATCGCATTGACGTCAGCATGCTTATATGTATGAGTGTTAGTAGTACATTCTTATGACGGTATTGAGGACATCTGACTCACTGAACTACTTTGCCTTTGTGTTATTTAAGTTTAGGAATAGGTATTAGCATAAGTTCACTGTTATTATCCCCCGCCGCGCGTTTAGCGCGAAGCGGGGGATATAGTATTCGGCTGCGTCCGTCCGTCCGTACGTACGTACGTACGTCCGTACGAAATGGAATAACTCAAATACTATTCACTGGATTCTTTTCATATTTTGCATATGGGTTCATCGTGGGAAGAGTAATGTTCTTACATAGGTTTGTGACCTTGACCTTCATTTCAAGGTCACAACAAGACTTTGTTATTTTACCCTTGTCAGCGGGATATCTCATTAACCATTCTCTGGATTCTCTTCATATTTTACACATAGCTTCTCCAAGGAAAGACGACGGGCTGATTAGATTTTGGTGACCTTGACATTATTTTCAAGGTCACAGCGGAACTTTGAATTTTTCGACATGTTAATGTACATGTAAAGCTTGTCAGCGGGATATCTCAAGAACCATTCACCGGAATTCCATCATTTCTTACACAAAGCACCTTCTAGGGAAGACGACGGGCTGATTAGATTTTGGTGACCTTGACATTATTTTCAAGGTCACAGTGGAACTTTGAATTTTTCGACATGTTAATGTACATGTACAGGTTGTCAGCAGAATATCTCAAGAACTATTCACCGGAAATTCATCATATCTTACACAAAGCAAAAGGACTGATTAGATTATGGTGACCTTGATTATTTTGAAGTATTAATTTTGGGCGGGGGATCATGTCACCTCAGTGACAACTACTTGTCTTGTAAAACAATATCAGTCTGATTTGTAGAATATGAAAGACAAAGTCCTATATTTTATGTTGATAGATATTATCAATCAAGCATTGTTTAGCAAAGGTTTACACATTGGCAAGATCATTTTTATTTCGTATGTCTGGGGACACAGGCTGTATAATGTATTTAATTTAATATGTCATGTAACGTTTTATGAATGGTGATTGAAAGTTTAACATACTGGAATGTTGCATTGCAGCAAAATGTATTGATATATTTCTAATGTTTCGGCCAGTCATGTTCGCTTAGCAGACAAGTGCCAATGTTGTCTGCCCAAGGTCACATTTCGTATTTTTGCCTTTGAAAGGTGAACATGTCACAAGAAATCCATTCCAAATCATACTGCAGTGTTTAAGAAGGTAAGTCAACTCCTTGAATTTGCAGATATTTTTCACACAACAAATGTAACTTATAAGAATGTACGATCACAGCAACTTGAACGATCTTCCCTTTGTAATAATTAAAGGTTATATGAACAGACAACGTTAACACAAACACTTAAATTAAAACATCCTTTTTTATCGCCATGCTGCGACACAAGGGCAAGTGCCAATTGTTTTAAATGGATATGACTTTAAAACATCCTATCTATGAGGGAGTAACTTCAACGTTAAACTCAATTGTATTCAGGTTTGTAAGAACTAATTGTCCAAAGATGTAGTCTCGAGACAACAATCAGGAGACGGTTCCTGAACAGAATCTCCCGAGGATACAGACCACGTACTTTATATGTAAACTCTTTTCAAGTAATTTGATTATCTAAAATCACTTAATATAAAAACAACACCCCTGTACTGTTTCATGGGTTGAGTGCTCAAATGTTACTAACTCAATGAGCCATTTTCTTGACATAAATGCATGTCTTACTATTGACTATAAATGTTTGATTCAACCATTGGTGACGAAGTCAAATTTTGATGACAAATGCCATAGATCAGAGTATGGAAGACTAATGGCAAGGTTACTAGCATTTTCAAGACGATCTTACACCTTTAACCAATGTTTACATTTCCTACACCACAATGATCAGTTTATTTTGAGAGGAACATATAAATATTAAATTGATAATGAGGAATCCTGACGCAATGATTAAGTATAAGTAAGGGTTTGATCGCAAATGGTAATCTTATTCTATAACTTTGGTTAAACCACTAGTGATCAAGACGGTATATTGTGATAATTATCAAAATAAGAAACCTGACATAGGTTTAATTGTAGGGAATCCATAACATCCTTTCGTCCCGCAACAGAAGACTATTTTTTATTAAATCTTATTATACAAAAAGACTCTTTCTGGTTTCGAATACAGCGAGCATCAGTTAATTATTTCTTCTCTAACAGAGTTTTAATTTTAGTCATAGTTTTTGCTCTATAAATAAATGATGTGTCCTCGTCTCTCAACTCTGTTATGTCATTTACATTTGTGATATTCTTTCATGCGAAATCTAATAAGTAACATCCCTAAGTAGAACTTATTTTATGGAATAATGGGACTTATGTAAAATGTGGTTTTTATTTTCAGGAAATCATATGTTTCTGTCATTTGATAAATTTGGCAAATGCATTGACAATTAATTGTAACATGATTTCGGTGTATCCTTGATTCTGATTGGTTGATTTGCCTATGTTGAATGACAATGAATACCCGCAAATAATTTGGGGCGAATCACCGCGAACATATACATCATGTTCACAAGCATCAGCCCGACTCAAAATTTATTTTTTCTATTTCTCTTAATATGTGCTCCTTACTCAAATTGAACAGATTGCATTGTCATTTTCTAACTTGCGTATAGCAGTTTATGTCACAAATAACTCTCAAAATTGGTTAGTTTCAAGTAACTAAAATGTTTTAAACTAGTAAGATTGGACGCCTTCTTCTATTCGGCTGTGTTTACCGAATGCCGTTGCCATGGCATGACGTCATAGTGATCAACCGTTTTGACGTCACAATGCTAGCGTCATTGTCACAATGGGTTAGGGCAAGTTTAAGATTTTTGTTCCTAGGTCTTTTACTGTGTTGGTGTCGTAGATAAATGTTTATCACCATCTAAAAGGATACGTGGATATTGTGAAGTGAACATATGTGAGTGACACTGTTTGAGCTTATGTGAAAATTGTTGCTAATGTACATTTTACGCCGAGTATTTACATTTGTTTTGACCTGACCACACCTCTTACAAAAATGGAACAGTCGCAAAGGTCTCTCCACTCAGAGATAAGTACGCAAAAAGAGAGTTCGTTTCAAAACGCCTGATAACTAACGGTCATGTTACAATATCGATAAATAGTTGCGTTTGTAAAATTTCCGGGATTCATTGCTATTCAACACCCGCAAATTTCAGCGTTTAAAACCTCCGGCTAACGCCGTCGGTTTTAAACTTAATTTGCGGGTGTTGAATAGCAATGAATCCCGGAAATTTTACAAACGCAACTATTTATCTTATAACTCACTAATCAAAATTCAAAAACACAATCATTAAATAATATTTCTTATTTATTACCAATATCATGTTTATCATAGTTAGAAATCAGCTGATCATAACAAAATCTTAATCTTTTTACAACGTTAAATCAAGAGATAAATAGACAAATGATTAATCCTCTATCCACTTGCGTTATCAATAATGGAATTGCAGAGGATGTCTACATCCTTCAAAAATCACACAAAAAGGTTTTTATCATTTCACTAGAGATTAATTCCAGTTAAATTATAAATGACATTACATTACCTTTATTACTGAGCATGACGTACAAGGCAGAACGACAAAAGAGTACTATAGGAATACATGATACAACTGTTTATGTACATGTACATGTATGACTGTCAATCACGACTATGAAACCATTGATTCAAAATTCCATATTGCTGCTCGATAAACATATTAAGCAAAAGTTTGATAAGTACATCTTAACAAGTTCTTGGTTATTTTGCTTATTCTATGTTGGTAGATGAGCATGACATCAAAGTGATTCTTAACAAATATTCGTCAATGTATTAACAATTAACAAGCTAAAACAACATTAAATTTTAAGTATTACTATTAAGTGTTTACGTTTCTGTTTACAGTTTGTTAGTATTCGAAATATTGACATTTTAAATTTCTAAAGCAAATTACTTGTACTATCTCAAATATATTGTGCGTAATCAATGATTGTCTCTTTTAGAATAAGTGTATCTGACACACACATTACAAGATGAAAGGTGTGATCATAAAAGTTTTGGTTCTTGAAATTGTGCATACGCAGGTGTTTCAATGCTGGAATAAGTTAAGCAGTTATGATCCTTTGAGATTCTCAGAAAATAGCAATTTTCGAAAGATGACAATGTTCTGTGACTTGTCATACGTAAACTATGACAGACACATGTTCGAAAAAAATACCTTTTAAACATAACCATATCTTCAGTGGTTTACGATCGACAATTCACCAAAGAAAGTACCCCTCGAAAATTCTCAAAACCACAAACTTTCAATTATTTGTTTCTTTGCTCAAATTGTGCACAAACTATAAACTTTTGTACGATAATGATATGTTAGGGAACTGCTAAACTTTTTATAACAACAAGATTGCAGTCAGTAACGTATTTGACTTATTAGGTCAGCTTTTTACAGAGTTATGTCCCTTTGAACAAGAAAGCGAAAAGCAAACATTTAAAAAAAAACATATTCATATTCTTCTGTTTGAGAGGCATTCTAGAAGTTGGTTGAAGAGAAGACAAATATTTTACGGATGATCAACTTTTATTAACAATAGCGACGTTTCGGTACGGATCCTTATACCTTATAACACGGATACCAGTGGAACACTGTCAAAACACTCATAAACAACAAAAAAGATTACACTCACCGTCAACGAGCAGAACTATTCTGGAGATGTTGCAGGAGTTTGATGTGCAAATAGTATGCAGTCAGGTGTTTGAGCTTTATGTTACGTAAAGCAGTGAACTGCAGTAATCAAGACGTGAATAATACATGCTGGCACTAACGTTTTCAAACGATCTGCAGTCCGATAGTTCTTGATATTGCCAATATTGTCAAGACAGAAGGACACAGAATGACATACGGATATAACATAAGCTTGAAGAGATTAAGATGAACCAAACCTTACAACAGGATTGGATTAACAGAGGTATCACCAATAGTTCTGCTAAAATGTTTTACTTTGAGTCATTGTGACATTCATCTTGATGTACTGTTATTGTTATTATTCCGCAAATACTGTGTCAATTCTCTTATCACATCTGTGTCAAAGACCGTTATTTTATTAATGACATTACCTGATAAAGAGATCATTAACCTCGTGTGTTATAGTTAATATCATATTTTTGGAAGAAAACACGCCAAAGGCTCCCATTATACAATTGTTTTCCATTTATATGATATTAATGATACGGTAACACACCTGGTTAATAATCTCTAAAACTGTTTATAGTGTGACAAATGCAATCGAAGACCAAGATAAACCTCATACCCGTG
Source organism: Gibbula magus (assembly GCA_936450465.1). NCBI lineage: Eukaryota > Metazoa > Mollusca > Gastropoda > Trochida > Trochidae > Gibbula > Gibbula magus. Next base: position 2,827,251 of record OW388291.1, read on the forward strand.
CAATGTAGTCGCAAGGGTGATCGGTTTTGACACACATGCTTTTGCACGTTTTATTTATTGATGAATCCGAATTTAAAAATCTACGAGTTAGTAAATCAGGCTCCTTAAGGAGAGGAGGGACAAATAAATCATACTCACTTACGGTAACATTTTGCGACAACGATTTATTGTTGTGAATAAGTCTCAAAATATATGTATTACATTTTATAAGTTTAGTTTAACCAATAACCTAACGGAAATCGCTTGCATTTACCGCAACATCTTTTTAACGGTCATTTTACGACATGCCCCATGCCGTTATCGTCACCTATTTTCGCGGTAAATATGTTACTTTATGTGTTAGGTCAATTACATTCATATCTCAAGTAAGTGATGAATATAAATCACCTTGTATGATCAACTATAGTTGTTCTTCTATCAAGCACTCTTAGATTGATATTATGTTCAATAATTATTACATGACAGGCCGGCAAATTTACACTTGAATTGATCAAAATTGCCGTGAAGTTAGTTTTTTACGTTTACGTATGTAATTTATATAATTACATTAAAGTGATGAAAAACGTTCGGAGACCCCTGATTATTATTTCTGAATTGGTTTGTTTATACAACTGCGCACATCATATTACAATTTTAGCAATATCTAAAATGTGTGTCAGTGAAAACTCATGTTAAATATGCGAAAAACGATTATAAAATTGCTGTTTTAATTTAAAAAGAGCTTAATTTAAAAAAATGGCCTCAACGGTGTCATGAATTTTCAAAATATAAATTTGCTATGTATCCCCGTATGTGATTAAATTGTATCTGAAAGGATCCAGAATTTAATTATTGAAAGCGCACACTTTATTAAAGTAGGTGAAATCGGTCAAAAATAGCACAATTTGGTGACAGGGGTATTATTATTAATGATAACTCTTTAAATCATTCGGTGACCCCCAAATTATCTTTCATTTTTGGATAAAAGACATAATAAACTTGCTATTTTGAAAAGAAAAAAAAAGCGATTTCGAAAATATTTTATTTGATCGTCCCATCTCTCCTTAAGCCAATTTAGGTTTTAAAATGGTCATTGTAAGGCAATTAATACCTCAACTCAAGAGTCCCCTCGTCTCAAGTGCTGAGGATGATCAGTATGTGACGACCCATGCCGCATTATCAAAGAACATCATTAACTCATGTAGTGATCATATGGGAATTCTCCTCACATTTGACAATTAATGCTATTATACAATGTGGAACAATGATTCCAATATAAAAATTATACAACAGCAATTTATTGGTTAGAAACCCTTAAGGAGGAAAATAGCCATAACATAGGCATTCATGTTGATACTTGAATGCCTAAAGGACAGATAAAATGTATTTATCTGTCTTTTTTATTTATTTATTAGATGCTATATACATGGATTATATCAATTATTACCAAATTTACCCTCACATTCATATATTGCAAAATTAGCACGGATATCTATGCAGTTATATTCTTTCATGACATTTTATAATGCTAAAACACGTGACTAATTTGTCTGTATGGTTATTAACGCATGAGGATGGAATAATCTGCGAAAGTTGTTTCATTTTAAAAAGTTCAATATTATCATAAGTGAACGTGATAAACGTCAATAATAGATAAAGGTTGTCTCAATCAATGATCATATGAAATATCATGTTCGCATTGGAATTTTCATAAAAGTCTCCCAAAACTATCCGAGAGAAAATAATCATTAGTCATTTCACTATCCTCTCAGCCTGTCGCGATGTCAGGGAACGATGAGACAGGATATTGTCTTCAAGATGTTTTTGTAAGCAATACTTTTGAATTAGATCAAAGTATGACCAATAATGAATTATCAAAAGAGACTCATGTGGAGAATTTGAGAGAATTTCCTTCTACGGAGAGCATCAATATACGAAATGAGGAAGCTGCCGGTTCGAGTGGAATGTGCTGCAGTGACTCGTGTGTCAACTTCACCCAGAACACTACCCTACATGGACTACGTTACATCTGGCTTCCGGATGCGGGGATTCTTAGAAGGATAATGTGGTTTCTCTTGGTAGCAGGTTGTATGTCCATCTCAGGTTACCAAATCATGGACCGTATTCTGTATTTCAACAGTCTCCCAGTCAATGTCAATGTGGAGGTTAAATTCAATAACACTTTGGTGTTTCCTACAGTCACCATTTGCAACCAGAATGCATTCAGACTCAGTAAAGCTGCCGAAATGGGATGGTATAACCTCCTACTGTCCATGTATACCAATCTTAAAGCTTACAATTCTTCAGTACTGGACCAGCATGGTGCAAGTAATCTCATTTTAAGTGACATATTGAATGCAACCAAACACACAAAAGAAGATATGATTGTAAGTTGTAGGTGGAAAGGATACGAATGTGGTGCTCAGAATTTCACGGAGTTGATGACTGATTATGGCGTTTGTTACACCTTTAACTATCCGAATGGAACTATGGACATCAAAAGTGTGCAAGCCACGGGGGAAGACAGGGGTCTATCCCTGATTCTGAATGCGGAACAGTACGAATACATGCAGGGCCCTCATGATTCGGTTGGCTTTAAATTTCTCATCCATGACCATAAACAGTTCCCAAAAGTTAAGGATCTTGGCATTGCCCTTCCAGTTGGACAACACTCCTTTGTGGCAATGAAACTGACGTCTGTTGAGAACCTACCCAAACCCTATGGAAAATGTTCTTCACCTAAACTTGATTTTTTCGCAGTTTACTCTCAACAAAACTGTGAGGTTGAGTGCTTCACAAAGGAGCTCATTAGCATCTGCCAGTGTAGGCTACATTACATGCCCCACAAGGAAGGAAGTCCCAGTGTCTGCACTCTCTCAGAGTATCTGGACTGCTATCTACGTGCTGAAGAAGATCTTCAGCGTATCATTCAACGTAAGTGTCACTGCCCCGCACCTTGTCACATGAGTATCTTTGAATCTACGGTTACCTACGCTACAACTTCAGAATTCAGTGGTAACCAAGTTTTGAATAATAGAAACCTTACAGCCCTGCAGAGAAGTGCTGACATAGCTAGGGATGTAGGGGGTCGGCAAATAGATAGACGAATTTATTTTGAAAAAATGACAAAGACATTTAACGATCATATAGATAATAACTTCAAGCATCTTTTAGATATATACTATGAAATTAAAGATAGGGAATCTTTTGCAGAAGGTTATTATATTAATACCAATGAAACTGTGAATCGAGCATTAAACTTTTATACAGTTCGAGAAATTCTCCTGAAGAGGGTTGAAAAAGATGCTAAGAATGTTATGGAAGAGGAGCGACTTTCACTATTATCGCAGGGTAACAACCAGTTTGTTTCAGTCATCAATGGTAAAATTGACCAATTGCTCAACTTCAACATGAGTGATTCGAATATGAGGTCGAGCCTCTTTGTAGTGGCCGTAAATGAACTGGACTCTCGACTTTCTGTTGCAAGAAAAACTGAACAAAAGCTCAAAAGTTTATTGGAAACCTCTGGACTAACTAACCTAATCAACAATTTGAGAGCAGACGAAAGAACAATGTTCCTTCCCGAAAGTTTTGAAAGTGAAATAGATACAATTACACATAATCTGTGGAACGTTCACACTCTCACAAAACAAATGATCCGTGCAATGACTTGCTATGGCAACATCTTAAATGACGTATTTTATAACCGTACTTTGAATACGAAGCGTCTAAATCTTACGAATTTGGAATATTTAGGTGCAACTGAAGAGCTTGCTCTACAAAACCAAATATTATTTTGTGAGAGTGTATTTGTAAAACATGTCACTCAAAGGAAAGAAAAGCTGGTCGGTACGTTGGCAAACTTTGCGTCAGTTCTTAAAGAATATTTAAGATTCCTAAGTCGCATGATACAAAAACTGGGGGCAATGCATGGCGCAGTCAAGTCAATGATGGCAAAACACCGTTATTGTGAGTATTATCTATCAGGAAAAATAAATAAACTGGCGGTTGCGGTTATGCATTTTGTCAAACCCTCAGTTGACGCCTCCCACATTTTGAAGGTAAATCTTGAATCTCTTCATGGATATCAAAATCAATTCGAGGGTATCATTGACAAAACGGAAGCTGCTCAAAATTTGGTTATTAATGAAACCTGTAAAAAGCGGTTGTCTCTTTATTTTCAACACATGAATTTCAGCAAATGCAGTTATCTATTATCAAATTCTTTGTTCGCACAAGAACATAAGTTTGCCTTTAAACTTTTAAAGAACTATCTGGTTGAGACAGAACCTTTGCTTGAAGTTGTCCAGAAGTTGACAGAACACATGACGGAATTTGTTGAAATGAGAAAGATTGACACCTCCTTTATCAGGAATAATATTTTGAAAGTTGATTTCTTCTATCGAGAAATGAGTTATGACACCATAACACAACAAATTGGTTATGATATATTTGCACTCCTCTGTGACATTGGTGGATCCATGGGTTTATTTATTGGAGCAAGTGTTGTAACTATCTTTGAAATTCTAGATTTCCTTTGCATACATGGCTTCTCACAACTTTACAGTAAGAAGAATTAGAAAAAGGTTGTTATTACATAGATGAGGTCGATGTACAGATAAGTAGTAGTAGCCAGATGAAATGGCTGAACATAGAGGCTGTTATAGAGTAGATGAGGTTGATGTGCAAGATTGTTGAGGAGGATAAACTACTGTACATAGTTTGTATAGTTACATTTACATTTAGTATACATTTACATAATAAGTTAATAATGTGTCATGGTCATGGTGTAATGGTCATCTTCTCACAGCAAGGTGAAAACGTATAGAGATCATTCTACCCGTGTTTGACCTTGCTTTCAATGATAGCAGAAGCCATGAAATGTTGCAGCGACATCTATTGTGATAACACGAGTTACGCCCCTACCAGTTTTTGACATACAGAAAATGAAATCGCCGTTTGTATTCGGTACCAATTCAAAAATGCGATCCTCGATACAGTTGTAGAGGATATACAAGTCATTGTGTTTGGGATCGCAGCAGAGGTTTTGTAAATTTTGGCAAAATACTTGAAACAATTTAGAAAAGATTCGAGTTGTTAAGTAGGTGGCATCGTATCACCGCATACACAACAAGTTACTGCCACGGAAGTTCAATTTGCAAGGCGTCTTCGTATTTGCCTTTCCGATTCGAATGCAGTACTCTTAAATCTTAGCACAGAAAATGCGAGGATGGAAGTCAAGGGCGAAGACAGAAGATTTAGAAATGACGTTGTGAAGATGGTGATGGTACAACATAACCTTTTTCTGAGCTGGGAAATCTTCTTGGTGTTCAAAGCTTGAAGTTATTCCGCAGTTTCTAGTGTGACTGGTTTCTGTCAAGGACCCTAATGTTATTCCGCTCGATGTTGTGTCCTAGGTTCCCTTTGGTGTGATGGTTGATTTGTAGTCTGTTTTGCGGACTGATGCTTGGTGTTCTGTTGTCCTTTGCGTTCGGCTTCGGGTCCGGGGTTCGAATCCTGCCAGGGGCACGGCAACTTTGTCTGCAGTAGATAACTATTCTACACACTTTAAGGTTTGGGTGCAATTCTACACTGAATTTCAGTGCAGTACCACCCATGGTTGGCTAGTTTCATCCGATGGGCGCAGGTTTCACCGCAATGCATAGCCACATGGTGTTGCAGGCTTTTTCCCTGCCATAATACTAGCAGCCGCGATATAAGTGAAATATTCTTGAATGTGGCGTTAAACCCCGATTCGCCTCTCCACTGTTATCCTTTGGGTTAGTGGTCTTGGAGTTTAAACTACGTCCCATTCACAATCTGATAGACCACACCCAAGGGGGCTGACTTCTTGTTGTCCTTCTGAAGTTTCTTGCCTTTTTGGAAGAATACATCGATGTTGGCCTGTTGTTTTAATAGTCGTTGTATGTGGTGTTTGGTTGTTCCTATGTATGGTAGACTAGTGGTGAATCATTTAGTCATAAAGACGTTGGTTTATTCCATTTCTATATACGGTCATATACACTTTTGTATTTATATTAATTTTATGTAAATATTGGTATATTTTATTTGCAATAAATATAAGTAGACGTGAATACATTGCAATTTGATAAAATACCAATTTGATAAGAGAAAATTGTATACAAATTAAATGAGATGAACACTGTAGACATGAATATATTTGCATGAGTAAAGATTTATCGCATGTTTATATTGAACTGTAAGCCCAAAATGGTATATTGTATTAATATTGATATTATTCAAAGGACATATTTTGTATTTATATCCAGTGGTATGTGTTGTATTTAGATTAAATGTTTTACAGACTTTGATATATTGTATTTAGATTTAAGATAATGTAGATGTGTGATTAGATAGGCGACGTGGGTACTTTGGATTTAGACTAGTTGTTATGCTGTCATATATATTGAGATTAATTGTCATAATGTCTCAAGTATATTGTGTTTTGAATAAATCAAATGTTGTCATGAGCATTGCATTTAGATTAATTGTTCTGATGTCTTAAGTATAATGTATTTTGAAATGTGTTTAATGTTGTCATGTAGTTAAATTTAGATTAATTGATATGCTGTCGTAAGTATATTGTATTTTAAATAAATGTAATTTTGTCATAAGCATTATATTTCAGAGTGTTATGCAGTCGTGAGTATATTGTATTTTGAATAAATATTATGTCATTAGCATTGCATTTAGATCAATTTCTGTCGAAGTATGTTTATTTGAATAAATCTAATGTTGTCATGAGCTATATATTGGGATTTATTGTTATGCTGTCGAGAGTTTATTGTAGTTTGAATAAATCAAATATTTTCATAATCTTTGATTTAGATTAATTGCTATGCTGTCGCGAGTATATTGTATTTAAATTATACCTAGTGTTGTCATGAGCCTTATATTGGGATTATTTGTTATGATGTCGTGAGTAATTATATTTTAGATAAATCTTATGTTGTCATGAGCATTATATTGGCATTAATTGTTATGCTGTCGTGAGTATATCATATTTTAAATAAATCGAGTCTTGTCATGAGCATTACATTGGGATTATTTGACATACTGTCGTAAGCATTGTATTTTTGAATAAATCGAATGTTGTCCTAAGCATTGTATTTAGATTATTTGTTATGCTGTCATAATTTTTTTTCTATGTTAACTTTGATCATCCGACTTGAAAACAGACCGTCTCAGTAGGGTAGGCGGGACTTTTCTACGCTGCTTATGATGCGTAAACGTCAATTGCAATGCAAGTTGACATTCGTGTGATAATTGAAGAGGAGAATCTTTATCTATTATTTACAACATTGATTCATTGTTATTTACCATCTTGACTAGATGAAGCTGCACTCACATTACATATAGAAATTAAATGACACTGGATATTTAGTGTCAATACAATACAGACACTAATTTGACACTATAAAATGCCATGAACATATTAGTGCAAATGCTGAGTTTGCAATAAATAATGATGGTCTATTTGGTATTCAATGTTATTGATATCTTCTTATCGGATGGGATACAATCATGCATACAGACAGATTAAAGGTACATCCCTTGTGTTATTGGGGGTCAAATATGACAAACGTTATAAATGGTCTTATTTTATCGAGAAGTACCAACTGTTACCGATAACAACCATTTTAATGATACTCGACTTAATATATTGACGATATGAAGGTAAAAGTAGTGATTTCTGATCGAAAACCGGACAATGCACCGCGTGTAGCGCGCGCCAATGAGGCAAACGTAATTTTGGAATCTTATTTAAACCAGACAAAATAACAAATTTGGGTTAATAATGTTAAATAGGTCATATAACTACTGTACATGTAAATAGGACGTTCACTTTCGGTTTCTATACATGCATAATGATGTTACTCGATTTTAATTGGAAAATAGTAATTATGATATGTTTGGCGATTTGGGATGAATATGCAAGCTAAGTGAATTTATTTGTATCGTAAACAGCACATATGGTGTGTTGGAACGTATTAAAGCCAAATAAAATTTTATGAAACACAATGGATGCACCTTTAAAGTCTCTTAGAATGTGATAAGCGTCTACTCCAAATGTTGTGCTAAGAACTGGTCATGAGTTTTAGAACGTATTAGTCCCGAGGTAAAACAGTGGTATACATGTACAATCCGGCCACCGATAATCTGAATCTCGCAGTTTCCAAACGGTAGGAAGATGTAACCAAACTAATCTCTATAGTAGTCCTCAGTACTCAGTAGTCCGAACATTTCACTATCCAAACGTTTTTGATGAAAAACGGAAGCGTTCGGATAATCGAGGCCTGACTGTATTACCGTATATACAGAAATGTACAAATCGCTGTTGCCTAGTTTCTGCAAGTTCGTCGTCTGTGACGTCCAGAACAATTTTACATTACATCATTAAAGAGGGTCGCTCATGTTGCTTACCATTGAGAAAACTGACAGAGTTGGTACTATCTCTCGTGGGAAAAGCCAGAAATATACTGAACAATAATTATTATTCTGGATATTTATTCTTCAATAATCACGCTACTCAATTATACTTTTCTGTATTTCAATGGTCACAACTACATAAAAATTCAAAGATCTGAAAATTCCAAAAGGCACATTTAACAACAGGCATTTCGAAATTTGCCCCTGATATTTAATTTAAGAAACGTTCTCATGGAAATGTTTACAGTAAAAGTCCCAAGAAATTGAAAAAAAAAATCTCATTTACGCAATTGCCAATCATGGTAGTGGAGAAAGTGGTTCACCATATGTTACTGTTGCATTTTTTAGACTAAAAGATTTCTAAAAAGTAAAAACAATCAAAGGTAAAATGTTTCAATCAATAAGTGTTGTTGCAATGAAAACCGTAACAAGTGCGAATCATGTAATTAAATGAAAAATTGTTACATTTTACAAATGTCGTGTATGAAAAATGAAATGTAAATTGTACACACGTCCGAAAAACGTCACAGACGAAATTTGTTTCACATTACGTTATGTATGTTTTTACCGGCGAAAAAAGTTAACATTTTGCACAAGAATGAATTCATGATTTGTTTGGCTTTCACAAAAATACTGAAACTGTAACTATTTATGTATTATTCCTAAAACAATAAAGTACAATATAAGAAATGTCTCTTCCGAGGACAAACCAAACTGCGATTATCAAATATATCTTCAAACAGGGATGAATACGCTGTCAAGGTAGGTCACTATGTGTACCTTTTATTTGCAAAATATGTACAAAATAGGGTAAGTACGTTCATTTGTGTATGAGTTATGTACTTACTTTTTTAGTACAAACTGATGTTGGAATTGGGCAAGCATGGAAACTAGAATTTCAAATGGAGCCTATAAAACGGAGATTTAGATATTTATATTTGCTACTGAAAAATTGGAACTGAAGACAGTACCATGAGATTGTGACACTGTAAACATAAAAATTAATTGTTAAAATGAATGCATCAAATTCAATACTATAAATGTAAATGAATGTTCAATTCGTAGTATTATATAGACATAGCTATATTTTCGTTATGTAACAATGAATATACGCAAATGCAATTTTACTGCTTTTACAAGTATTAAAAAAATGATGGTAAGATGCGTATGTTTATGTGAAAATTCAATTTGCAGGCTTCGTTCCTTAATTTTTAAGGAATGGTGAGATACACGGACATAGGCCTTTACGGATCGAGGAAATGAAATGTACAATGGCCGTCTTCCATGCTTTGAGATGGAGAAATGCTAATATATTTTGGGGGGGGGGGGGGGGGGGGGGGGGGGGAAACAGAAACAAACTTTTTTAACGAGCATTTCACATTGATTTGAATTCAGCAAATTGGATGTATTTACGTTTATAATTTCCACTGTGTTTGTAATGTTTGGAGTAATTGTTGCAGCATGAAAGACATTGCTGCCAGTTCTAAGTCAAACATCCTTTGTTTGAATGCATCTAACACTGTGTTAGTATTACCAGTCTACCAACATTGTAATGATGTTTCTAGTAAATCTTGTCACTGTCATCTTATTACTTATAAATATATGCCATTTACTTAGTGAACAAATGTAAGAATGCATAGTCAGTGCCGGTATTCCAGTATAAATTCGCCCCAATAAAAAAATCAGCCCCCACTCCCTCGGCGATTTCATAATGGTACAAACCCTCAGCTCGATAAAAAGATTGCAAATATAACTATTTACATCTAATAACTTGTTATTTTCCATATGAAAAAGCCTGCAACTGATAATGCTGCATTCTGACGCCAAACTACATGTATCATTAAAAAATGTTATGGCATTTAGATAGCATTCTAATGAAATACACTGAATAGAGGATATCTGTCTATTCTTGACTAAAACAACGTTTATCTCATCGAGGTAGAGAGTGTATATTTTCACGAGTGGCGAGATTTACCATGTCACCGGTTCATAGATAGAAACCAAACAAAACACAATGTACACTGAGTTTTTAAATTTGGAATATCTCATGAAGGTATTCTAAAAGAAAACGACTTTATAAACTTCTACTTGTGACATCACTACATTTTACATGGGGGCTCCAAATCTGGTATGACTGTCTGTTTAACCGGGTTGTGAGATTTAAAAAAAAATTTAAGTAGTGTCAGACAGTCCGATTCAGATATCATTAAAGTCATTCTGGCGCCAGAAGTCTCATTTTAAAGCTTTTATGACGGTTAGATATTATTCTTAAAAAACTGTGATCAGTATATATGCACTAAATAGCGTATAACAGTGTCGAGTACAGAGTTGCAAGCGCTATTTGTCTCGTTAAGAACACGTGGCTCTGACTGACAGACATCACTGTAATTGTGAAGACTGCAAATTCGGCATATTAAGCAAGCGACGGGTTCAAAGATCAGAACCAAACATGGAACACTGTAGACTACTTAACTACTCTAATACTCGAGTAACTGCACATGTTTAGACTAAAGGCTTCATACTCCAAACAATATCATGCTATTGCACATACAGTTGATCATAATCCATTTTATTACCAGTTTTCGGGACACGCTACTGAGCCAATATGTGCGATTCTGTACATGTTATTGCAAATCCTTATTTTGAGTAATCAACGGCACGCCTCGGTCTTCTTCTTTTTCTAACAAGGTTTCCAATTGTGCTGTGACCTCAAGTCTCTAACATTTCCAAGCTGAGTTTTTAAAAAGTTACAATTTGATTTATCATCTACTGTTCACTAATTTATCTCATCCTTGGTTCTGTCAAACTTTATTTTTAATTTAGATGTTTCAAACCTGATACCTTAGAACCTTTCCTTGACGCTTAACTCGTTCCGTTGTCGAATGTAATCAGGACCAGAACTGGAGTACTCTATGGAATATGAACTATTACCCATGCATATGATTATGCGTACATGTATGTTGATATAATGTCTAAAAGTAACCTGTGTGTGACTTGGTTAGCCACAGGTGGAAATAGTTACTCATATTATTTATAAGAAGAAAGTGATCAACTGAATTAAATTACGTCAGCTTGGTTTTGCAGTAGTTTTATGTTAAACCATTGTTGCATTTTCACCTAGTATTGCCATGATCATTTGTATGTGTTACATTGACTTATAGTTCACTGTATTGAACACAAACGTCCCCACGGTTTATTTCAGTGATTAATCCCTGTGCTTCATTTTCGTCATATCATAAAATACTGTTTTTATAAGTAGTTATGCTCATTAGGAGAAAGGGAGATGTAAACTGAAGCAAATACCTGTGGAAATGGCATGTGACGGTTTAAATTTGATTTTGCAATAGTTGATGAAAGCAACCATAATCGTAATCCTTCATAACAACGACTGTCACAGGATATATTAACAAGTATGGTAATGATTGCTTTCAGCAAGTTTCATTTACAATGCAGCAAGAACAAGCAGGAATTTGGAGGGATTCATAGGATTTCTAGACATCCTCCTCTTGAGGATACATATTGAGTATTAATCAAGATTTTATCTCCATTAAAAATAAACATGAACTAAATCAGAAATCCTTCATCTTGGATTAAAACATCTTCTGAAAATATCATTAGAGAGCATCAGTTGAGCTCGTCATCCTTAATCGTTCAATAAAGCCCAATTGGGAATATGACCATGTGTTCTGACTGTTTGAAGACAACTGAATGCAACTATTACTTAGCTAAACTCATTTGTCATATTTCAGTCATATTGTAAAGCAATAATTAGATTTACTTGTGTATATTTCAGTTATAGCAAAAAACATCAACACCTTGAGCCTTGGGCAGATAAAATGTATAAAGGAGAGCCAAAAAATGTCCACAATCTCTTCTTTTCCAAATTTGATCCTCTCGATCGATAACATATTATCAATAAATGAATTTCCGTGTCTGGCGGCACATGCTGGATCCTTAAATCAATCTACAGAGCATGCATAAGGAATAATAATCTACCATACGAGAAATACTAAACTGATCAGTGTTTCATGGACAATGTTGCAATGTGAGAAAGTTTTGCAGGCAGTCAATATTTATAACATTTATACTGTAAGGCTGAGACTGAACGTTAGCTTTACTTGGTGTTACCTCTGTCCACAGTACGCTATTATGACAAATTGCAATTCGGGGCTCTGTACATACAAATGTATTAAACGATTAATATTACACTTTCTTAACTTAGAATTTTCAGTATAAGTGAAACTTTTGGTCTTGCATTAATGATGCTAGTATAGTAATTTTACTAAGTTAAATTGTGGTGTCAAAGCCATCATGACATTAAGCAACTGTGTCTTATAGTACATAATAAAAAACAGCTTCTAAAACAAAAAATATCTTTATCCATGATAGAGTGCCAAAGGATATCAAACTGGCTCACGACTCACACAAAAAACCTTTTATTATTTCTCTAGAGATCAATCGCAATGCATAAAGAGGCCATATTTAAAATCTGTTCAATGAAGAAAGATGACAGCATGTGGAATGGTTTCCAGCACAGCGGACACACATAATGTTCTCATGCCGTCTTCTGTATATCTTGTTAGTTCTTTACCCTATCAGGTAAATAACCATTCAAGTATTTCTAAACATGTAATGGAACTACAGAATAATATTATACCTTGTAATCTGTCCTGCGTGTTTTACTTATAACATGGATCTGTACCATTCCTTAGCATGTTCGATTTAGTTGGTCCATTTGTATGTTTAAAAGACATTTCATAACTCCTTTTTCAGGAATGCAAATTCGGAAATAATACATACACTGTTGTATTGGTATTGAGAAATACCAGATGAATGGAAAGGGATACATCTTAATAGAAACAATAATTTATTTCATTTTATAAATCTGCCTTACCCTTTCCTAACTTTTCATAATCTTATGTCTGTTATATGTTTGCTATATGTTTATTACTCTTGCCAATGTGAAACAAACTTTAGCATTCATTGTGTATCTTTGAATTGTATACATATTTCATATTTGTTCTTAATGAGTTGTGAGTTTTGGAATAAGATATACTCTTTTGTTTAAGGATGAATGCAAACACTGTTATATAATGGTTATATTTACTGTTATTGAATAGCTTTTTATCGTTTGGAAATATTATTATTAATGATTTACAACAAATATTCAATATAGTCTAAAACAGTCCTTCCTGCTTGTATGTTGATGTGTTAAGTTCACATTAAGCATAACGCACTACATGTCACAAAATGTTGCAATACTGTATACTGGGTTCTATGTGACATCTTGGATCATTGGGAAAGAAGTCCCACCCATGGCTCCAGACCATACAACTGTGATATCGTTTATAACATTGTTTGGAATTTGTTAACACAATTTAAACCAGAGCCAGTGTGGTTTCATTAAAATGGAAGAGAGATATGTTGTGTTAATTTACTTCCCAAAAGCAACTTAACTTGTCACCATGAACTATGGAACATACAATTGTGATTTCAAAAAAACATCAATAACTAAAAGACATGAATTATGAAATAAAACGTATTTGATTCAAGTTTGGTCTCGATCAATAATTTGTCTCATTTAGAACATTCCATCACTGTCATCGATCACAAAAATTATTTTAATGTCATAACCTGGATCGATATCCATTTTGCTTGCCATGTATTCAAAAATGGAGCTTTTGGTCAATCAACTTTCATTCATTATCTTTACCCCTAGACAAAAATTACTCTGCCTCCGTTCTCATGATGTTTATGAGTTTTCTCTTGATCAGTGTCTGGAGCAGATCACACCAATTTGGTCGACTGGGCAATTTGGTACTGGTGTGTATACAATGTCGTATTTTCCAATGTAAATACATGTATTAGTTACTGTTTGTCATTGATCAAATAATTTATAACTTGATTTTCTATAATATACGATATAAAATTTCAACAATCATGTCAATTTATCCATTACTAATGTTTTGTGTTGTCTATTTTCTACACATATTCTACTATTTCTAACCGGAATAGTCAATCAGGCCGATCGTTGTCCGTTGTGCTCATAAGTAGCAGGCTATAATGTCCACGTTTCTACCAACACGTTAGTGTCTCTATGACCTGACCTGCAATTCTGATAAGTTTACCTTGCCTTGATAATTTATTAATGTATCAAGGAAACATGATGTGATTGTTAAACAGTGTTTAAAATGTGAATGATGAAGTGTTTAAGGTTAACTACCAGCGATTAATCAAAGGTTATTACCAAGGGTAAAGTTCTCGAACAACTAATTAGAAAGGTATCATCACAATAGATTCAGATGTGGAATAGAAAGATATGTTACTGACCAACCAAAAGTAGGACTATGGTCAAACTTTTTTGAAAATCACTCCTGTGATAAAGTCAAGGTCACTAGGTAAACAATTATGAGCTAATCTGAAAGGTATATTCATATGAATTACCAAAGGTATATGACTGACAAATTTATAAACATGTTTATAGGGTCACAAAACATTATGAGCTGAACTGACAAAACTGAAGTAACAAAGGTCTATTACAGACAGATCAAAAGTAATGACCAAGGTTACAGTTTTTCAGACAGGACCAGACAAACGGACAGATGATGTTTAAAAAAGTTAATTTATACACTTTAAATGATTAGATTAATGAACTTGAAATATGTGCATGTGATGCACTGTGATGTCCCCTGATCCAACCTTAAACCAACCTAGTCATCTTACCCTTATTTTTCACTTGTGCAAGAGACAATCCAAAACGGTTCTTAACCTCCACATGCACTTTTATTTCAATGCAAACCAGAAAAATGTTTAAAAAAATCACAATAACCTAAGTAGCACAAGGCTCCACTCCTACACTAGGTCTAACCAAACACCAAGTTTTGTAGAAGAATACCGCTTGGTTTTTTAAGCTAGAGGCCGGAAAAGGTCCCTATCACCCATATATACACTATGTTCAAACTGTTGCCATGGAAACCATATTATTATTGTTTTTAATCAGACTAACCTAAATAGCAAAAGACACCACTCCGCCAGTAGGTCTAACCACATACGAAGTTTCATAAAAACAATTTTGAACGTTTTTTTAAATATTGTCCGGAAGCGAAATCAATTTTGGAAGGACAAAGCACAGAATCACGGAATCATGGAAGGACGGAATCATGGACGGAGGCGAAAACATTATGTCTCCCGCAAAGCTTTGCGGGGATATAATGAATAGATTATTTTCTGTATCTGCTGTATGATTTATCAACTTTATGTCAAGGCAACTCTTAATTACCTAGGTAGAAATGTTGAAAAAGCGTAGTGGATTAGCTCTATTAAGTAAACAATTAATTTATTTATTCCCACCTGTTTTTGTTAGGAAAATAAATGTTAAAGTGAATTATGTGTTTAATAAACAAGTATCACAAACTCGTTCACCAATTGTAACTCTTGCAGCAAAACGTCAAATAAGTTTGTTATGTATCATTATTGGAATTCACAAATCTTTGCGTGTCATTACCTGAATGACATATGTCCAATTAAATCACGAAGCAAATTCATTCTTTTTACTGTATAGAATGTCTTCTTACTGGCAGGAGTTAATTTTAACGAGTTCTTGTGTTGGCGAAGCCACTTTGCAGAACTGATACAATCTCTAGATATCCTATTTTAATCATACCTCTCGATCATTGAGGCATAACAAGAACAAGAGAACCCTTCAAACGTTTGCATCTGAAGGATACAATTATATCAAGTCTTAATTTTAAAACTAGCTTGTTACTATTCCCACGCCACAATTTTTTCAGTGCAAAGTTACACTCTTAGGCAGCATATATGTATGTACATAATATAAAATGGAGCAGTTCAAGAACTATTCACTGGATTATTTCACTTTTGTAATATAGCTTGGTGCCTAAGTGAATTATGCTCGAGCAGAGTTTTATGTCATTGACCTTCATTTCAAGATCATACGCAAACTAACATTTTACCCTCGAAAATATGATTTTGAGTTTACTAATCTTGACTGAGTGGTTTCTTGTACATTTTTATTTTTTAAAACACTTGTTACCATTCGAAAATTAGTTCACATTGTGCCCCTTCTTTCAACTTTTACAGGATGATATTCGAAAGTGGAGATCTACAACGTATAACAGCTTGCAATAAACATAAATCGAATTACCGACATCATGCACCTTATCCAAAAAATAATCCCATAAAACCTGTCCTCATTTTATAGAGTAATGACAAAATAAAATGGTTAGGTTTCGCTCTCAAAGGGACATATAACTCTGTTTCTGTTTATTGCAATCTGTTATACGTTGTGCTTAAGGGCAATATATCAAGTGCATGTTTCATTTTATGTTAATGATTTAATCCGTGTAGACCAGTGCCGTTCTGCGCTGTCCCTCTATTTAACAACATTCTTAATAATATCACTTGATCATTTCTTAGATGCATTTATACCTTACCCTAGAGTAACTAATTCATTTGACATTGATGATTTTCACTATTAGCAACATAAAGTTACATAAGGCTTTAATTTTTCGAAATTTCCGGCATTGAATTGAACAATGAATTTAAGTGATATACATTGTATAGATTTAATTAAAATTGACTGGGCTAAATCTGGAAGTAGTGTCAATACGTATGTAGTACGGATATACATTTCCTTCGTGTCTTTAACAGCTCACTGAGCACGTCCAGGCCATTGACATTTACATCAGATCGAACACTCGTTCACCTGCGGTTCTGATCTTAGTACTGCACCATAGAGGTCATGTTGCTAAAATATCAACCTAAATAAAGAATTGAGGTCAGTTAATATTTCTGGTAAGATACACTTTTTGCTACCATTTTTTTCATTGTAACATTAATCCGATGATCGATAAAACATGAATCCAATAATAAGATTACAAAATGACTGAATAATCTAAGAAGTTTCCTTACATTTCTGACACTGTCACATGAGAAATCCAAGACTATTTGTTAATCATTTAATCTTCTCTTTTTGGGAAAAGCAAACTTGGTGTATTACTGTCATTGATACGACTTACCTAATACCTAATTAATGTGTTGTCTATTTTGTTTAGCTGTAATAGCCAAAAGTGCATTATTCTTGTTCTAAACTGCATTCTTCTGGGACTAGTTGTTACAGTTTTATGTTTTGCTAATCTTTTAAACGTTAAGACAAGTAAGTTTATATTGTTGAAGTTGAAACTAATAAGAGTATCAGAATAAGTGTCACTCTTTATCCACGACCATTGCTTAATTGGAACCAGAATAGTTTCAACACCACTAAATATGAACCTCGTGATATTCTGAAACAATCATCCAGTTCCTTCACCGTCAATTGTCTGGGTATTTTCAACTTTAGACTTAACTGCAGTTCTGAACGGTGACAACCAATCCTATTCATATGGTTACTTGGTCGTGGCTTTATTTCGTCTCTTTGCTGAGAATGACATAGTGAACATTACCTGATCATAATGACAAGAGTATTTGTTCACCCAGCTGCAAAGATTAATTTGCGTATGACATATGACATATTAGTGCTTTTAGAAGACAATCAGACCGAAAATGGTAAATGAGCATACTACTTTAAAGGGGCAGTAGCACGTTTTTCTCAACTTTAATTTTTCAAATGTCCCATTTATAATGTCATTAATATTTACTTTGGAGGGTAAAACATCTTAAAACACAAACCAATCATCCGTAGTGGTAATAAGGGTGTTGCATATAAAGCAAAAATTGCATGGCGCTCATTTTAATGACCCAACTTATTATTTTGAATTACAAAACAATTCCTATGCATTTACCGTACAACCTACATTCATTCTAAACTTTATACTAACTATTGGTGACACTATTCTTCATATACATTCCATCGACCTATTAGAGCGAAAAAACGTGCTACTGTCCCTTTAAGGAGAGCTAACTCACCAAATATACTGCAAAAACATTTTGATCATCCGTGTTTCGATTTGTATGACAAGCTGTGGTATAATTTCTTCCCATTCGACACGTCCACTCTAAACATCTCATACGAGGGCAAGCAGATTGGGTAACAAATCAAAAGGTTGTGCTTCATAAACAGGATAGTTACACAGATATCAATTACATTTAACAATCACTCTCTCCTGTCAAATAGTGCCCCCTTATAACAAGTCATTGATCTTGTTGAGTTTGTCAAGCTCGGAATCACTTTGCGGTATAACAATTTGATCTGGCATCCTGGTAGTCGATGTGGCGACACTAGATTATAAATATGTTACAACAACATTCGTTATGGATATTAATTGTAACTCCTATTTACTAGACTGTCCATCCTTGTAACACATTAGGCTCAACACTAGGATATTATTACGTTTTGTAAAACAGTGAAATGTTGTTCACACAGCCATTTATACACGACAGTTGTTCATATTGATTTTAACCCAAATATGTCTCATATGCATGGAGGATGAAACTGATAAAATAATAAAATAAAACCCACATTTTCTGAATCCTAAGCTGCAACAGTGTAATCATCTTGCCAAAAGTTAAATGTAACATAAAACATTCAAACCTTATTTTATTAAATGTAATTTGAAGTAGTAATTAATTAATGATATCGATCGTTCAATTACTGCTATTATGATAATAGGGATTTATTGACATGTACATAATATTACAAAACAAACGTCTCACGCCCAGATGAGTCTTTCGTTTCCACAATATTTTAACCCTACTCAGATACTCTTTAATAGCGGAAAGCACAGGAAGTTGAGAAAACCCAATACCTTGATACATTGATACCTTCTTGAGAAGATGCATGGAATAAGATTTCTGATAATTAAAGTGTCAAGAAGTAATGAGTACATCATCAATCTGTCAATTTTGGCAAACTAATCTTTTCTCTGAATCTGTTTTTGCATAATCTCTGTATCCATGAATCCACACTGTTAATGACACACATGTACAAACCAGAATAACTGAAAATGTTTCATAAGAAACACTTTTAACAACACTTTTCACAACATTTCACTATGCAACACAACCTTGAGCCATAACTTTACTGGATGGATTCACGCATTTTCTTACATGAAATGAATTACAACCAATTCAACTGTAAAGCAAATGAATTTTCTTTTGTTGAAGAGAATGTATTCTTCAAAGTGCTTTTGGGGAAATATAAGTCAGTTCTTCACAATTCTCTCGACCAAAGGAGAGAAGCATTGTTTTGATGCCTGAAACATTGACATTGTGATTCTTATAACTATTTTAATATGTGATTATAGCTTTTATTTATATTTTATTTCATAACTCGAAAATACATATTATTTGTACATTTACACCGCTGGTACACCAAGAGATGCAATGTTTTTTCTCCAAAGTGCCCTGTGCATTGTTAAGCTTGAAATTTACATCTTTTTAACGAACTGAATTTCTTTCCCATGGTTCATTAAAATTGTTCCATGATTAATTGAGGAATAACATCAAAGAATAATGCTGTATTCAGACGATCTTTTTAGGAAATGTCTGTCAATCGTGCAGTGATGAAGTTTATTCAAGTTCATTAACTCTGATTTTAAATTTAAAAAATGAGAGAAGGACTTCCGAGAAAAAGTTGCAACATCCAATAAGTTTTCCATAGCCTTTGATCATTTGAGAAATGATTGCATGTCTGTTATCCCAGACCGAATTACCACAAATTACATTTTCCTTGCCTGATCTGGATATTAAATAGTTCATCAAGTACCGTGTGATACCTGTGAATTAAACATCAATAAACATAATTATTTACTTTGCTGCATTAAACGTTTTGCTAAATGAATTATGTCCAAGTCAGATGATCAATGAATGAGTTTGTCGAAATTTAAACTGTAATGTTTGATGTTTGCTAATCCAATGAATATTAAACTTATGACAACTGATATATTGATTTCAACTGTATTCGCTCTGACAACAGGATATAAAAACTAATTATTACTCAACCGTGTTAAGATCACTCATTTGATAACAATGAGTTGGTTACACTAAAAACGATTTTATTGCAATTCACCGCTTTTTACATCATTGAGTAATGAGTAAATAACATCTTTATGAAACTCGTGAGTGGCATTGGTATTTAAGTCGCTTTCACTCGTTAAAATACCAAACCATCCACTCGTTTCATAAACATGTTATCAAACAGGACATCGTTTAGTATTCTATATTTTGTTCATGAATGCAGTTATGATGAATATTACAAAACTTTCTTGCTTTTATGAAAAGATGATTCAGCATGGTAACACTTTTTTAAGTTTATTTATTTTGATTCTTCTAATTCAATGTCTTTACTTTTTCATTATTTTATAAACCACGGATCGAGTTGTCAGATAAAACATGAAAAACAGAGACATATATTTTCTGCAATTGGTTGATCAACACAGATACATATCAAATTCAAATTCATTTAATTATCGCTATCTATGGTTATCTATGTAAAGTTTTATTCTGAAATGTTGTCATCGTCGCACCTCCATATCATTAGTCATATTATTATATATGATCCGTCAACGCCACTTACGTGTGTGTTTGTACAAATTTGTCTTATGGTTGTCAAGTTTGAGGTGTACAAACCATAGGCTCATTGAGAGAGTACATCTCAAATTTAGCTAGATGTTGGTATTCGACGCTTTAGTCCATAACTAACTGATGGTATATGGTGCACTTAACATACAAACAAACTATTACTCCCTTATATAAAGCGACATAAAACACTCTCATTTGCCCTCACTGATGTTAAACATTTGGTACACATTTCCCCTCGTAACGTTATTGCTGTTGCTAAAGTATCACTAATCTTTAAGATGTGAAACCCCTTTGGGGTGGTTTCGCCGTTACATCCCTTTCTTTTTATATAGTGATAGCGATACACGCCCCTGTGATTATATGTACAATTTTGATACTTGATGAAAATATCTTCCTGAATTGGAATAGTTAAAAATGATACATTTACATATTTATCATTTAGATAATGACATACTAATATTCCTTTCTTTATTTGAAAACGAAACAAACAACAATAAGAAATTAAACTTAGAGTTTTTGGAAATATGTTTGGTTTGCCTACAGGATGATACTATGTACAAGGTTTGAGTCATTAAAGCATCGCTTTATGCTGGATACTCAGGTGACATCCTGCTTTGTTTTCACTTTATTTATTAACTGAATAGTGTCTTTGAAAAGGATCATGATGCAAGATTTGAATCAACATATTGTATTTGGCAGATATTACGCTGGAAAGAATAGAATCAACAAAAAACATAGCCCCTGATGAACCTTGGGTCTCAAAGTTTACAATTTTAGGAATGTTACGTTAATAGATAGATTAGTTTGTAATACAAACACATTTTTATATATTATATTCATAGATATGAAATAGGAAAATTGTAAAAAGCTTACGTTACCTATATATTGAAAGCCTGAGCAAATATATTCCTATTAATAATCCAATTTTGAAATTTCACTGGTGCAATGTTACACGTCGATGAGACGTCCGAATGCTTTAAAAAAAAACAAAAAACGAAATGCACAAATAGTGACAATATGTTGCAAATTATCCAAGATCTCCAAACGTTTACTGACATTGCATATCATGTTGTCTCGAATTTGCCATTTATTATTAAAGTTTATACAATATATTGGTATTTCGAAATTTCAGTTAACAACCGTCCCTGTGACTTAACATCTTACTTCCTATTTGCCTACGATTCCAGTTAATGATCTCGAGACTGATTATCCTTTCCAAAGTTTGAAGATTTTTAAAAAAAATCAAGACGTTATGGCGACAGTTTGAATTAAGTCCATGGTCAGTCTGTGTCTTTCCTCGTTTCAAAGACTATTTCACAATGTCACGTTCAGGAGAACATACCAGTCCCCAGATTTCTTGTCTATGAAAGTAGACCGATTTCCTCGTCTGAGCTCTCCGCAAAACAAATAGTATTAAGCTACAAGTCATAAAAATGATTTTTGTATACATTGCCCACATAAACCACAAAAGAGGAAAGGTATTGTCGTTAATGGATATGTTCTTAAAAACATATCAATGTTATCACAATAGACTTGACATACAATTGTTAAGTTATGGTCACTTTAATTACATTTGGTACAATTATTCTTGTTTCGGATAATCTATATATAACTATTTCTCAAAACCTTAGTGACATAAAGCTTTGTAAGTGAACAGATAGTTCAATATGAACTCATGTCGTTTCTTTCAGGATTTCTGTATTACTTTTGAGTTTGTATTTAAATGACCTCTAAAAGTAATTGGATTTTAAAGTGTGTCCTTTCTTTATTGGCAATAACTCTGAAGTGATCAAAGTAAACCTGCCAGGAACACAAATAAATTGACATGGACAGAGAGGCAATTTGCGTGTTTATGGACATCTATCCAATTGAAACAACGATTGAGATTAATCATGAAGAAACCATTCGAGTACTTGGCATTTTGATAACTACAAAATAGAGGGTTTGTGTGTGTTACCGATACAGAAGAGCAAACAAAATATATTGCTTGATTTTAAAATAATATTTTATAAGAAATGTAATAGAGGGTTTGTGTGTGTTACCGATACAGAAGAGCAAACAAAATATATTGCTTGATTTTAAAATAATATTATTTAAATACCTATCTGTTGACTAGACCTACTTTGCCTTACCTCCCAAGGGTAATGCTATTTCAACCTTAATACAGACGAACTTGAAGAGTGGAGAAGGGGTGCGTAAAATCCCTTATCCAAGGGCCGGTAAGTCTATATGGTCTCGTGACGTCACTACCTGTTCATATCACTCTCCTAAAAGTTGCAAGGCAGACGTGTTTTGTTCTGTGACTGGGGTTTTAGCGACTTGTGTTGCTAACTTGCTATTTTTCTCTTGTTAGTTCAAGAGATATCCTCAACTTTGTTCATTCGATAGTGCAGGTTGTGTTTGCAATCTGTTTTCAAGTAGGTGTTAGTTTTCAAGGGGCCTTGTTGACATGTGCTAGCTAGCGACCATCCGGAGTAGGTGGATTGCATGCGCCGCACGTGCAGCTCGTGATTCTTTGTTTTCTCTCACCTGACTGTTGGGTGTTTGACTTGCATAGGGTAAAGGAGCAGTGGTATCTCTCCTACGCGGGTGACTCGCTTCGCTTGTCATTCACTTGTTGCTTGTCATTCGCCTGCGGTCCGTACTCAAGTGCTTCGCGTCTCGCTTGGCTTCTCGCCTCGCCTGTCACTGGCTTCGCTAGTTGTTCGCCTTAGGTGAGTCACTAGCTTGGTTAAGGAGCAGTGGATACACTCCTCGTCAGTGACTCGCGTTGCCCGTTGCTAGCTTTCGCCTACCATTCGCCTTTGGCTTCGCCTTAGGTCGATTCTACGTGACTCACCCTTAGGGTGATTCACTTTGGTTCAAGTGACTCGCTTCGCCAGTCACTTAAGGTTTGGTTCACGCACGAATGTTATGTGAATAAAGATTGAATTATCTTGTAAGTGTTTAGCCTAGTTTTTGGTTTGGCTTGTTCGTCTTTGTTTACCTTGGCGGGTGGTTACTTGATTTTGACTTTGTGCTCTTCGAGTTCAGAGTTTTTGTTTCAACTCTCTTGATTGCATATCGTCAGAGTTGTTGTGCTTTTGCTCCGCCGCTTGGGTGTTTCACTTGTGTGACTCACCTCGTCTACGCTACTCGTGTTTGTGCTACGCCGTGTAGGTGACTCGACTGTCTCTACCTTCGCTTACGTTACGCGTTTTTTTCGTTACCGTTCGCCATGTACTCCGCCTTCTGCACGAACTGCGGAGGCAGGAAGTCCGCCTCTAAGGATCCGCACTTGTTATGTAGAAAGTGCAAGGACCTTTGCGAAGAGGATTACCGTTGCGACGAGTGCGCTCCTCTCTCCGAATCGGAGTTCCACGCGTACATTTCCGCCATACGCAAGTCGGTGGCCGTAAGGGCTGTGTCACAGAAGCGTTCGTCGTCAGCTCAACGTAGGGAGTTGTCTCCCATTCGTCATCCGTCTCCGGTGGAGGATGTAGACATTGTCCTCACTGAACGGGCAGATGAATTCGACAGGGAATCGGACCTGTCCGAACCCGCTGGGGGGTCGAAGGATTTACGCTCCCCCCCTCCGCCGTCGTGTTCCGGTTCTCGTTCGCGGACTCACCCGTTGTCCCCTCCTTCGCCGGACAAACGGTTGTCTCCGCTTAGACTTAAGGTGGGCGGACCCACTACGCCCAAGAGCAAGAAGAAGAAGTCCAAGAAGGCTAGGTTCGACAAGGTCGATCCGTCCCTCCTTCTGGCATCCGTAAAGGATATGGTCTCTTCCTTGCTCGATGCGCGTTTGGGTCCGCGGAACTTACCCTCTCACAATACGACTACGCAACCGTGTGAGCCCTATGCGGATGACGTACCTCAGGGTGCGCGTTCCTCGTCCGCTAGGGCCTCCGCACCCGCGACTCCTTCGCGTACCCCTCGCACCCCTGCGCGGCGTGTCACGGTGATGTCACCCTTACGTGACTCCTCGCCGGACTCACCGGAACGTGACACCCGCTACGTGGACGTGTCGAACCCTCCGTTCATCAGTATAGAAACGGAGGCGGAGGGTACGGGGTTGTCGGAGGATCCTCCAGTGGTTGACGCAATAGCTATGCTATCCGAAGTGGCTTCGTTCGCAACGTTCCACTTAGCCAAGTCAGCGTGACGGGTCCGCGCACGTCGGCGGCCAGGAGGGCTTCCTTTGGCCCTGATGGCGAGGTACCTCCCGCGCGTCTTGCCCTTCCACCTCATAGGCTCCTGTTGGAGGCCACCGAGGATATGGAGCAAGTCGTAGCATCTGCGATGCCCAATCGTCTGCTTCCGCCTTTGGTGGTGCCGGACAAGCGCAGACGGCGTCTGCCCTTGTATCCGGTCCCTTTTCAGCTTGTTCCGCCTCCCCTTGATCAGGGGGCATCTCGGTTGTTTACCACCAACCTGCTTCACCGCGTGTCTGAGGCACAGTTCCCTCATCTTGACAGGGAGGCGCGTTCGGTGTTAGGCTTGGGGAACAACGTGGCTTTCACATGTCAGGCGATGCTGGCTTGTGCTAAGCAGGCGGGCATGGAGGCGGGGGACCCGGTGTTGTTCAAAGCGTTTGGTGATGTGGCTGCGGACCTTGCGCAGATCATGTTGTCAGCGTCGCGAATTTCATCGAGTATAACAGTGCTTCCCAGAGACAATTTTCTCTACCGGTCAGGTCTCAACCCCGATCATAAGAACTTCCTTCGACATGCCCCTGCTCACGCTGAAACTCTGTTTGGTGGTCGTTTCCCGGAGGTTTTGAGAGCACGACAGGAGGCCCAACAGCAAGACCTCACTAATCGGCTCGTCACGCAGAGGCAAACGACACCAAAGCGTCCGCAGACCAGGTTTCGTCAGGGGCAAGGCCAGGGCAGTGGCCAACCTTCCCCCAAGAAAGCGAAAACGGACTTTCGGCGGGCAGGTCGTGACCGTGGATCCACGGGTCAGTCCCCCAAGTCACCCCGGCCTGGCGCCGGAGGTCGTACCCCGCAAAAGAAGTGGAGGAAGTGACTCGTGGTCACCCCCTCTGCTCCCTCCTCCACTCGTTCCGGTATCGGAGGGCTTGGTGGGGGGTCGCCTCCAAGATTTTGTCAGCAACTGGGTACAGTTAGGGTTAGACCCTTACGTGTGTCGGATTCTGGGTCAGGGGTTCCGCATTCCCGTCTCGTCTCCGCCGCCCCTCACCTGTACTCCAATGGAGCGTCCCTTAGCAGGGGACCGGCTCAAATTGACATTGGAACAGGTGGAGATATTAATCTCCAAACGGGCGGTGCAGGAGGTCCTGACCCCGCATCTAACGCCGGGGTTTTACTCCCCAGTGTTCGTAATACCCAAAAGGAACTCGAAAAAATGGCGGCTAATTCACGATTTGAAGGTGTTCAACCGCTCCTTCCTCGTTCGGCCGCCATATTTTCGACTCTTGACGCTTCCCTCAGTGATGCGGTCCTTGGATCGCTCAGACTGCATGGTGTCTCTCGATCTACAGGATGCGTACCTGCACGTGCCGATTCACTATCGGGACCGCAGGTACCTCCGCTTCATCCTGGACGGCAGACATTTTCAGTGGTGCGTGCTCCCGTTCGGGATCTCGTCCGCCCCCTGGTTATTTACACGGGTGACTCAGCCCATCGTCCAATTCCTTCACCAATGCGACATTCAGTTCCTAATGTACTTGGACAATGGGATCGCTCACGACCGCTCCCCGGTCGTTCTCGAGGCGCAGCTCAGGTTCACGATGGACCTGTTCCGTCGTCTGGGGTGGCTAGTGAACTTAGAGAAGTCGGACTTGGTTCCGGCAACTCGTCTGAAGTTCCTAGGGGCTATCCTAGACACCCGGCTGTTCCGCGGGTTCGTCATGAGGGAGCCGATGGCTCGTTACGATCGCCTTATGGATCGCGCGCTCGACGCTTCGCTCTCCCTACGTCAGTGGCAAAGAGTGTTGGGGTTATTAACATCAGCTCAGGACCTGACCCGCAGGGGGAGGTTGTTCCTTCGCCCGTTACAGGTGTTCCTGAATCCCCACATCAGGGAGACGCGTTGTCGTCACGACATAGCCTTAACCCCAGACCTTCATCGGTTCCTAGCTTGGTGGCGGGTAGACGAGAGTGTGTTCGCAGGCGTTCCACTTCGTCCTTGCCCCCCCCTCAGCTCACCTGTTTGTAGACGCCTCCACCCAAGGGTGGGGGGCGCACATGAGTCACGAGCAGGTGGCGGGAGTTTGGTCCCCATCAGAGCGGAACCTACACATCAACGTCCTCGAGTTGGACGCAGTACGTCTTGCCATTCAGCACTGGCAGGTCCCCTTGAGGGGCCAGTGCCTGCTAGTACACACGGACAGTTCGGCGGCTGCTTGGTCGATAAACAAGCAGGGGTCCACCAAGGCGCAGTCTCTGCTACGCGTGTCACTCCAGCTCTTCGAGTTGGTGGACGAGGTGGACCTGGACATTCGAGCGGTCCACATTCCGGGTGCCAAGAACGTCTTGGCGGACGCTTTGTCACGTCCAGATGCCCCTCCCCCAACGGAGTGGCAACTGAATCCGGTGGTTTTCAGGGGGTTGTGTCTCCAGTTCGGCACCCCGCTGATAGATCTGTTCGCGACGTGTCTCAACCACCAATTGCCAACCTACATCTCCCCAGTGCCAGACCCGCTAGCGATGGGCTTAGACGGCTCTCGTTAGGGTGGGAGGGGATGGACGCCTATGCTTTTCCGCCGCCGGCCATCCTCTCCCAAGTTGTAGCCAAGATAGGGGAAACTCGGATTCTTCGTCTCCTGCTGGTCGCCCCTTGGTGGCCAGCCCGGCCGTGGTTCGTTCCTCTCCGTCGGCTCTGTCAGCAGGAACCGTTTCCGATTCAGATACGGAGGGATCTGCTCATCAGCAGGCCAAGCGGAAGGTTACACGAGAACCCTTAGGTGTTCTCCCTTCACGCTTGGCTTGTATTAAAAGAGGGTTAAAGAGTAGTGGATACTCTAAGTGCGTCGCCAACGCAATAGCTACCTCGCATAGGAAAACCACTAGGAAGCTCTATGATTTCCAGTGGCAGGCCTTCGCCTCTTTCTGTGCTCAGAGGGATTTCATTCCGGCAGAGGCTTCAGTGCCTCAGGTTGCGGAGTACTTGGTGTACCTTCGCAACACTAGACATCTTAAGGCGTCGTCAATTAACACCAACATGTCGGCCATCCTGTCGGTTCTCAGGAAGAGATCGCCAGGATTGGATGTGTCGGTCCTCAAGGGCCTAATTAAAACCTTCCGTTCGGTGGACGGCAGGTCCAGGCTTCGCCCACCTGAATGGGACTTAGCCATTGTGTTCAAACACCTGCGCTCCGATAGATATGAACCGCTCTCCGACGTGCCTCTCCTCCCTCTCACCATCAAGGTCATTTTTCTGGTGGCCATGGCCTCTGCAGCGCGGATTTCAGAGATCCATGCGTTGCAGGCGGACCTACTACGTTTTGAGGTCAGGGAGGGGGGCTCCGCCTTGCTGGGGTTGGCTCCTGATTTTGTCTGTAAGAACCAGGCAGCGGATGAAGCGGGACGTACGTTCTCTATCCCAGCTCTGGGTTCGGACTCAGATGAGGTGGATCTCTCTCTGTGTTTTTGGCGTTCATCAGAGGTTTTCGCCAACCATTACCTACGAGATGTCTCCACAGCTGATCTTGAAGGCATCTCTAGGCTGGGTCCACAGGTCTTCGCGCAGACGAAGGTGGTCCCCCCAACCAGACCAAGAAGGGGTCATCCTTCTTAGACGCTTTTGGGACTTATTGTAAATAAACAGGGTTTACATTGCTTACTCTCGTGTCTGTTGGTTTTTTCTTTAACTTCGTTTTGACCCCCCCCCCCCCCCCCCCCCCCCCTCCTCCCTGTTGGGGTTTGGGGGGCGGTGTGTTGATCGGAAGTTGAGTGGCAGGGTTGTCTCTTCGATCCGCTTAGCGGTAGAGATGGTATCTCCCGGGCTGTGCCTTGTCCTCACCACAGCGTGGAGGACTCGTAGGTTAGCTTACACTCAGGGCTAGTCGCTGGTCTCGTCACTACCATGTATCTACTGACCCGCCTCCTTGCGGTGGGATTCTAGGCAAAGTAGGTCTAGTCAACAGATAGGTATTTAAATAATAGTACGTTTTTGATTAAACGTAATTATTTATACTTACCTGTTGACTAGACCTACGCTCTAGGCCCTCCCATCCTCCCCACTTGGTCTGTCTTGCCTTTGGGACTTTCGGAGAGTGATATGAACAGGTAGTGACGTCACGAGACCATATAGACTTACCGGCCCTTGGATAAGGGATTTTACGCACCCCTTCTCCACTCTTCAAGTTCGTCTGTATTAAGGTTGAAATAGCATTACCCTTGGGAGGTAAGGCAAAGTAGGTCTAGTCAACAGGTAAGTATAAATAATTACGTTTAATCAAAAACGTACTATTTTATAAGAAATGTAATATGAGAAATGAATCCAATCATTATCAAGGAAATGATTTATGAAATGCACAATTTAATCTAATCTAAGGTTAGTATGTAAAACCTGTATATCTAAACGATATGCATAGTTCATCCAAACTAGTAAATTATATATATGGTTTTATATTTTTAAATTGGTGAAAGGCAATGCAAATCAAATTACAATGAGTTCTTATTATATAAACAAAACTGTTATCCTGAGTTATCTTTCCCGTTCATCATAGAGTCGAGATAAACAGGCAGCTATAATTACCTATCCATACACATATTTCTATCTCTATCAACACTCTTAACATTGAGACAATGGACGATGATTATTATGATCATACTTTGGAAGCCCATGTAAAGGCATTTTATATCCCTACCAAATCTAAACTGTAATATGTCGATCTGCTGACTGTAGAAAGGTTGTTTATGTAGGCATTTTTTTCCAGAGGTGACCACTCGTCGACAGACAAACATATTGACTTCACACCGAGTCTGAACAAAAGTCGTATTAACTTGAGTTAATAAATATAGATTTGATTGCCACAACCTGTTGTGCTATTGTTATTTTCGCTCCATTTGCCGGTAGTCCTAACTCAAACCAAAATACCCTTTTAACTGCAGTTTATTGTTTAACTTTGGTTTCTGTATACGGTACATACTAAAACAACAATGGCTGGTAAACGATAGGCATTATTACATTATTATTATTATTATTAAAATGATTATTATTTCTCACTGTAAAAGATAAAAGGTTAGTGTTATTTTGTTACTCCTGATACTGCTATCTACTCGTTTCAATGGAAAGTCTAAAAGAACAAATATTTCACAGGTAATAAATACATTTCAGAGATTAATTATCCTTTTTTCTTTTGAATAGATAGAAAAATACTAATTTCACATTAAATGAGAAACCATGGGTGTACATGATAACAGTTGTATATAGAAAACAAACTGTGATACAAACTTTTCCAAAATCACGAAACATGCATATGGTTAGTTATTCATATCAGCCGCTTTATGGGTTCATTGACTGATCTCTCGAGGAGTAGATACACGTTATGACCTAGTATTTCACTGTATTTTTGAGCTCTTTGTCCATTAGTTATAAGCAAATATCAGACCATAGTTATTTGTATGGATGAATATAATATTATACTTTTTATACAAGTCACTTTTTGAGAAGTATGCACTGTCTAAACGGAATGCTATGAAGTGTTGGAGAAAACAAAACATGATAGTGAAAATATAAAACATATCGTCTGTATATCATTAATCACTGGATGAAAAAGTCCTATTTAATCCGGAGTAAATATGGATTAAAGATGTCATTTAATCCCCTTTACTCCCCTTTACTCCGGATTAAAGACACAATTTACAACAGAGTAAAGGGGAGTAAATATCGCATTTAATCCATATTTACTCCATATTTACTCTGAGATTAAATATTTGTAAAGGTGATTAAATAAGATTAAAGTTTTGTAAATATTCAGACAGGTTTTTTACCATGTTGTAATACAAAAAATAATAATTTCATCAAAACGTAACTTTATTGAAATAAGTTGCTTTGAACATTGCTAACAAAACATTACTCTAATTGAAAACTATTTTGATGAAAAGAAAGAAAAAGTGACTTGAGTGGAGAATATGACTTTGATGAAGACAAAAATGATATGTATGAAGATTTTGACTTTGATGAAAAAATTATTCTGATGAAAATATTTGCTTTAATGGATAAATTAATATTAATTGCAAAAAGTTACCTAAATAGAGAATACATTTTGATGAATTTTTTTTACTTTGATGAAAAAAAATTACTTCAATGAAAAAAAATTACTTTGATGAAAAAAAATGACTTTGATGAAAAATGTTACTTTGATGGTATATTTTACTTAAAAGAAAGAAATTACTTTGATGAAGAATTTGACTGTGATGAAATAATTGATTTTAATGAGAAAAATTACTCTGATGAAAAAGTTAACTTTGATGATAAAAATGACTTTGATGAAAAGATTGACTTTGATGGAAAAAATTACTTTGATAACATAAATGTTGTTAATTTAAAAATTTAATTTGATGAACAAATTGTTTTTGATAATAAATTGACTTTAATGAAAAATTGACTTTGGTGAAGAAATTGACTTTGGTAAAAAAAAAATAATTTACTTTGATGATAAATAAGTCTTTAATGGAAAAAAATACCTTTGATGAAAATATGACCAATTCGGCATAATGACTAACATGATTTAGTAACTTATACAGATATTATAAGTATCATCTCATGAAATTATCTACTTACATAAAAATGAATATAGATGGATCTATTGTTTGGCAATTGGTGAACCAAATCACTTTATTAGTTACCATTTACAGCAGTTTTACATTTTTTGCCAGTCAGAAAAAGCTGAAAATATTACAGAATTCAACTGCGATAGCAACATTTAGCAAGGTGATGGGGACATATTAAAGGAAGCATAACGTTTTGATTATTTAGATTGCTATTTGAGTGTTAAACATTGTTCATTAATGCCATATTGTAACATTGTAATCACTTTGTGATTCGATATAGCAGTTCAGATACACAGTTATGATAGATATAGACAGGCAGACAGACAGATATATTTTATCATAATGTCACAAGTTAAATATACATTGTAAAACGCATGTATAAAAGACATAAACTATAAATTAAACAACGAGCCAAGTTTTGGCTAATGGGACACTTTACAAGATAAAACAGTGTACAACATATTCGTAAATATAGGTAGGTAAAATAGCAATGATACGGGTTTATACTAGTAATTAAATAAGTAAGTAAATAGATATAAGAATGATAATAATAATTTCCATCTATAAACCATATTTCTAATAGTTGTACAGATGCATTTTATGTGTTTGGGGCTATTTTCCGTTAACATTTTGATAAAAAGATCTAAAGGCCCCGTTACATTATAAACATCTTGATTAAATTACTTCTGAGGTCGTTGTAAAAGTGGAATTCTGAAATAAAATGAACTTAAGTTTCTACATTTTGACAAAATCTACGCTCTAATCTCTCTCTCTCTCTCTCTCTCTCTCTCTCTCTCTCTCTCTCTCTCTCTCTCTCTCTCTCTCTCTCTCTCTCTCTCTCTCTCTCTCTCTCTCTCTCTCTCTCTCTCTCTCTCTCTCTCTCTCTCTCTCTCTCTATATATATATATATATATATATATATATATATATATAGGCATAGCATGTAAGTGAAAGTATTAATATAAAGAGTTGATTCAATTGTGCTTTATGAGTATTACATCATGTGCGACATATATTTAGGCATAGCATGTAAGTGAAAGTATTAATATAAAGAGTTGATTTAATTGTGCTCTATGAGTATTACATCATGTGCGACATATATATAGGCATAGCATGTTAGTGAAAGTATTAATATAAAGAGTTGATTTAATTGTGCTCTATGAGTATTACATCATGTGCGACATATATATATATAGGCATAGTATTTTATGTGAAAGTATTAATATAAAGAGTTGATTTAATTGTGCTATATGAGTATTACATCATGTGCGACATATATATAGGTATAGCATGTAAGTGAAAGTATTAATATAAAGAGTTGATTTAATTGTGCTCTATGAGTATTACATCATGTGCGACATATATATAGGCATAGCATGTAAGTGAAAGTATTAATATAAAGAGTTGATTTAATTGTGCTCTATGAGTATTACATCATGTGCGACATATATATAGGCATAGCATGTAAGTGAAAGTATTAATATAAAGAGTTGATTCAATTGTGCTTTATGAGTATTACATCATGTGCGACATATATATATATATAGGCATAGTATTTTATGTGAAAGTATTAATATAAAGAGTTGATTTAATCGTGCTCTATGAGTATTACATCATGTGCGACATATATATAGGTATAGCATGTAAGTGAAAGTATTAATATAAAGAGTTGATTTAATTGTGCTCTATGAGTATTACATCATGTGCGACATATATATAGGCATAGCATGTAAGTGAAAGTATTAATATAAAGAGTTGATTTAATTGTGCTCTATGAGTATTACATCATGTGCGACATATATATAGGCATAGCATGTAAGTGAAAGTATTAATATAAAGAGTTGATTCAATTGTGCTTTATGAGTATTACATCATGTGCGACATATATATATATATATATAGGCATAGTATTTTATGTGAAAGTATTAATATAAAGAGTTGATTTAATCGTGCTCTATGAGTATTACATCATGTGCGACATATATATAGGTATAGCATGTAAGTGAAAGTATTAATATAAAGAGTTGATTTAATTGTGCTATATGAGTATTACATCATGTGCGACATATATATAGGTATAGCATGTAAGTGAAAGTATTAATATAAAGAGTTGATTTAATTGTGCTCTATGAGTATTACATCATGTGCGACATATATATAGGCATAGCATGTAAGTGAAAGTATTAATATAAAGAGTTGATTTAATTGTGCTATATGAGTATTACATCATGTGCGACATATATATATATATAGGCATAGCATGTAATTGAAAGTATTTATATAAAGAGTTGATTTAATTGTGCTCTATGAGTATTACATCATGTGAGACATATATATATATATAGGCATAGCATGTAAGTGAAAGTATTAATATAAAGAGTTGATTTAATTGTGCTCTATGAGTATTACATCATGTGCGACATATATTCACAAGATACTAGGTTTACTCACATACCATATAGTTCATAAACAAAGATGTGATCTTAGCATACATTCTTTACATGATGCATAGGATGTAAGGATGTGTGACAAGCTGATTTAATGTCCTTTTGAGTATGACACGACTTGCGACAGATATTCAATATATATTCCATGATTGTGTGGCAATTTATTTGAGAGAAGTTTATTCACATACCATATAGTTCATATACAAAGTTTTAACAAATATTTTAAAATACATATTCAGTACCTGTTGCATTGAATGTAATAAGATGTTGATATAAGTGTACTATTTGAGTATACTATTCCATTTGCGACAGGTAGTTATGAAACTCATGACGATTGATCACTTATCGCACTTCAATGAAATTCTATAACGCTATACATGACAGCCGGTAACCTCCCATCACAGCACCTTCATCACTGGACTTTAACTCAGGACGTTTCACTACTTAATGTACTAGCATGGTAAGTGTCACACCGAATGCGATATCTACACTATTAAGTGTTAAAGAGAACTGATTTGTTATTCGATTTTGGAATAAAAAATACTCCAAGGTTGTAGGCAAAATCTTTTTGCTTTCAAGATTGTATAAAACAGGTTTACTGGTGCGTACCGTTTTCTTGTCTTTGGAAGCTAGACATTCTAATGCATTTGTATAGCATCTAATATCCAGTGAGATTAATATTACCTTAATGTATTGTGAACTCACTTACCTACATACCGGTGTAGTTTAACTATTCCTCGTTACAAATGATGGGTTATATTGATTCAGCTTAAAATAATGATAAAGGGAAATATATGATCTTGACAAATATCTTTCTCATATTTTGGTTTATACCATCACAACACTTTAACAATTTATTTAAAAAACGTTCATCGTATAGCCTTCAATATTTAATATTAATACTTTATTTCAAACAGAAAATATCGCTACCTAGATCAAACTATCCATATCCTGTCACCACGTGTTAAGTTGTACACTTATTGTCAATATATGTAACTCTTGTTAACCTTATTATGCTCTGTTAGCAGCCAAGCCAAGTACCCTTGAGTTTATAGAAATATTCAGTATCATCACAACTAGTGTCATTATCCAATAAATAAACCTAATATTCAAGCCAACTAAGGGTACTTCTTAATGCTACAAACCGGAAATAATGTAAAGCGTGTGTTTAAATCCTATCAGATTGGACTAGAATAATGCATTTTAAACGTCTAGAATCGTATGCACAGCTAATTATGAGAGACCATTATTTAACAACATATAAGGTTATTAATGAATTAGATTTACAAATAATATTTTCCAGGATGCTCTGTTTATTATAATATATAAATTATGTTTGAAGTAATGATATTGGCATTATATATTTACAATGCACTTACCATTGAATACATGTGATTTGAATTCATTCAACTAAAAAGAACAAAACGCGATAAAGGCAAATTTTCACAATCACATGTTGCGTAGACATAGGTATTGTTCGTCATAATTGTAGATTAAATCTTGATACCCCTAGGTAATCAAATTGGCGCCACCCAGTCTGGTGTCGTTATATATACAAAATGGCGGGAGGGTACAATTAAAACATGGTGACAAAACACAATTATCTCTCCTACGTTAAATGTCATCACAAAATTCAGTTCTTGACTGTAATGGAATATACATGCCGTTGAACAAATAACGCCTTTGTCTGACAATGCAAAGCTAAACCGAAATTAATTTATTACCCCTAATTAGCGGCAGCCAATTGAGATTCACTGGCATTACACAACTCAATACACGCTGTGCACGGGCCGTGATGATCACAACTCTTTAATTAACATATTCTGTTCAGACACACAGACAGACGGTTAAGGTCTCACCTCACATAACAAATATATATAGATATACAACCACATTTTAGGGTTATGAGAGACTGGATGATATACAAACATGGAAAGTTAATGCTATATATTTGAGTATAAATGTACTTACATAAGAGATACATCTAAATGCATCTAAAATGCAAAATATAAACTCAGTTTCTGGCAGTTAAACAGATATTGTAAAAAAAGTAAAACTAAAGGAAAAACCAATCTTGTTATAAATGTTACTGATTTGAACAAATGACATAATTTCAAGATCAAATCAACTTGTAATTTGTATTTTAAAAATAAGGGGCGGGTAGCGGGTGGTAAACGCCTTCGGCTTCGGATCCGGAGTTCAAACCCCGCCAAGATCACAGCAGCTTTGTCTGCAGTAGAGAACTGTTCTATACGCAGTGAGGTTTGGGTGCAATGCTACACTGAATTTCAGCGTAGAACCATGGTTCGCGGGCTTTCTCCCTGCCATAATACTAGCAGCCGTGAAATACTCTTGAGAGGGGCGTTAAACTCAAAATCACTTCACGTCCCCCTTTTTAAAATAGTTGCTGCATAATACACATGCTATGGTGAGATACTAACAGAATATTCGGAATTATCTAGATGGCGGGAGGGTATAATTAAAACATGGTTCAATGATGACAAAACACAATTATTTCTCCTAAGTAAAATGTCATCAAAATTCAGTTCTTGAATGTAATGGAATATACATGCCGTTACACAAATAACGCCTTTGTCTGACAATGCAAAGCTAAACCGAAATTAATTTATTACCCCTAATTAGCGGCAGCCAAAGGAGATTCACTGGCATTACACAACTCAATACACGCTGTGCACGGGCCGTGATGATCACAACTCTTTAATTAAGATATTCTGTTCAGATACACAGACAGACGGTTAAGGTCTCACCTCACATAACAAATATATATAGATATACAACCACATTTTAGGGTTATGAGAGACTGGATGATATACAAACATGGAAAGTTAATGCTATATATTTGAGTATAAATGTACGTACATAAGAGACACAGATATCCTAAAAAAAATGTAAAATATAAAATCATTTTCTGGCAGTAAAACAGATAAAAAGTAAAACTAAAGGTAAAACATGTTTTGTTATAAATGTTTATGATTTGAACAAATGACTTATTTTTTTAAAAAAATAACGGGCGGGGTAGCGCAGTGGTAAACGCCATCAACTGTTCCTCTGTGTACCCATGATTTCTGTCAGGTATATTTTCATGTCGATATATCAACAACTCTGGAATAAATGCTGTTGTATTAATGTGTTATTATGTCTAAACCTCCCTAGATTCTCTACATTGAGTTTGTTGTTCCCATATGTCAAATGTTATCATCGATGATATATATCGAGCACAACTGACAGCTACTGAAAATAACTATTTTTCCCCGTTCAGTATAGTGAGAATAACTACAATGCACCAAGACAGGCGTGCGCGCAAATCAATGTAATTTTGGAAACTTATCTAAAGAAGACACAGTTGGTTTACTAGTGGGTCCTATAGATACGTAAAATGGGTGCACAAATGCGGCTTCATGTACATATGTGAAAACATAACTCAACGTTAAGTAATTGTGAAATATGTGGCCTTTTGGGATATATATTCAAGTCGAGTGAGATTATGTGAACTCAAATCATCACATATGGTATTTTGGCACATCAGATTTTATTAAATATACTCTATTCCAGTCTATAATGGTACACAGAAAAATCACTATAATAAACATCAACATGTAATTTCACATCTGTATTGTTACTCTTTGCTCATGGTGAGTGCATATGTTTTTGTTCTGTACCATATGCCGAATATCTTGTTGTATAGAAGCAAGACTTGTTTGTCAGGCAATAAAAGCAACATGAATGACTATGGCGACCTTCAATACAAAGGTGTATTCTGAACCTCTGTGTATTTGATTTTTGACCCCTTTGGTATTTCAATCTATCTTTATCAGTCATATTGCACACCTCGTTAACGAGCTGGAACGGTTGTCCCCGGTTTGGCAGTCTCCTTAATTGATTTGGGGGGGGGGGGGGGGGGGGGGGGGGGGTGTATAGTTGAACAACTCCTGTGGGTGCGTGTACTGTTGTTATTGTGAAAATAATGCGCTAACGAGAAATATACTATAAGTTTCCTATGAGTCAAAGGGATTGAAGAAATTGTAACACTGTATATGAATATCCTTTTCTCATTGTATGTAACGCCTATAGTAATTTTAGAAAAAAGAATTTATCTTATAAGTACACCGGAAACCCCACAATTCATAGCTGTAACCTCTTGTTAACCAATACTGTAAATAATACCTGTGCTATATGCCAGTATATATTGCAATTCTGTGAAACTAAGATGTATGTTACACGAGCTGATAGCCGTTATGTATCCTATGAAAACAAGCAATTCAATAAATGTCATCCATGTCGGAATACGAAACCAACTGCAAATGCAATACCTCGCTCTCAAACTTGTATATGTTGTTTATTACTCGCGGGTAAATCAAATCAACGGGTACCTTTCATTATTGCAAAGTTGTTAAATCAGTAAAAACAACTACCATCTGCTCCTTATTTCACGTAATGCATTACACCAAAAATACTCCTTTAGTTTAGGCAATCGTCAATCTTGCAACGTTTATAACCTAAAGAGGTTCTGAATACTCAAGTGTGCATTCTCTAATGATTTTGTGTATTCGGCTTATGCCTTCTTAACCGTCGGTCATTCTCACCCTTGTTAACGAGCCGAAGCAAATTCGACAGTTAATGACTTACACCTGTTTGTTATCTTGTTAATGAGCCCTAATTTAGTTAATCAAGAAGAAATGCGGAAATGACAGAGAGAGAGAGACAGACAGACAGACAGGCAGACAGACAGACAGAGAGAGACAGACAGACAGACAGACAGAGAGGTACATACATTTGATTCAATAAAATATATGAGCCACCAGAACAGAAGGCTATACAAGATAAATATACATTTATATGTATGAAATATACAAATGAAAATAAAATAAGATAACCACTCTTAAATTCAACCACCATCTGTCCGTGCACTCACACACCTCACACTTCCTAATCACCTTAACAACATACATAAATTATGGATTTTACAATGAATTATTTCTTCACACACAAATAATTGTTAACAAACATGGACACATATACACAAACTCTCACATTCAACCTGTACAGTGTTGCACAAGTACAGTTCATAACCCCCGGGTGAAACCCAAAGGGGTCTATGTCGTGGCGCGAATCTGTCTGTCCGCCCGTCTTGAAAAATGTACCTGTGTTCTGAAATCAACTCCTCCCACAGTTTTTGATCAATCTTTCTGAAACTTAAATTTACACATGCTTTGGATATACATATGTGTTACGCATGTGCTTTTTGGGACCTATCGGACCTGTGTATTTAGAGTATTGACCCTTGATAAGAGCATTTGACTTTCTCATTTCAGACCGTGGGTTAAAACTGAACTTATAGCTTGGCTAAGACGTTTGATTTATCAATGATATGTCTTTGAAACTTGATAAATGTGTTTTAATTTGTCAGGATATGCCTATGAAAATGTTGTTTCTGATGACACACACTGAGGTCATAACCTTTGACCTTGTGACCTTGTGACCTTGGTGTAGGATGTATTTTCTGAAAAACATAACTATGGTCATCGGGTTTTTAGTGATAGACCTTCAATATTTGACATGTATATTTATTGTCACTAGAGCATTCAGACCTGAATTGTCATACTTTACAAGTTAATCAAAGAAAATCTCATATGAAATGCAGATCAAGATTATAAGATGTAATCTAATCGTAAATTACACTTACATTTAAACTGCTTATTTGGAGGGAAGTTTGTGCATCAAACCCTGGGCGTTCATGTTGCAAAAAAAGTAGGTCTTATACTCTCACATCCGGATGTTTTAAATACTGCTGCCAAAACCTGCCATTCTATTTTAACCAAACGTTCCAATATGTTATACTCGTGATTTATCTGTAGATGGTGGGTGGCTCGACATCATTTATCATGATGTAAATATATTTACTGTATACATGTATCGAGGTGAGACTTGAATAAAATATCTGTCTGTCTGTCTGTCTGTCGGCATTGTGGTGATACTGGATTAAAAGTTACTGATTGTTAATCGTTTATAGACTTTTTGCAGTACAGTATTTAAACTAATCACATACGACAACACCTGCAGCTCACTCAACTGCTTTCACGCTTTGATGCTTTTCACGTATAGATGCGGTACAAAATCGTACACTAAGATTTTCCTTGATTAACGAAAAATGTTTCAAATTATGTTGTGTGTTGTAATAATATGAGTTAGTAATCAGCGATGAAGTGTCGCTAGATTATTTTTAGACATTTACATTTGTATGTCCTTTAATTCCATTCTGTGTAACATGTGTAATTATTTTTTGAAAAAATGATTGTTCTTTTAATGAAACAGCAGTTTAGAGCACATTTCTTCTTTTTCATTTGGAGGTTTTAACTATTTCTGAAAAGAATATATTCTTAACGTAAATGTCTCAACATGAAAGGAAGGTAACATTAATTAAATTTTTAACTAGCGATTGCATCGGCATACATTATATTCCTGTCTGTCATTTTGCATAAATCACAGCAGGCTAAATACTGATTGCTTTTTAGGAGGCTTGATTGATCATAATTAGGCAGGTCAGTAGTTCCAGTTTTTACTGTAAGTCACGCATTTATGGTCCACTTCATAACAGCAAATCTGGTTTAGCAAGGTAGCAATCAAGAATATTGTTTCT
Organism: Gibbula magus; assembly: GCA_936450465.1. Classification (NCBI taxonomy): domain Eukaryota; kingdom Metazoa; phylum Mollusca; class Gastropoda; order Trochida; family Trochidae; genus Gibbula; species Gibbula magus. Next base: position 2,868,053 of record OW388291.1, read on the forward strand.
TTACTGATATGTTTGATCCTTGTAATGTTAAATAGTATACCCTTAATATAATGTCACCTGCTATTGTATTGTAACCAGGTTGAACTAAAGGAAACACTATCGTTCTTTGCATGTATATGTTTGGAAAAAATGAAGAGTATGTTATAGATAAACATCTGCGCAACTGTGTGTTCAGGTGTCACTTACTCCCATGCTTTCCCTTACATAGCTTACGCAGTCACTAAACAGGATGTTCGTCGGGATTTAATTGTCTATACACTCAACAGTAAAATTTAGCTCGTGTATTCTGTACTCAACCGCAAAAGAAACGTCACCATACAATATACAAGATAATTCATTCCACGAGTGATACTCACGACTGAAACAGAGATACACCATGTCTTCAGAAGGAAAACTTAACTAAACCTGAACTTTTAAAACATTATCTATGCATATTTCTGAGAATCACACTTTTAACAATTGGCAATTCTCAAACTCCACGTTTTCGAATATCCTTAACTAGATGAGATAGGAGAGTCCAAAGTGGCTTTTTTGGCATTTTTATGACATCCTACAGTAAAGACGGGTCAACAAATTTAAGTTCAAGAAGGTTATTCATGTCGACACCATATTTTATTGTATTTTAATGTAGTTTCTACATTTTAAATGCCAAATACTCTGGCCCAAAAACATTTTGAAAAAGCGATTTCAACACTGCAACTGTATTTGAACTTACATTAAAAGTAAAAGTATCATTCTCTAACGTATGAATTTGTTACTACTTCTTCAATGAATATGTGTCCATCATAAACATTCAAAATCTATTTTCTCAGACTGCAATATTTAGGGGCTGGTGACATTTCTTTTGCGGTTGAGTACATGATAGTCTTACACTCAGACTCTGAAAAAAGTATGTATTCTGAAAATATCACCATTTTATCAAATATTGAAAAGGGACTGTAAGAAATGGAATTTTAAGAGAGCCTCCTTTTCAAAGTGTTTGATTAACCTTGAAAAACGGGACATTCACAGTGTAAACAGCTAAATCAACATCGTAAATAGTATTATATCATATAGATGGCGTAGACGGTCTTCTGATGATTGATATTATAACCAGGGAAAATATTAATTTGTTCAAAATTCAATTGCTTGCTACTGAAATTGTCTATTTCATAAAATGTTATCATATTTGCGGGCTTCATGTTTTGGCAAGTAAAAATATTATTTTATCCCACCGGCATGCAATACTGTGGGATATATAGTCTTGTCTTGTCCGTCTATCCGTGATGATGGATACAACTTTTATTTTCTTGAATTATTAAGTAACTCAATGCATGTTTCATATACTTATGACAGGAGAGATCGCATTTAAAGTAAATTTGAGTCTTTTATCCGGTAGTGATCATTTACTCCGATATATAAAAACTTATGATAAAATATTGATTTTTATGTATTCAACTTGTAAATTTCCTCCAAAGACATGATAAATATTTACTTTTTTTTACACCTTGACATAATTCAATTTAGGGAGTGTTTCATTGCTTAAACGAATCAAGTTTATTTATATAACAACTCTTTTCATTGATGGACAGTATTATTAAGCCACTGCTTACACTTCCTTCCCGTTATAGAGCTCTTTATTTCCGTAAGAACGGCGTGCTACATTCCGTTTAAAGACAATATATTTAATATCATTTAAAATTATATTTGCAAATATTGAATATCATATAAACATGATATTAACAAACATTTAATCTTGATTAAAGATGATATTTACAAATATTTTATCTTAATTAAAGATGATATTTACAAACATTTAATCTGAATTAAATAACATATTTACAAAACTTTACAAATATTTACAAATATTTACAAATATTTACTCCGGATTAAATATGACTAAATATGATATTTACTCCGGGATTAAATATGACTAAAGATGATATTTACTCCGGGATTAAATAGGAGTAAATGATTAAATATCATTTGTTTTCCCAGTGTTAATGTTATACCTGAATTTAAATGACCCAAATGCATTCAAAGTGAAATAAAAATTTGTTGGATTTTGTCAGTTCACTTCCCTGAACGTTTATTTACATTTAGAAATATCTCTTTCCTGTTCAATAGTGTCCCCTTTCACACAATCATTAAAGGTAAATCCATTGTGTTGTTGGGGGTCACATATTGCAAACGTCATAAATGGTGTTACTTTATCGAGAAGTACCGACTGTTACCGAACACTACCATTTTGATGATAGTAGACTTAGCATATTGACGATATGAAGGTAAAAGTAGTGATTTCTGATCGGAAACCGGACAAGACAGACAAGAAGATAAATTTGAGGTGATGATGTTAAATAGGTCACATAACTACTGTGCATGTAAATTGGACGTGCAGTTTCGGTTTCTGCACAAGCATAATGATGTTACTCAATTTTAAATTGGGAACTAGTAATTATGATATATTTGGCGATTGTGGATACATATGCAAGCTGAGTGAATTGATTTGTAGTGAAGACAGTGTGTTGAGTTGGAACGTATTAAAGCCAAATAAAATTTTATGAAACACAATGGATGTACCTTTAACCTTTTTACCGATGTCATGTACCGAATCTCTTTGCCTCATTTGGAGCTACGAATTTTGATGAAGGAAGGCAAGATAAATGTATAGTACAATTTGATCAACTAAAGCTCAGAGTTAATCATAATAATCAACCCCTTAGACATATCCGTATTTTCTCACAACTCCTCTTTAGGATAACACGTTTGCTGGTCGATAACACATTATAACCATGAACACATCCCTGTGTCTGTAGGCACGACGTGCTGACTTGCTTTATCAAATACAGGGAATGGAATGAGAAAATAATCTGATCAGTTCATTTCATCAATGGTTACATTCCGAGATGAATTTGCCCACCATTGCCATATGTGATATTTTCTCATTCTGTCCACTCAGATAATTTTAAAGGCAAAGTAATACTTTGATACATCTTGAGGAGATAAAGGGAAAATCATTCCTGAAAATTAGACACGCCATGGAAGCAGCAGTAGTATCAGTAAAAACAGTAATGTCATCACTCAGTTCATTTCAAACAAAGTTTTCTTTGTATCTATGTCTTTTGTTTATCGAATATATTCCCTGTCAGTAAAAAGTTCACCAATCTGTTATTTTCATCTAGAATTCTCTGCTTTATATTGAAAAGTCTGATGTCTCACAACTTTGATAACATGATTTGTACACAACATGGCACATAAACGTTTCACACTCAGCATGCACAGGCGTGTTGTTACTACACATTTTGAAGGAATTTCGTTGTCTTTTGTGTTTTTCAGCATAACTGGTTCTCATTATAATACGTTCTATAAGGAATCCATCTTACAACAATATATTCCAATACTTAAAGGATATCTAACGAGCTTCCCCTCTCATATAAAGTGTATGTCCCGAGCGTAATAATTATAAATTATCCATTTAAAGCCTCACGCTACACGTTCGACTTTAAATTAAATTAAGAGCTATAATAATTCCGTTATACGCCACTGAATTCCAAATACAGTATGTTTATCTCTTAAATTACCTGTTGTAGCACACTTACCGTGACACATTCCGTGTTAATGATTTTTCAAACAATAATCCCGTTTTGTAGTCCTATGAAAAAATGAATTCAACAAGAGTTCGTTTGATGACATATCTCCAAATTAAACCGATGGAAGAATTCATTGTGTTTTGTTGGAGAAATTCATCATTGACAGTGACAGAAGATCAATAAATGAGTTCTCATAGGTAAGTGGCACTGGGCAATAAGATCAAACAATAATGCTACCTTGAAAATAAATTCGAGGGACTTCTACCCCCGCTACGACGAAGTTGGGAGTTTACCGTGTGTTCAACTTTGTTATCTGTACGAGTAACTGAGGTCGTTCTCATTTACCTGATTACTTAATTGTTGGATTTAAAGTAACAATGATGGTGTAGTGCTGTAGCACGTTTTTTAAAAATAAATATCATTTTGTTCTCAAATTTGCCATTTGTTGTTATAGTTTACACAATATATTGTTACGTTAGAGGGTAAAACATCTCATTAAATTGCCCGATCAGCCTTTTCCGCAGAAAACGTTTATGGTGTAACATATAAAGTGAAAGAAAGCTGTAGGCTTTGTGTTTCATGCGAATTTTAGAGATCAAAGAGCAAGATGGTTGACCATTCCAAAATTGTACCATAATTAAAACTCTACTCTGAATGTTTAGGTATCGTTACATCAGTCGGATCACTTAAACTACCTTTGAGCGACTATTTTAATGTGAACACCTTGAAATGGCCGCTCGATGGGAAATGGACTCGCGTGACATTACCTCCATTGCTTTCCACGTCTTAAGGTGAACGACAATGTTTTGCTGTTTCAGTCAATGACTGTTGACCTTTTGTGGTGTTAATATAATATTCCATATTACATTCTGATCTTCATTTATTCTTGATTTGTTGCATAGTAGTTACTTTATTCGTGAATACCTTGGCGAGGCCATATGTATGTGACAGACAAATCGAACGTCACTCTTTGATCTCACTTGCGTTCTTCAATGTCTTTATTCACTTCACTAGATGGTACCTGAAAAATTATTTTTAACATTTTACTAATATTGTATAAAGTAAAAAGACTATAAAGTATAGCACTGCCTCTATTTGTATGTATGAAATAAGTCAACATGTAAACAATAAAAACTATTTCAAACGTCTTGTTTATTTTACTCAATAATATTCTGCATTTCATGTATCTCCTTGCTTCATTATTTGGGAAAATCCTTGAAAAAGCAAATCAAAAAGAGAGAAAAAATTGCTTTAATTGAACATGGAAAGATATGTTTTCCAACAGATTTAATATGTAATAAATGTTTTTAAAAGCAATAATTTTCGACCACTTTTTCACGTCATTATTTCTAAAAAAAACTCAACAAAGTTTTCTTATATGACAAATTTAATAAGAAGTTATACGATTAAAAATAGGGGTTGTAACTGGAATATTACTGTTTCTGTACCAACATAGCCAATGCTGAAGCTCAGAAACAGTTTTCGATACTTTCTGTCAGATATTTCTATCAACTCAGTCAAGTAATATGGCGATTGTTTAACGTTTTGAAAAAAAATAATAAAGATTTCAGAACTTTGAATTTGAATATGGCTGTAAGTATCACGGAACTAGATTTTCGAAGCTCTCATAGCGCTAAGATAACTGTAAGCCTTTGTTAACATTATGGTACATACAGGTACGTATACACTTACGACTATCTTAGCCCTAAGAGAGCTTCCAAATGTTAGAACCTGAACAATATCCTTAGTGCAGGTATATGGACAATTGTTATAATAGTAGACACAGCAAATATCAGTGTATATACTTAACATGTGGTGTGTTGTCTATATGTATATGTGATTTATCTCTTATTGGAAAAAGTATTTGTCCAACAAACGAAGTTGGAATCTTTACGTGTAATGAATCACATAATATAAAACCTAAACAACGTTACTTGTGTATGCTTCATAAAGAGGTTACTATAATGATACAAGTTACATGATGGAGTATATTCTAAATCTTTCTGAATTAATGTTTGACGGATATTAGGGTTCACCTAGACAGAATAATCAACATGAAAACAGGTCATGGTTCTGGGCCAGTACTGGTTCTTTATCGTTAGCCAGTATGCCTCTATCAAATTTACAAGCCAGTACCAAGCCAGTACTGGCCCAGTACAGTCATGTTTGCTAGGAGGCCATGGTGAACTGTTTGACACAGAATAGTTGACCTACCCTGGTCTGAAGTCTTATACAAGTTGCTACAACAGCAGGACGGTATTAGACCCGTGCATAATTTCCCGTCTCTCCTCGGAACAAAGCAGCTCACGTCAAACTCAGAACCATAAAGGAAATTATTCATGTAAAGATTGAAACAAAAGATTCATTGTCAAGTATTATAGGAACTGAACTTGCAACAGGTTCAAGATAGTCACGTTGTCTATAACAAACAAACAGTTCAAATAGATTTTATGACTCATCAAACACGGATATGTTTGCTTAATTGGCATTCAAACAAGACTTAAAGATTGTGGATGAAAAGTTTAACACTAATATAATTTTAAAATATGATTAAACAAACAATAAGTAGAAACCAACAACAAAGGTTCTAATTGTTTTGCATTGCTACTTTGTAGTAGCTATTAATTACGAAGGTGTGTTCTTCATTCTCACTTTGGAACATATTTATGGAAATTTAACTGTCAATGCCTGATGTTTGATGTTTGATGAATCAGTTCAAGTAAATGTTTTGAGATAATTCCATCACGTGGTAGCCGTCACTCATCACAAAGCCTGTTTTAGTGACCTTGTATGTCCTATTTTCAGTAAATGTTTTTACAATTATATCGATAGTTTAGAAGTAAGATACTTTTGATCACGTTAGTTGGACCGGAAGTAGATTCAGGTTAGTTGCAGAAGATGAAACGATTTCATGCATTGTGAAGGTTGTGAAGGCCTTTTTTCGCAGGTCCCTAAAAGTAGAACAGAGATAGCGTTTAACCATCCTTTGATATATTTCCATTAGGCATCAACGCTAGCAAAATCCTTAAATCATTCTACCGTGATTAAGAATCTGAAGTGAAGTTATCAGATTTCTCGTGAGTTAATGTTGATTGACATCTGTCTGTCCATGGTCAGATTTATTTAATATAATACACCCTTTAAATAAATAGTACAAGTTTCCACAATGAATGCGTTTAGTTTCTGGCCTGGTCTAACAAAGCTTTCTGTCGTGCATAAGAACCAAGTGAAAAACTAGTAAATCCCCAGATAGCCGAAAAATGCATTGAATGAATTTCCATTAACATTCATATCTATCGAATTCGAAAAAAATCAAATCATCAACATATGACATGTGATATGTGTGTAATGTTTCATCGATGAATGTGTGATACCTACTTGCTGTACTTATACTTGCCGGACATGTAACATTGCTGAACTAATGTCAACATTAGTTTCTAGCACTTGCGGTTGAGTTTTACCAGCTTTCCAGAAATTTGGTTTTACCACCACTCCCAAGGGAAGTGGAGGGTATGTATCATGAACATGCCCCGTTTCTTCCGGGATGACATTCATAAATGCCCTGCCCTTAGTTTCCTTGTCCGATCTCGCCACAAAGTAGGTCACACCAAACTAGAGGTCATCATGAACATCATATCATTGGTCTACTTTATATAAATTAGATATCATTGATTGCATGTATTGATAACAAAACGTGACTTAGTTATGGTAGAAAAAATTACTCAGGTACTCTTTATTGACGCATACAGAGAAACGAAAGATGTCAGTAGAGCAATTTAAGAGACAAATATAAATGCTGTTAATATTCACAGTGTTTTGATACATGTGTTAACACTAATAGTAACAATACATGTCTAATACGAAAATAATTCCTTTTGTCGTCAAGTCAGTTATTAGATAACATAACCCATACATATTCTATAACAAATGCAATTTGGACAAAACGGTAAGCATTTTGAGGACAGGAGACATGGTCCACTTAGAGAATATGCGAATCTCACCAGGACGAAATGTGAACTGACTAGCAGTCAGAGGAATGCCTTCAGCCGACATACGGACTTGTCCATTGGACTATGGGTGACAGCAATGTGTAATCAATTGTATCTTCGCTTTGCTTAATGGGAATGTGGTAGAGAGAACGATAATAAGGGATCCAAAATCGATCATTTCAAACGACATACCTAAGGTAAAATGTGTATAAGAATATATATGTTTTAATTCCTGAACAATCAGAATAACTTGATAATAATTATTCTTTATAACATATATATTAGAGATAAATGTAGTCACTAAATTGGGTTTTCCAAATGATATGGATAATTGAATTACATTTGTTGCCATTTTATTATGTTATTTTGTTGTGTCCAACTTGCGCCGGACATAATATAAACACCAAAAACAAAAAAACAATTACATAATTTATTCATATACCTTCATTACTTTCTAATTGCATATCTGTGGTATCATTGTGCAATTCAAGTGTGTCTGTCGATGCTCTTAGAATAAAAAAAACATTTTTTGAAAACAGGCATATTCAAACTAGGATCCCTTCTTTGATCAGATGATGAAGGATCAAACAATGATATGAAGTAGTTGATTGAAGTTTCTTTTTGATAAAACAACGGACTCATTTAGATAAGCTGTCAGATTAAAAACCGTATTTCAAAAGAATATTTTACTAATTAATAATCTTAAAACCGTAAAAAATAGAGGGAGGTGTCTTTGTAAGCACTGGTTCAATGTCATTATGTTGTAAAGGAGGTTGGTCATCCAGCTCAGTAACCTAATGAGAGAAGACCTGTTTCACTCACCTTGGGTTAAAAACGTTTCTGAAATTACTGTGTCAAACATGTAAATGTGTCAGTGTGTTAACATTAAAATGTAAACACAATCTGTAAAGAAAAATAATGCTCTTAAAGTTGTATTGAAATTAACTTATCAGATGTTTCTAACACATATTCACATCTTACTATATGAAAATGATAAAAGAGAAAATCAAAATTGTCAAGTTCAGTTATCATCTAATATTATTTTTGTCAAAATACTGAATGTATGCAGGTATAGTTTGACCACACATCCTATGGTGGCACGAATAAGAAATTTACCTTTTGTATCATGGCCAATTTCATGTAAACAAATTATGTGCACACAGTTATGATTCAATTCAAGCGCATCGGTATAAGTGTAAGTTGATTTTGAAATTGATGAAATGTTTACCCTTCCTTGAAATACAGATTATATGCAAATTATAAACTATATTAATGTGATGTGATTAACATTTAAAAAATGTGTTTGCATATTGATCAATAGGTTTTTTTTCAAGCTTGTTTTGCAAATATTAAAATTCAAGTTTCAAAGCTTAACCGTTTTCCCTTTTGCGTTATTACAAGAACATGCATACTGTAAATAATCAAACTAACAGTGAGTTGTAAACATCCATCCAGTATGCACATGTTGCTCTCTGGAATTAATGATAAGTATCAGTCTCGTTTTTGACAATTAATAAATGATGAACTTATTCCAAAAAGCATATTAATAGCCAAAGTTACTAGTAGTTTGTGAGCTTTTTAAAACACTTTTATAATTTGTGTTGTATGCTATGTGGAGAGGTCACACACATACTACGTTATATCAGAACAAATTGGAACCATGCCTGAAGGAAACCAATGTGTTCAATACATGTAACAAGCAAATAACTAGTGAATATGTTCCATTATCAAAGACACCAAAATGCTAGAGATGAATGGATGGTCAGATTGAGTGTTGTTTAACAAGATGTAGCCACGGAGACTACAAGTGAATGCCAGGTTCAATCGAAGTAAGGTGAAGTGATTCCACAAAGGACATCGTTAACAAGATCGATGACTTTGCGTAATGGGACACTATTGAACAGCAAAGACTGAGTGTTAAATATAATTGATATCTTGGAAATGATCCCAACGTATATGCCTCACCGGTTAGACAATATGTGCCTAGATGGGTTTTCTGAAATTAATAATCATCTGTTCAGAATGAGCATTGATCTGAAAGTGAAAAAAATGAGTGATGTTAGAGATATTGATGAACCTAACACACGGCATGTCTATCAAATAAACATATAAACAATGTAAAAATCACTTTGTAGCCAGCACAATTACATTTAGAGAGACATCGTGAGCAAAAGAAAATGCCATCGCATTGACATCAGCATGCTTATATGTATGAGTGTTAGTAGTACATTCTTATGACGATATTGAGGACATCTGAGCATGTACTCACTGAACTACTTTGCCTTTGTGTTATTCAAGTTTAGTTATCTTGGAAAACAATATCAGTCTGATTTGAAGAATATGAAACACAAAGTCCTTTATTTTATATGTCGGTATATATTATCAATCAAGCATTGTTTAGCAAAGGTTTACACATTGGCAAGATCATTTTTATTTCGTGTGTCTGGGGACACAGGCTGTATAATGTATTTAATCTAATATGTCATGTTGCGTTTTATGAATGGTGATTGAAAGTTTAACATACTGGAATGTTGCACTGAAGCAAAATCTATTGACATGTTTCTAATGTTTAGGCTAGTCATGTTCGCTTAGCAGACTAGTGCCAATGTTGTCTGCCCAAGGTCACATTTCGTCTTTTTGCCTTTGAAAGGTGAACATGTCACAAGAAATCCATTCCAAATCATACTGCAGTGTTTAAGAAGGTAAGTCAACTCCTTGGATTTGCAGATATTTTTCACACAACAAATGTAACTTATAAGAATGTACGATCACAGCAACTTGAACGATCTTCCCTTTGTAATAATTAAAGGTTATATGAACAGACAAAGTTAACACAAACACTTAAATTAAAACATCCTATTTTATCGCCATGCTGCGACACAAGGGCAAGTGCCAATTGTTTTAAATGGATATGACTTTAAAACATCCTATCTATGAGGGAGTAACTTCAACGTTAAACTCAATTGTATTCAGGTTTGTAAGAACTAATTGTCCAATGATGTAGTCTCGAGACAACAATCAGGAGACGGTTCCTGAACAGAATCTCCCGAGGATACAGACCACGTACTTTATATGTAAACTCTTTTCAAGTAATTTGATTATCTAAAATCACTTAATATAAAAACAACACCCCTGTACTGTTTCATGGGTTGAGTGCTCAAATGTTACTAACTCAATGAGCCATTTTCTTGACATAAATGCATGTCTTACTATTGACTATAAATGTTTGATTCAACCATTGGTGACGAAGTCAAATTATGTGGACAAATGCCATAGATCAGAGTATGGAAGACTAATGGCAAGGTTACTAGCATTTTCAAGACGATGTTACACCTTTAACCAATGTTTACATTTCCTACACCACAATGATCAGTTTATTTTGAGAGGAACATTTCAATATTAAATTGATAATGAGGAATCCTGACGCAATGATTAAGTATAAGTAAGGGTTAATTTCTTGTTTGATCGCAAATGGTAATCTTATTCTATAATTTTGGTTAAACCACTAGTGATCAAGATGGTATATTGTGACAATTATCAAAATAAGAAACCTGACATAGGTTTAATTGTAGGGAATCCATAACATCCTTTCGTCCCGCAACAGAAGAATATTTTTTATTAAATCTTATTATACAAAAAGACTCTTTCTGGTTTCGAATACAGCGAGCATCAGTTAATTATTTCTTCTCTAACAGAGTTTTAGTTTCAGTCATAGTTTTTGCTCTATACATAAATGATGTGTCCTCGTCTCTCAACTCTGTTATGTCATTTACATTTGTGATATTCTTTCGTGAGAAATCTAATAAGTAACATCCCTAAGTAGAACTTATTTTATGGAATAATGGGACTTATGTAAAATGTGTTTTTTATTTTTCAGGAAATCATATGTTTCTGTCATTTGATAAATTTGGCAAATGCATTGACAATTAACTCACTAATAAAAATTCAAAAACACAATCATTAAATAATATTTCTTATTTATTACCAATATCATGTTTATCATAGTTAGAAATCAGCTTATCATAACAAAATCTTAATCTTTTTACAACGTTAAATCAAGAGATAAATAGACAAATGATTTATCCTCTATCCACTTGCATTATCAATAATGGAATTGCAGAGGATGTCTACATCCTTCACAAATCACACAAAAAGGTTTTTATCATTTCACTAGAGATTAATTCCAGTTAAATTATAAATGACATTACATTACCTTTATTACTGAGCATGACGTACAAGGCAGAACGACAAAAGAGTACTATAGGAATACATGATACAACTGTTTATGTACATGTATGACTGTCAATCACGACTATGAAACCATTGATTCAAAATTCCATATTGCTGCTCGATAAACATATTAAGCAAAAGTTTGATAAGTACATGTTAACAAGTTCTTGGTTATTTTGCTTATTCTATGTTGGTAGATGTGCATGACATCAAAGTGATTCTTAACAAATATTCGTCAATGTATTAACAATTAACAAGCTAAAACAACATTAAATTTTATGAAGTATTACTATTAAGTTTTTACGTTTCTGTTTACAGTTTGTTAGTATTCGAAATATTGACATTTTAAATTTCTAAAGCAAATTACTTGTACTATGTCAAATATATTGTGCGTAATCAATGATTGTCTCTTTTAGAATAAGTGTATCTGACACACACATAACAAGATGAAAGGTGTGATCATAAAAGTTTTGGTTCTTGAAATTGTGCATACGCAGGTGTTTCAATGCTGGAATAAGTTAAGCAGTTATGATCCTTTGAGATTCTCAGAAAATAGCAATTTTCGAAAGATGACAATGTTCTGTGACTTGTCATACGTAAACTATGACAGACACATGTTCGAAAAAAATACCTATTAAACATAACCATATCTTCAGTGGTTTACGATCGACAATTCACCAAAGAAAGTACCCCTCGAAAATTCTCAAAACCACAAAATTTCAATTATTTGTTTCTTTGCTCAAATTATGCACAAACTATAAACTTTTGTACGATAATGATATGTTAGGGAACTGCTAAACTTTTTATAACAACAAGATTGCAGTCAGTAACGTATTTGACTTATTAGGTCAGCTTTTTACAGAGTTATGTCCCTTTGAACAAGAAAGCCAAAAGCAAACATTTAAAAAAAACATATTCAAGGGTAGATAATTTCTTCTGTTTGAGAGGCATTCTAGAAGTTGGTTGAAGAGAAGACAAATATTTTACGGATGATCAACTTTTATTAACAATAGCGACGTTTCGGTACGGATCCTTATACCTTATAACATGGATACCAGTGGAACACTGTCAAAACACTCATAAACAACAAAAAAGATTACACTCACCGTCAACGAGCAGAACTATTCTGGAGATGTTGCAGGAGTTTGATGTGCAAATAGTATGCAGTCAGGTGTTTGAGCTTGATGTTACGTAAAGCAGTGAACTGCAGTAATCAAGACGTGAATAATACATGCTGGCACTAACGTTTTCAAACGATCTGCAGTCCGATAGTTCTTGATATTGCCAATATTGTCAAGACAGAAAGACACAGAATGACATACGGATATAACATAAGCTTGAAGAGATTAAGATGAACCAAACCTTACAACAGGATTGGATTAACAGAGGTATCACCAATAGTTCTGCTAAAATGTTTTACTTTGAGTCATTGTGACATTCATCTTGATGTAATGTTATTGTTATTATTCCGCAAATACTGTGTCAATTCTCTTATCACATCTGTGTCAAAGACCGTTATTTTATTAATGACATTACCTGATAAAGAGATCATTAACCTCGTGTGTTATAGTTAATATCATATTTTTGGAAGAAAACACGCCAAAGGCTCCCATTATACAATTGTTTTTTCATTTATATGATATTAATGATACGGTAACACACCTGGTTAATAATCTCTAAAACTGTTTATAGTGTGACAAATGCAATCGAAGACCAAGATAAACCTCATACCCGTGCAATGTAGTCGCAAGGGTGATCGGTTTTGACACACATGCTTTTGCACGTTTTATTTATTGATGAATCCGAATTTAAAAATCTATGAGTTAGTTAATCAGGCTCCTTAAGGAGAGGAGGGACAAATAAATCATACTCACTTACGGTAACATTTTGCGACAACAATTTATTGTTGTGAATAAGTCTCAAAATATATGTATTACATTTTATAAGTTTAGTTTAACCAATAAACTAACGGAAATCGCTTGCATTTACCGCAACATCTTTTTTACGGTCATTTTACGACATGCCCCATGCCGTTATCGTCACCTATTTTCGCGGTAAATATGTTACTATATGTGTTAGGTCAATTACATTCATATCTCAAGTAAGTGATGAATATTAATCACCTTGTATGATCAACTATAGTTGTTCTTCTATCAAGCACTCTTAGATTGATATTATGTTCAATAATTATTACATGACAGGCCGGCAAATTTACACTTGAATTTATCAAAATTGCCGTGAAGTTAGTTTTTTTACGTTTACGTATGTAATTTATATAATTACATTAAAGTGATGAAAAACGTTCAGAGACCCCTGATTATTATTTCTGAATTGGTTTGTTGATACAACTGCGCACATCATATTACAATTTTAGCAATATCTAAAATGTGTGTCAGTGAAAACTCATGTTAAATATGCGAAAAACGATTATAAAATTGCTGTTTTAATTTAAAAAGAGCTTAATTTTAAAAAATGGCCTCAACGGTGTCATGAATTTTCCAAATATAAATTTGCTATGTATCCCCGTATGTGATTAAATTGTATCTGAAAGGATCCAGAATTTAATTATTGAAAGCGCACGCTTTATTAAAGTAGGTGAAATCGGTCAAAATTAGCACAATTTGGTGACAGGGGTATTATTATTAATGGTAACTCTTTAAATCATTCGGTGACCCCCAAATTTTCTTTCATTTTTGGATAAAAGACATAATAAACTTGCTATTTTGAAAAGAAAAAAAAAAGCGAATTCGAAAATATTTTATTTGATCGTCCCATCTCTCCTTAAGCCAATTTAGGTTTTAAAATGGTCATTGTAAGGCAATTAATACCTCAACTCAAGAGTCTCCTCGTCTCAAGTGCTGAGGATGATCAGTATGTGACGACCCATGCCGCATTATCAAAGAACATCATTAACTCATGTAGTGATCATATGGGAATTCTCCTCACATTTGACAATTAATGCTATTATACAATGTGGAACAATGATTCCAATATATACAACAGCAATAACATAACATAGGCATTCATGTTGATACTTGAATGCCTAAAGGACAGATAAAATGTATTTATCTGTCCTTTTTATTTATTTATTAGATGCTATATACATGGATAATATCAATTATTACCAAATTTACCCTCACATTCATATATTGCAAAATTAGCACGAAATATCTATGCAGTTATATTCTTTCATGACATTTTATAATGCCAAAACACGTGACTAATTTGTCTGTATGGTTATTAACGCATGAGGATGGAATAATCTGCGAAAGTTGTTTCATTTTAAAAAGTTCAATATTATCATAAGTGAACGTGATAAACGTCAATAATAGATAAAGGTTGTCTCAATCAATGATCATATGAAATATCATGTTCGCATTGGAATTATCATAAAAGTCTCCCAAAACTATCCGAGAGAAAATAATCATTAGTCATTTCACTATCCTCTCAGCCTGTCGCGATGTCAGGGAACGATGAGACAGGATATTGTCTTCAAGATGTTTTTGTAAGCAATACTTTTGAATTAGATCAAAGTATGACCAATAATGAATTATCAAAAGAGACTCATGTGGAGAATTTGAGAGAATTTCCTTCTACGGAGAGCATCAATATACGAAATGAGGAAGCTGCCGGTTCGAGTGGAATGTGCTGCAGTGACTCGTGTGTCAACTTCACCCAGAACACTACCCTACATGGACTACGTTACATCTGGCTTCCGGATGCGGGGATTCTTAGAAGGATAATGTGGTTTCTCTTGGTAGCAGGTTGTATGTCCATCTCAGGTTACCAAATCATGGACCGTATTCTGTATTTCAACAGTCTCCCAGTCAATGTCAATGTGGAGGTTAAATTCAATAACACTTTGGTGTTTCCTACAGTCACCATTTGCAACCAGAATGCATTCCGACTCAGTAAAGCTGCCGAAATGGGATGGTATAACCTCCTACTGTCCATGTATACCAATCTTAAAGCTTACAATTCTTCAGTACTGGACCAGCATGGTGCAAGTAATCTCATTTTAAGTGACATATTGAATGCAACCAAACACACAAAAGAAGATATGATTGTAAGTTGTAGGTGGAAAGGATACGAATGTGGTGCTCAGAATTTCACGGAGTTGATGACTGATTATGGCGTTTGTTACACCTTTAACTATCCGAATGGAACTATGGACATCAAAAGTGTGCAAGCCACGGGGGAAGACAGGGGTCTATCCCTGATTCTGAATGCGGAACAGTACGAATACATGCAGGGCCCTCATGATTCGGTTGGCTTTAAATTTCTCATCCATGACCATAAACAGTTCCCAAAAGTTAAGGATCTTGGCATTGCCCTTCCAGTTGGACAACACTCCTTTGTGGCAATGAAACTGACGTCTGTTGAGAACCTACCCAAACCCTATGGAAAATGTTCTTCACCTAAACTTGATTTTTTCGCAGTTTACTCTCAACAAAACTGTGAGGTTGAGTGCTTCACAAAGGAGCTCATTAGCATCTGCCAGTGTAGGCTACATTACATGCCCCACAAGGAAGGAAGTCCCAGTGTCTGCACTCTCTCAGAGTATCTGGACTGCTATCTACGTGCTGAAGAAGATCTCCAGCGTATCATTCAACGCAAGTGTCACTGCCCCGCACCTTGTCACATGAGTATCTTTGAATCTACGGTTACCTACGCGACAACTTCAGAATTCAGTGGTAACCAAGTTTTGAATAATAGAAACCTTACAGCCCTGCAGAGAAGTGCTGACATAGCTAGGGATGTAGGGGGTCGGCAAATAGATAGACGAATTTATTTTGAAAAAATGACAAAGACATTTAACGATCATATAGATAATAACTTCAAGCATCTTTTAGATATATACTATGAAATTAAAGATAGGGAATCTTTTGCAGAAGGTTATTATATTAATACCAATGAAACTGTGAATCGAGCATTAAACTTTTATACAGTTCGAGAAATTCTCCTGAAGAGGGTTGAAAAAGATGCTAAGAATGTTATGGAAGAGGAGCGACTTTCACTATTATCGCAGGGTAACAACCAGTTTGTTTCAGTCATCAATGGTAAAATTGACCAATTGCTCAACTTCAACATGAGTGATTCGAATATGAGGTCGAGCCTCTTTGTAGTGGCCGTAAATGAACTGGACTCTCGACTTTCTGTTGCAAGAAAAACTGAACAAAAGCTCAAAAGTTTATTGGAAACCTCTGGACTAACTTACCTAATCAACAATTTGAGAGCAGACGAAAGAACAATGTTCCTTCCCGAAAGTTTTGAAAGTGAAATAGATACAATTACACATAATCTGTGGAACGTTCACACTCTCACAAAACAAATGATCCGTGCAATGACTTGCTATGGCAACATCTTAAATGACGTATTTTATAACCGTACTTTGAATACGAAGCGTCTAAATCTTACGAATTTGGAATATTTAGGTGCAACTGAAGAGCTTGCTCTACAAAACCAAATATTATTTTGTGAGAGTGTATTTGTAAAACATGTCACTCAAAGGAAAGAAAAGCTGGTTGGTACGTTGGCAAACTTTGCGTCAGTTCTTAAAGAATATTTAAGATTCCTAAGTCGCATGATACAAAAACTGGGGGCAATGCATGGCGCAGTCAAGTCAATGATGGCAAAACACCGTTATTGTGAGTATTATCTATCAGGAAAAATAAATAAACTGGCGGTTGCGGTTATGCATTTTGTCAAACCCTCAGTTGACGCCTCCCACATTTTGAAGGTAAATCTTGAATCTCTTCATGGATATCAAAATCAATTCGAGGGTATCATTGACAAAACCGAAGCTGCTCAAAATTTGGTTATTAATGAAACCTGTAAAAAGCGGTTGTCTCTTTATTTTCAACACATGAATTTCAGCAAATGCAGTTATC
Source organism: Gibbula magus (assembly GCA_936450465.1). NCBI lineage: Eukaryota > Metazoa > Mollusca > Gastropoda > Trochida > Trochidae > Gibbula > Gibbula magus. The sequence goes on from OW388291.1 coordinate 2,885,732, forward strand.
TATTATCAAATTCTTTGTTCGCACAAGAACATAAGTTTGCCTTTAAACTTTTAAAGAACTATCTGGTTGAGACAGAACCTTTGCTTGAAGTTGTCCAGAAGTTGACAGAACACATGACGGAATTTGTTGAAATGAGAAAGATTGACACCTCCTTTATCAGGAATAATATTTTGAAAGTTGATTTCTTCTATCGAGAAATGAGTTATGACACCATAACACAACAAATTGGTTATGATATATTTGCACTCCTCTGTGACATTGGTGGATCCATGGGTTTATTTATTGGAGCAAGTGTTGTAACTATCTTTGAAATTCTAGATTTCCTTTGCATACATGGCTTCTCACAACTTTACAGTAAGAAGAATTAGAAAAAGGTTGTTATTACATAGATGAGGTCGATGTACAGATAAGTAGTAGTAGCCAGATGAAATGGCTGTACATATAGGCTGTTATAGAGTAGATGAGGTTGATGTGCATGATTGTTGAGGGGGATAAACTACTGTACATAGTTTGTATAGTTACATTTACATTTAGTATACATTTACATAATAAGTTAATAATGTGTCATGGTCATGGTGTAATGGTCATCTTCTCACAGCAAGGTGAAAACGTATAGAGATCATTCTACCCGTGTTTGACCTTGCTTTCAATGATAGCAGAAGCAATGAAATGTTGCAGCGACATCTATTGTGATAACACGAGTTACGCCCCTACCAGTTTTTGACATACAGAAAATGAAATCGCCGTTTGCATTCGGTACCAATTCAAAAATGCGATCCTCGATACAGTTGTAGAGGATATACAAGTCATTGTGTTTGGGATCGCAGCAGAGGTTTTGTAAATTTTGGCAAAATACTTGAAACAATTTAGAAAAGATTCGACTCTGTTAAGTAGGTGGCATCGTATCACCGCATACACAACAAGTTACTGCCACGGAAGTTCAATTTGCAAGGCGTCTTCGTATTTGCCTTTCCGATTCGAATGCAGTACTCTTAAATCTTAGCACAGAAAATGCGAGGATTGAAGTCAAGGGCGAAGACAGAAGATTTAGAAATGACGTTGTGAAGATGGTGATGGTACAAAATAACCTTTTTCTGAGCTGGGAAATCTTCTTGGTGTTCAAAGCTTTAAGTTATTCCGCAGTTTCTAGTGTGACTGGTTTCTGTCAAGGACCCTCATGTTATTCCGCTCGATGTTGTGTCCTAGGTTCCCTTTGGGGTGATGGTTGATTTGTAGTCTGTTTTGCGGACTGATGCTTGGTGTTCTGTTGTCCTTTGCGTTCGGCTTCGGGTCCGGGGTTCGAATCCTGCCAGGGGCACGGTAACTTTGTCTGCAGTAGATAACTATTCTACACACTTTAAGGTTTGGGTGCAATTCTACACTGAATTTCAGTGCAGTACCACCCATGGTTGGCTAGTTCCATCCGATGGGCGCAGGTTTCACCGCAATGCATAGCCACAAGGTGTTGCAGGCTTTTTCCCTGCCATAATACTAGCAGCCGCGATATAAGTGAAATATTCTTGAATGTGGCGTTAAACCCCAATTCGCCTCTCCACTGTTATCCTTTGGGTTAGTGGTCTTGGAGTTTAAACTACGTCCCATTCACAATCTGATAGACCACACCCAAGGGGGCTGACTTCTTGTTGTCCTTCTGAAGTTTCTTGCCTTTTTGGAAGAATACATCGATGTTGGCCTGTTGTTTTAATAGTCGTTGTATGTGGTGTTTGGTTGTTCCTATGTATGGTAGACTAGTGGTGAATAATTTAGTCATAAAGACCTTGGTTTATTCCATTTCTATATACGGTCATATACACTTTTGTATTTATATCAATTTCATGTAAATATTGGTATATTTTATTTGTAATAAATATAAGTAGACGTGAATACATTGCATTTTGATAAATTACCAATTTGATAAGAGAAAATTGTATAAAAATTAAATGAGATGTACACTGTAGACATGAATATATTTGCATGAGTAAAGATTTATCGCATGTTTATATTGAACTGTAAGCCCAAAATGGTATATTGTATTAATATTGATATTATTCAAAGGAGATATATTGTATTTATATCCAGTGGTATGTGTTGTATTTAGATTAAATGTTTTACAGACTTTGATATATTGTATTTAGATTTAAGATAATGTAGATGTGTGATTAGATAGGCGACGTGGGTACTTTGGATTTAGACTAGTTGTTATGCTGTCATATATATTGAGATTAATTGTCATAATGTCTCAAGTATATCGTGTTTTGAATAAATCAAATGTTGTCATGAGCATTGTATTTAGATTAATTGTTCTGATGTCTTAAGTATAATGTATTTTGAAATTTGTTTAATGTTGTCATGTAGTTAAATTTAGATTAATTGATATGCTGTCGTAAGTATATTGTATTTTAAATAAATGTAATTTTGTCATAAGCATTATATTTCAAAGTGTTATGCTGTCGTGAGTATATTGTATTTTGAATAAATCTTATGTCATTAGCATTGCATTTAGATCAATTGCTGTCGAAGTATGTTTATTTGAATAAATCTAATGTTGTCATGAGCTATATATTGGGATTTATTGTTATGCTGTCGAGAGTTTATTGTAGTTTGAATAAATCAAATAGTTTCGTAATCTTTGTATTTAGATTAATTGCTATGCTGTCGCGAGTATATTGTATTTAAATTATATCTAGTGTTGTCATGAGCCTTATATTGGGATTATTTGTTATGATGTCGTAAGTAATTATATTTTAGATAAATCTTATGTTGTCATGAGCATGATATTGGCATTAATTGTTATGCTGTCGTGAGTATATCGTATTTTAAATAAATCGAGTGTTGTCATGAACTTTACATTGGGATTAGCTGTCATACTGTCGTGAGTATATTGTATTTTGAATAAATCAAATGTTGTCTTGAGCATTGTATTTTGAATAAATCAAATGTTGTATCTAGATTAATTGTTATGCTGTCATAAATATTTTGTATTTTAACTTTGATCATCCGACTTGAAAACAGACCGTCTCAGTAGGGTAGGCGGGACTTTTCTACGCTGCTTATGATGCGTAAACGTCAATTGCAATGCAAGTTGACATTCATGTGATAATTGAAGAAGAGAATCTTTAATTAATATTTACAACATTGATTCATTGTTATTTACCATCTTGACTAGATGAAGCTGCACTCACATTACATATAGAAGTTAAATGTGACTGGATATTTAGTGTCTATACAAAAGAGACACTAATTTGACACTATAAAAAGCCATGAACATATTAGTGCAAATGCTGAGTTTGCAATAGATAATGATGGTCTATTTGGTATTCATTGTTATATCTTCTTATCGGATGGGATACAATCATGCATACAGACAGATTAAAGTCTCTTAGAATGTGATAAGCGTTTACTCCAAGTGTTGCGCTAAGAACTGGTCATGAGTTTTAGAACGTAGTAGACCCCGAGTTAAAACAGTGGTATATTACCGTATATACAGAAATGTACATATCGCTGTTGTCTAGTTTCTGCAATTTCGTTGTCTGTGACGTCCAAAACAATTTCGCATTACGTCATTGAAGAGGGTCACTCATGCTACTTTGAGATGGAGAAATGCTCATATATTTTAAAAGAAAAACAACTTTATTAACGAGCACTTCCCATTGATTTGAATTTAGCAAGTTGGATGTATTAACGTTTATAATTTCCACTGTATTTGTAATGTTTGGAGTAATTGTTGCAGCATGAAATACATTGCTGCCAGTTCTAAGTCAAACATCCTTTGTTTGAATACATCTAACACTGTGTTAGTATTACCAGTCTACCAACATTGTAATGATGTTTCTTGATCATCTTGTCACTGTCATCTAATTTCTTATAAATATATACAATTTACTTAGTGCAAAAATGTAAGAATGCATAGTCAGTGCCGGTGTTACGGTATAAATTTGCCCCAATAAAAAATCATCCCCCACTCCCCCGGCGATTTCATACCGGTACCAACCCTCAGCTCGATAGAAAGATTACAAATATAACTATTTACATCTAATTACTTGTTATTTTCCATATGAATAAGCCGCAACTGATAATGCTGCATTCTGGCGCCAAACTACATGTATCATTAAAAAAATGTTATGGCATTTAGATAGCATTCTAATAAAATGCACTGAATAGAGAACATCTGTTTATTCTTGACTAATACAACGTTTATCTCATCGAGGTAGAGTGTATATTTTCACGAGTGGCGAGATTTACCATGTCACCGGTTCATAGATAGAAACCAAACATAGCACAATATACACTGAGTTTCTAAATGTGGAATATCTAATGACGGTATTCTAAAAGAAAACGACATTATAAACTTCTACTAGTGACATCACTACATTTTATATGGGGGTTCCAAATTTGGTATGACTGTCTGTTTAACCGGGTTGTGATATTTTTAGTTTTTTAAGAAATGTCAGACAGTCCGATTCAGATATCATTAAAGTCATTCTGGCGCCAGAAGTCTCATTTAAAAGCTTTTATGACTGTTAGATATTATTCTTAAAAAACTGTGATAAGTATATATTCAGTATATAACGTAGAACAGTGTCGACAGTCTGATTAAAATCGACCTTGTTCCTAGGAATAAAATTTGCAAAATAATATATCTACCGGGATACGAACAGTTTTGTAGATTCCTCGCCACAAGGTCTGAGAACATCCCGTATAGGCGTGTGTTCCGAACCAGTTTAGCGCAGCCAAAGCCGAGTCAAATAGCTGACCAATCACATCATAGTATTTAAACGGTCGCTGTTTTGAAAGCATTCAGAAGAGACAAAAGGATAGCTGTTTGGAGTTATCTGCCCCTAGCTTCTGGCACCGAAAGCATTTGTTGGGCATGTTTTGATTGGCTACCTGAATTGCGCTCGAACACGCGAGTCTGTAATCAGACGGTTTGGCGTGGAACCTACGACTGATATGAGTTCGTATCCCGGTAGATGCCCTATTATGCAATTTTTATTCCACGGAAAACCGCTATTCGTCTCGTTTAGGATCACGGGGCTCAAACTGACAGTCATCACTTTTATCGTGGTAATTGTGAAGACTGCATATTAAGCATATTAAGCAAGTGACGGGTTCAAAGATCAGAACCAAACATGGAACACTGCAACTTCCAAACGCAAGGCGTAACTCTTGCCAGTCTGTATTACTGGCTGATTTATCCCTTGTGGTATTTCCCTCGCTTTATTGTGTCAAGACAGTGAATCGCTGCACTAGAAATGCATAGTGGGCCTGGATTTCCAAACACAGATTTCTTAAGGAAATACTGCAAGGCCTAAATCAGCCAGTAATGGAGACTGGCAAGAGTTATGCCTTGCATTGGGAAGTTGGGAACACTGTAGACTACTAAACTACTCTAATACTCGAGTAACTGCACATGTTTAGACTAAAAGCTTGATACTCCAAACAATCATGCTATTGCACATACAGTTGATCATAATCCATTTTATTAACAGTTTTTGGGACACGCTAATGAGCGAGTATGTGCGATTCTGTAGATGTTATTGCAAATCTTTATTTCGAGCAATCAACGGCACGCCTCGGTCTTCTTCTTTTTCTAATAGTATTCCTGCAAACTGCTTGTAAATGTATATGAAAAACATGGTCTTATATTGAGAACAACGTTTGGTAAAGACACGTATACTAACCTTCTCAAAACAAAATGTATTTGATGATGGCAAACGTCACAGTGTTGTTTGAAAACAATAGTAAGAGGCTTTATGGTTCGTTATGGTTTCATTCATCAAGTCATTAGGTACATTGCATCTGTTTATTTATTTAGTTAGTGACTTATTGTTTAGCTTCACTTGGACAATACTGAGACCATAGGCAGCGATAAATTAAATTCAATTGCATTATTGAAATATACAATGCAAAAAAAATAAATAAAAATAGCGACACGAAGGCAGGGAAACATGAGCAGATTTACACAAGGTTGATTAAAAGCTGATTAAAGAAGGTTAACAATTTATAAATAATTATGAAAGAGGGAGTCTTAAATATAGGAATAATGCTGTTTTACAGGGAAGTATCATTTGCAGAAGCCCAACAAAGGAGAATACAGGATATATATGTACTACATGTAACAGTGAAGACCTTATTGATTCTGTCAAACTTTATTTTTAATTAAGATGTTTCAAACCTGATACCTGAGAACCTTTCCTTGACACTATACCAATTCGACTGATTATGAAGCATATTTCTGTTTATCTGTTGAAGGAAGGCATATGGACCTATTTTTAGTACAAGGATAATGGCCCGGTATCCCCATGCTTGGTGCTTTCAGTTTGGACATAAATATGGTTCTATCCAATATGTGTTTATACATATACAAGCTTCACTATCATTAATTCAATAACAGTACACCGAGTACAATATTATTCAAGTCTTATTGGCATTGAAAAAAAGGATAACTGAGTGGAAGGTTGGTGTGTTTATTGACAGCCACTGTTATCGTTTCGTATATGCTTGCGTCGTGCATATAACTTTGGCGTGTAAAGTTTCTTGGTTTTTCCGAAACTGCAGTGCGAAATTATGCACTTGAATTGGTACATGTCTGCTCATGGAGATGTAAAATGACTTTGAATTGAAAAATTCTTATGTTTATTAACATTCAGATTAAAAATAACACAACGGTCGTTTCTATTCGAGATGTTTAGACAAAATCTCGCAGTAAAAGGGGATAATTATTTCGGATAACCCACATGGTCACGTGGTTACAAATGTGCTACAGCCGTGTTTGTTGGTCATATGCTTTTTCCAAAATATGAAGAGGCCAAGCATGATTGGTCGAAAGTTTATTTTGAATTTTCCAACAGTAATATAGGGTGAAATCCAACGGTGTATCAACAACCAATAAGGACAAGATTGAGACAAACGGTATGAAAACAACCAATTAGCATGTTAAGTAGCACTGTCGTAACGGTGTCTTCTTGCTACGCCAACAAAACTTTAAGAAAATGAATTGTTAATCCAATCTTACCAATTATGCATGGCTTAAGCTTCACCCCAAGTGGCTTAAGCCATGCTACTCACCTGACCAATTCAAAACCAGACTGGCTGACATTTTTCACAATGTGGTTAGACATAGTTTTACCCCCCAAAAGGAATTGTTAGTTAAATAAGCAAATGCTTTTGTAAATACATTTTTGTGATTTAAACTGTAAATAAAAGTAGTTGTGCAGAAAATATGTTTGCAGACTTGCCCTCACCTCACCTCACCTGAGATTCCTCTGATAGCTGCCCAAGCATGGTACGGTGCATAAGTCCGGCGTTGTATTTCCTTGTCTCTCATCATCACACCGCATCTGGGTAATTTAGATCTTACAATAGACAAGACAGTAATGTTATTTTTACTACCATAAATTTCATATACATTAGTATATATATTGTAGAGGATAGACACATTACACACGTACACTTGATAGACGTTAGTATCCAAGACAAACATGCATAACCGCTTTATACAGCACGTTGACTTGACATCATCTGAAGTCTTACAAACTTACTTCAACAGCATGATGGGATTAGACCGACGTCGCATTTCCTCGTCTAACACCACCTCAAAGCTATTCATATTAGGGTCGTTGACAACAAGAAAATTATCAATTTACTGAAAGGGACATAATTGTGCAAAACCTATCATCTGATTTGGTGATATAGAAATAAATTGTTATCAAGGTTGCATTGCATGAGTAGTTGGGTACAAAATGTAACAATATGCATATAAATAGTAACATTATTATGTGTTTGAACATACTGATATCTGTATATGCTCTATAAGATACCACATAGACACGCCACCTCATTTTAAATGGTATATAATGCATATTAAAACTGATATACTTGATGGTAGTATATCATTCTCTCAGACTTTTCACGCAAGAAAATCACCAAATGAAAATGGGAGTTAAAAGACAAAATTATGTCGAACACATCAGTATATTGTGAAAAGAAGATTTAAACATTTGTTTCGAATTAATTTATGCCAAATGAAAACCGTAATTTTGTGAAATTAGATTGAAAAGGAAGAAGAAATACTCTTTTGAAATAAGATGAAAGGATATGACGGATTACCATTTACCAGAATTCTAGTTTTGATAATTGTCATAACATGATATCTGGATCACCAGTGGTTTAACCAAAAGGTCAGAATAATATTTCCATTTGCGATCAAACGGGAAACGAACCCTTAATTATACTTAATCATGGCGTCAGGATTAATTGTATTACACTATATTTGAACGATGTATTAGAGTTAGTTACACTATAGTGCTCACCCCATGGTAATGAACAGGCAAGTTGTTCTTTTCATTAAGTGATTTGAGAAAACAAATTACTTGAAAAGAGTTTTCATATAAAGTACGTGGTCTGTGACCTTTGGAGATTCTGTTCAGGAACCGTCTCCTGATTGTTGTCTCGAGACTACATTATTGGACAATTACTTCTTAAAAGCCTGAATACAATTAAGTTTAACGTTGAAGTTACTCCCTCATAGATACGATGTTTTAAAGTCATATCTATTTAAAACAATTGGCACTTTCCCCTGTGTCGCAGCATGGCAATAAAAAGGGTGTTTTAATTTAAGTGTTAATGTTAACTTTGTCTGTTCCTGATTGCTGTCTCGAGATTACATCATTGCACAATTAGATCTTAAAAACCTGAAATAATTTCATTAACAGTTATTCACTTATATGAAGTACGATTTAAAGTCATATATATCTCAAACAACCGTCATCAGAGTGTGACAATTACCCCCGTCTGCCAGCATGTTGACCAAAATGTGTTCCTGTGTTTATTGTGTCTGTCCATATATCATAAAATAATTATACACGGCCATATAGCTGTCATTGTTGCAATCGTATATAAGTACACTATACAAGTGTAAAAACAAGTCCTGCTTACATTTTGTACTATGAATAAGGAAAACAAAATACGATTAATATTTGCAAAATGAATGAGTTGACTGCCCTCCTGGATTACTTGAATACCAGAACTAATTAGCTACGGTTTCTGAACTATTCTATAAGTAGATTTCAAGTGACATTTTCACCTTTCAAAGTTAACAGATGGAATGTGTCCTCGGACAGATAATGATTGAAATAATCTGCAGAGAGAATTTAAACCATGACTGTCCTAGACTTTAGAAACATGTTATACATTTCGCTTTACTGCAACATTCCAGGATGCTAAGGTTTCCATCAAATGTCATAGAAACGCTACATGACATATCATATTTTGTTATAGCCTGTGTCTTCGGAAATACGAAATGAAAATGATCTTGCACATATTGTACATGTTTCTGTTTATGTTTATTTTCTACAAACCAGATATTGTTTTAAAAGAAAATATTGAGCTTATATCAATATCTTATTCATCAATTAGAATTGAAAAGTGGTCACAGTCACGTTCCTTTATATCATCACAATAATACACTACTATTGAACATTTATACATTTAATCACACTGATGCCAATTTGATGCCATTATCTTATGCTCACATTTGCACTTTAAATGTAAATGTGTTGACTAAACGGTCCTATATGCTTATTTCATAAACAGACCGTGTATTGTTTTATCACTATATATAACATAACCTCGCTCTTTTACCTTCAGATCAATGCTCACCTTCAACAGTTGATTTCAGCACCTATAATTGTCGAACAATCAATCTTCTCTGTTCAACAGTGTTCCGTTACACAAAGTCATCGATCTTGTTACCGATGTCATGTGTGATCACTTCAACTTATTTCAGCTGAACCTGGTATTCACTTTTAGTCTCTGTTGTTACAACATAAGCGAGACTTGTGAAACACCATTCACTCTGACAATCACTTCACCTCTAGCATGTGAATGTCATTGATATTGGAGCATTTTGATAAGTTATATTCCAGGAACATGTATTGCACAGAGGAATAACTTCAGGCTAGGTTTCAGTTTGTTCTGATGAAACGTATGTATGTCTTACTTGGTTGACCGTTCCATATTACATACAATTTAACAATTAAAAACAGAAAGAACAATATTTTCTCCAGTCTTAAAATACGCTTTATTGGTAGAATAAATAAATTATTTATAATTTGTCGAAAACGAGTCTGATACTTATTCTTTTCACGAAGAAATATAAAGATAATATTGAGGTGCACAACTTACAACTCACTGTCAGTTAATATGTGCATGTGATAAAATACTATGATACTTTTGAATTTTAATTCTTGCAAAACGATCGTGAATAAAATCATATTTATCAATATGCAAAAACAAGTGATTGTACATGTACATTGATATAAAATTATTTTCGAAATGTTGTCCTTTAAGTTATATAATTACAAAATTACAATTATGTGAAGCGATATAGATATCTTAATTTGGGAGATAAACCTACTGTGTTTGAAAATCAGAGACATGTTATACTGGATAAGATAAATAGTTGCGTTTGTAAAATTTCCGGGATTCATTGCTATTCAACACCCGCAAATTTAGTTTAAAACCGACGGCGTTAGCAGGAGGTTTTAAACGCTGAAATTTGCGGGTGTTGAATAGCAATGAATCCCGGAAATTTTACAAACGCAACTATTTATCGATATTGTAACATGACCGTTAGTTAGCAGGCGTTTTGAAACGAACTCTCTTTTTGCGTACCTATCTCTGAGTGGAAAGGACTTTGCGACTGTTCCATTTTTGTTAGAGGTGTGGTCAGGTCAAAACAAATGTAAATACTCGGCGTAATATCTACATTGGCAACAATTTACACATAAGCTCAAACAGTGTCACTCAACTATGCAATCATAATATCCACGTATCCTTTTACATGGCGATAAACATTTATCTACGACATCAACACAGTAAAATACCTAGGAACAAAAATCTTAAACTTGCCCTAACCCATTGTGACAATGACGCTAGCATTGTGACGTCAAAACGGGTGATCACTATGACGTCATGCCATGGCAACGGCTTTCGGTAAACACAGCCGCATGGAAGAAGGCTTCAAACTTGGACAAATCCTACTTGTTTAAAACATTTTAGTTACTTGAAACTAATTAATTTTGAGAGTTATTTGTGACCTATACTGCTATACACAAGCAAGAAAATGACAATGCCACCTGTCAAATTTGAGAAAGGAGCAAATATTAAGAGAAATTGAAAAAACAAATTTTGAGTCGGGCCGAATCTTGTGAACACGATGTTTATGTTCGCGGTGATTCGCCCCAAGTAATTTGTGGGTATTCATTGTAATTCAACATAGGCAAATCAACCAATCAGAATCAAGGATACACCGAAACCATGTTACAATTGATAGCGAGTAAATTTAAAATTGAAACCGAACGCATATCAATCCATTCTACCATGACCGTTTTACCATGGGACATTTTTTGTCAGATGCTGACAGTGCGTACAACGGCAGGGCGCGAGCACCGAATTACGTTCGAGAAATCCTTTGTGACAACAGCAGCGATTTCGTACAAAAAAATGTTGTTGTTATACACAAAGTTTTCCCCCACAAGTTCTCTTTAACCATTTAAAAAAATATAATATATGTGTCATTTATTACGGGAGTTTTAATTTTGTTTTCCTAACATTCGTATTTCCTGAATTTCGCATTTTTGGAATAACCGTCATAAACATATCACGTGACGTTCAAAATGGCTACCGTTTGCAAGTCGCTGTGAATGACGAGATTGAGGACTTGTATTTATTAAAATGAAGTGTTCCAAGTGAGGAGGGTAATTGTGTCATTCGGGTAAGGAAGGCACATTCTAGTTATACACGTTGGTGTGCAGATGATATGACATATGTATTTCTTATTTTGCATTAACACGTTATGCTCGGTTTTCAGATCCAACTGACCATTGCGTCATTGCGTTTGCTCGCTTTCTCAACTGCATTACTGTCGCTGTTTGAAGATCTTGTCACTAACGATGTTTGTCTTGCTAATCTATCATTTAATGTAGCTCTGAGATTAATTTGATTAATATCATATATTTTGATTTCAATAAGTAGAGCACACTTTAGAATCGGCCGTTTGTTCGGATAGATTGCGACGTCACAAGGTAGATGCGTCACTACGACGTGAAGCGGCGCTAAAATCAGAAGAGGTTCCATCCAGAATTGATCACGTTTGATTTTTTTCTGGAGAACCAATCAGAATCGAGTATTCATCAATGTCATGGTAGAATTCCCTATAATCTCTCTTTCTTTTATTATTTGGATTGCAAGGAAGGGTAAACATTTCATCAATGCAGTATATAAGACACACGTGGACATTTCACATTAGTTCGGGGTGTGAATGATATGGCTTAACTACGGGCCGCCAAAGTTGGTAATAGTATATATTCGATTTTAGTTATACTGAGGCATACATGGATATAGTCAAAACGGCAACACGACAACACGGCTACAATCATAAACGGCACATATATGATCACTCGAAAGAACACAGCACCTTTACACCGATACCAAACACTTGAATGTAATCATAAATATGTCATAATTTGTTACACCTGAAATGGGCCAAGGTGCAAATGGTAAATTTCGTATTTAGTTTCCTGCAACTGATGAGACAACGAAAACAAATTATAACTTCTTTAATAGGCATTTAGTAAGATGGAAAGTTTGATGATTTACAACGTTTTTATTTTTAAATGAGCATAACCGTACATCAATACATTACGCATTAACAAAGTAACAAAATGATGATGTAATATTATCAGGAACGATCTAGTACAGGTCATGGGGTAGATGCTGCTTGCCAGAATGTGTATTCTCCATTACGTGTGGGAGTAATACTAAAATATAATAATAAATAATAAAAAAGAGAGGTTAACATAAATCATGTTGGTATTATGGTAATGTTACATATACGTGTATTTAGACACTGTATTACTTGTATTTAAGCAGTTTATCGTGAGCATCACCTATTCCCAGATTTCAATGTGTAAGGTTAGTTTTAAATATCGTTAGCCATGATAAGCTTCAGGCTTGCCTTTGCCTTATCCAGTGCTCAATATATTAAATACAAATATTCCAATGGTTTCAGGAGCTCAACATGTCCTAGATAATGAAATTGCCAGAAGAACACACCGAGAACTGCTCAACACGTGAGAAACCGTGTGGAGTAAGGTTACGTCCTAATCCTTCGATATTAGTGTACAATGCAACGTAAGGTAACACATCAATAAATATTACAACGTATTTTGGTTGTATTTGTAAGATAACTTAGGAAGATGCATATTGTGCTGAGGTCTCAGCACTGAATCACTAAATGTACCTTATATGTCTTTATAACATCGGTAAATTTCACTGTTCGATGTGAAGTCACATACATCTTTATTCTACATGTAAGAGTAGAAAGAAAGACATTCCATCATTTCAATATCTTAATATGTTATTTTGAAATACATTGTTTGGTTTTTTTCTGAGAGGTCAGAAAGCCATTGAGAAGCAGAATCAGGATTTTCAGGAAAACAACATTTTCGATTGTGAACATACATATGGTTGCGAATTTTACTCAACAAACCTGACTTTACTGGACCAGTATTTTGGTAATATTTTCAAATTTCTGCTTTAGAGAGGAGACAGGAGAGGGTATAGATCTAATATCCTTTAAAAGTGAGCTCACTTGTCAATATCAAGAAGATTTAACTGTAAACCCATTTCGATACAAATTTTATATATGGGCGATACAAAATACATTGGTTCATAATAGTAAATTATATTTCTATAATGGCCTGATAGTGCTCCATTACTACACCATGGTTAAGTAAGTTGATATTTGCTGAGTGTGCTGGCTCCTTTATCACGTGGAATGTTAGCCCATCACGTTTTACAAATATGATACTGCCTTCTTGGTATTTTGCAGCAGAAGTTCTCGTGGGTGAGATTTCATTCTAATCCTCCACAATGAAACAGATGACACAATATAAGAGGCCGATCGAGTAGTGTAAAACCCCCATGTGACTACAGATGAACACAATAAAGGTCAAGTTAATCATGATACTAAATGATTCCTACATGATGACTGACATGGAATTATAATTTGTAAGAGATTCAATGCAACGTGACCAGAGTTAATGTCTGTTTTAATTACACAAGAACATCATAATCTTTTAGTGATACTTGCAAGATAAAATCGTGAATGTATTAAAGTGATCTATGTACATGTACATGATGTGACATTCACTGTACAGTGTCTTCAGACTCGAAGTATTTGGTTATTCAATCAGCATAATTGTTAATAAACATTTCACTTAGTATTTCAATATTAACTATATTAACAAATATAGATAAAACGTTAATTTATTCAGAAAATTAAAAACAAAAGTATGTACAGTTCAACTGATCCGAGTCCACATTCTATGGACGTTTAGCATCATGACCTAAGAGCGATACATGAAAATTTAATAAAATCGTTATGTCATTAACATAGTTCATGTACTTGTACATGGTGCGACATTATACAGTGTCTGAGCTTACACTGCCATTTTAAGATTTGAGCGAAATATTTAGTTATTCAGTCGGATAAATCTTATAATAGCTAGGCTTATTAGTTATACTAACAGATGTAAAGAAATGTTAAAAATAGTTAAAAAGTACTGTTTTCGCCGACAACTAACTCGTTGATCTAACTGATGATCCACGTGGCAATGCAGGAGATTTGTGATACAACCACGATCAAATAACACATACTGAAACAGCAAATAAAATGAGCAGATAGCACACGATCTTTTAAAAAGTTTATGTTTCGATTCGTAATATGAGCTCTATGACACTAACAGTTTTATTGGCTTTTCCTTTTGCACTAATATTTATCTTGTCATCCAAGAAGAAGAAAAAAATGATTGGGAAGGCAAATGTCTGCCGCACTTTGGGGGAAAACCTCACTTCAAATGTTGATCAAATTGATTCACATTGTGCGGCAATTGAGACATTATTAACTCTGAAAACCTGTCATGATACGTCGGTAAACCTAGGATAAGTTTACCTTTGGTGATGTGTTTCGTTAATTTAAGTGGAGAGACGTAAACATGAACTGTTGTTCCCACTGTAAACTTTGAATAGGTCTATACAACATTGTTTTCCTGGTTAATTGAGTCGAACTGTATTTTATTTGCATGTTGTGAGAAAACCTATTCCATTCCTAAATAAATGCTACAGTTATCTTATAATCATGCAAATAGGTACATTTGTCTAATTTTGAAGCAGAACTTAAGTAACTATCAATCATCCTGAAATCGTAACGAAAATTGAATTTTAAAACATTATAGTATACCACAGTATCAGAGCATTGTAACAACTCATAACACGTATAAACTTCCAATTCAAGTCATTCAACAATCTTCAACACGGGCTAATTAAGCCTTGCAGCATTTCCTTTACTTTTCCAAACTCCAGTCATTTCTTGAATGGATTCATGTGACCAAATGAAATGAAATGAATGGCACGTGCCGAATTACACTACAGCGTAAAATTAATCATAGTTTTCTTCCTTTGTTTTTGTTAATGAAATGAATCGCTTATTGACACTGACAAAAGATCATTTAAATGAGTTCATAGAGAACTGTGCATAAGATCAAACAATAAATTCATCTTTAGACCTTTTTTCCTAAGGTCAATCAGATGTATGGCAAATCTTTACATTTTTGTAATTTCTTATTTTATATCTAAAATAAAAATTGTCTTTGAAAAGATATACATATGCAACTTAATTAAGTTATTTTCTTAGAGTATGTGCCTTTGACTGAACACATCGCTGAATACAACGTGTAACAGTTTATTCGGTATATTCACAGAGCCTTTTATATAACAAGTCACAAGTCAACTATTGGGTTACACAACTCCAAAATGGCAATAATCAAAGTTGATTGGTTGGACACTGTATTTTGTCATCGTAAGGAAACCATAACGAATCAATAACGGATGTTCCCGAATGTCTGTTTCAAAGTTCTTCCTAATGCTTGTAGTAAGACTCTTCATTTGCTCCAGAGGTAACTTATGTCCCTCAGTGTAGGTTAAAACCAGATACAGGGGTTAGGCTTGGAATTGTAAATCCCGAGGTAAGAAAGCTGAGCAGGACAAGAGCGAAGGTAGAGGTCTTACTTCCCAGAAGCTTTCTTGCCGCACGGTTTATAATGTTTAATAGTTCACACTACGTGCATGTAAATGGAATGTGTAGGTTTGATTATGTGCTTGTTGTTGATGATGTTGCTCGATTTTAATTAAAAGCTTGTAGTTATGATATATTTGGCTATATTACAATATTATGAAACATAATGGATGCATCTTTATTTGAATGTATTACCTCTGAGTGAGATCACATTTAAATGGACATTTCTAATGCACTGTAGTGTAAGTATAAGGTACATTTGCCTATACATAAACTCATCGGCAAAATAAACTTATCACTTTTAAAATAAAATTTTGCGATTTATAGAGACTGCTTTAAAATTTAAAATATGCAAAAAACATTCACCAAAACGCATTCTGTGGATTAATAACAACCATCAATCCATGATTTTCAGTAAATATTGTGCAATCGTTTAAAGACAACAAAACAGAATAGTTGGAATTACTCATTCTACACGTGCAAAATGTTGCATAAATACTGACGTCTATGAGAACAATGATGCAGTATAAAAAAAGAACACAAAAGAAATGTGGAAAGCTTCACAACGAGACTGCAACAGCCATTGGTATGACAGAAATGGGGGCCACACAACATAATATTGCAAGACACGTCAACCATCAGCAACTTGTTGAATTGTTGTCAGCGGACAGGCCAGACACAGGACTGTTGAAAATCGAGTCGACTGTGGTTTGGCAGCTTGAATTGGTCTTGTTTGATTGCAACCAACAGCAACTTGTTGAATTGTTGTCAGTGGACCAGCCAGACACAAGACTGGGTTGGCAGCTTGAATTGGTCTTGTTTGATTTGTGGTGAAAAATTCATTGATGCAAAGAGTAGTTACACACGCTACTGAGAACATGTTTTACCATTTCTAGAATTGTGCGTTTTGTTTAAAAACAATATCTGTTACTTTGTAATTTTTTATTTTGAACCCATGTCACTTTTTTCAAAGTTATAATAAATGTACTATTGAGCGATGGTGACTTTATACAGTGGTTAGAAAATGATTTGTGTCATAAAATTGATCCAGATCATATCTGTCTTATTGCCTTTTTATGAGCAACAAAAGGTGGTGATAAGTTTCTTGTGCCGATGAGTTTAGTTATGATATATATTGTCATTATTCCAATTATATGTTTTACATTTTAGGAGAATTGAGAAGCATTTGAAAATGAATTCAGTGCAATAAATGCGCATGTAGTGACAAACTTATTCTTACTTACGTTAAAACAGAAGACCAATACACTGATTGACGATTGTCAAATTTGAAGGGTAAACTCTCTGTCCCAACCCATCGTGCGTTTTTTTTTTGTCCGTACGTTGTTTGGGGAGGCCACGTTTCTGAAAAACGTGGGTGGGAAGTGGGAAACGCAGGGAGGTAGCAAAACCGACGTACGTCGCATGCAAGGTGTAAGTACGTTTCCCACACGAAATGCCTTGCCGTGATCTGCCACGTGCATCGTGGTAAGTGTATTGTAAGTGCTTACAACGTACTAACGTACTAACACCTTGCATGTGACGTACGGTTGCCACGTTATCGTAAGGGTGCCGTACTTACATGTGTTGCACACGCACGATGTCCTTACTTACACGCACGGTGTAAGTACGTGCAAGTGCAATGAACTTAAGTTTTTCAACCCGATTTCAGGCACCCAGAAGGTAGGGGTATAGGGCTGATGCTGCCCATTCAACTCAGAGACTCCCGCCTCTGATGCTGCAAGAGCAGCTTAAAATGGCAGCGCATAATAACTGCAGAAATAAGTGCGCACAACGTACGCTGTACTTGCGGAACAAGTGCTTACTCTGCACTGGCAACGTGAGTGTTGCATGCTCATTTGTCAGTTGAACTTGGGAAGTGCCGAGTAAGCACGGACGACGCACTGACAACGCACTTGCAACGTGCGGAGCACGCACGTGCACGTGCTAAGTGTGTTGTCCGTGGAGTATGTGTCCATATGAAAAACTTAAAATACGCACAGAGTCCGTGCGTTGTGCGCACAGTGTCCGTGCGTTGTGCGCACAGTGTCCGAGAGTGCAAGCACAGAAGTCGTACGTGTTAAAAATACCCAGTTGCACGCAGCTCGCACGCAGCGAAAGTTCTGCATGCACTAAAACCGCTACGGCGTGTCTGCGTGCTCCCAAATACGTACGGTGTCGGTACTTACAACGTACGGCTACCACTATTTTACCCACGTTTTTGAACGTAGACAGCACGTACTTGCAAGTACGGCGGGTTGTGACCGCCGCTTTAAGGAATGGCGTCTGGCAACAGACAAGTTATACTATTGGAAGTGGTTATTCGGAGTGACAGTTATTTCGAATCAATTTGAAGACACGTTTTACGATGATAATTTAAAATTGCTACATTAAAATAAATTTTAAAAAATAGTTATAGGAAATATGATGAGCTTCCCTTTTCATCTCAAATTTATGTTCAGATTGGAATCATTTCGATTTGTAGCAAACCTTGGCAAAACTGTTTCACGAGAGACATAAACTTCTTTTGAAAGAGAAAAGAGTTATATTATCCTATTCTTTACTAACTTCACTTTCATACAATTATCTTTTAAAAACAATGTTTTATTTTCCCATATTTCAAATCAAATCAATCATTTAATCATGATGTGCGTTTATTCATGATATGCGCCTTGATGAAACAAGTTGGAACAGAACAATGTATGTACTTCCTGGTACAAGGTGCTTGGTACGTGTGTTGAAGCCTGTCAGGTGATTTAAACTTGTATCTTTCAGTTTCGTTACAAAAGGACAAAAAACGTACGTATTAACAATGTCAACAAAAACATAGCGAACTTCGTTCCCAGTTACTAAAGGATAAATTACATTAAAAACTAGTTAAAATATGTCGGACATAAGTTTTGAAAATATAATTTGTTTTAAATAGCAGTACATGAAAAACCGCAACCCGAACCGCAAAAAAGGAGTAAACATAAAATCCATCACAGTCATTGAGATCATTATATTGTGACGTGAACACTTCCAATATTTCAAATCAAATCCATCATTTAATGATGTGCGAGAGTCACTTAAACGTATTTTTTTTACCTGCATAAATGTAAAAAACCTAACATCACGGCAGTTTTGATCAATTCAAATGTAAATCTGTTAGTCTATCGTATAATTATTATTCAATATACTATCAATCTAAGAGTGTTTGTTGGAAACGGTAATAACATGTCATGGCATGGCCGTTAAAAAGACAATGCGGTAAATTTAAGCGCTTTCTGTTAGTTTATTGATAAATCTATGCTTAAAAGAATTTAATGCATATATTTTGTTACTTATTCACAACAACAAAATATTGTTGTCGCAAAATGTTACCGTAAGTGACTTTGATTTCTTGGTACCATCTTTCTTTCACAAGTCTAGAATATAGGGATAAGGCGTGTTACAGTGCAACGCTCTCCAATTAGATTCGAATTATGTCTCTTTTCTTAAAAAACTGAGATAATACTAATAAAATAGTTCCCTCAATACTCTCTGGTATGTAGGTTGAGCACTGCAAAGCAATTACCTACGACCTCACTGCGTGTGCCTCAATTAACATTATCTTTGAAGCTGTAAAGGTTAAATTCGTAAGTGTCAGCAGAGTCTGAAGAAACTTTCATCACACTTTACAACCTAAATGTGTCACGTCATGCATACTTTATAGTTACTCTTCCACGTGTAACAAGGTTTCCAATTGTGCTATGACCTCACGTCTCTGAAAATATCCTATCTTGGGTTTGTCGTTTTAATTGGATTTACAATCTATTGTTCCCTGACAGTGTGGTTGACCTCTCGACTTTTGTTTTTAATTGTCAGATTTTTTAAACAACTACCTTTCTCAACGATAAGCAGAATGCAATTTATATGAGTTTGCTGAGAAACGTAACTATCCAAATTATCCAAAATCTTCACATAGCTTAGTAGCTTAGAAGCTGCAATCGAAAATGTATGATTTTTATTCGAAAGATAAGGTATGCATTATATTTTGACTTGAAATGTCAAAATATCTATTTATTGACTTACACAAATTATGAATAGTTCGTAAATGACGTTAATTTCTGAATGGGTATCAGCGAAAGTTTTGTTTATCAGGGTTGTTACGAAAAGGTCATACGATTGAAAGTGTTATTCCAGTAAGAAGAATAATATGTTATTCCGGTAGGAAGAATAATATGTTATTTCACTTAGTGAAACTACAGATTTTATTTTTACTAATATATACAGTATTTCATTATTTACCATCTGATAAAAATAGTAATCTACGTATTTAACATATGATATAGTTAAATAAGGATATTCACATACATAATGATGGCAGTTGTTAAAAGTAATATATTTCCAGCAAAGAAACATTGCTAAGAGGTCGGGAATATTCTATTTCTCTTTCACAAAAAACATCTTGTTAGGTAAAACTTCCTGTTTCCTTTTTTTATGAACATGTCAAGTTTCAGGTAAAGTTAATATTTCAGTTTAGTACAAGAAGAAAAAAAACATTTTGCTACAATCAGCAAATTACCAAATGTCCTCAGGGGAAATCAACATATAAAAACCGGGATATTTTACATTATGCAATTATGTATTGAACACATGATTAAACAGATTAAACAATCCATACTTCGCTGGTGAAATACAATTGGATCACACATATAAGAACAGCGACAACTTGCTGATTTCAAGAGTCACAATGATTAAATGAAGTATGATAGGAGTATTCCTGATGAGGGGTTGATAGATGCAGATGTCCAAGTTGATGTGGTTGAAAGAGATAATTGTAGCATGGGGGTTTCTTCGTAACAGTCTTTTTAGACTTAAAACTGGATCATGAATAGTGGAGAACTATCTAGATTGATCCACATATTCACTGACCGATCTAGTCATAATATACTGGCCCAAAAAAGAAACGCATAGCGAAAATGTGTTTTTCAAAGTATGATATTTTTAAAATTAAGGCTTGAAATTTTGTAAAAGTAACTGCTATAACAATTTCTTGCACTTGGACACAAAAATTTGTCAATTGCCGCCAAAACGCAGCAGCTTGAATCCAACCTGAAAAAATGTGCATGGAGAAAAATCCTAAAGCATGTTGCACGTGCAAATACGGGTACTTAGGCTTGATACCGATGGGTATAAAACCTGGGTAGTCCCATTGCGAATCACTCTCAGATGCTCCGTATACACGACTCTAAAGATGCCAAGACTTAATGAAGAGTGCAGAAACCAGGCCATTGGACGTCTAGAAACTGGCGAAAGTCAGTCAGCAGTAGCCAGGCACTTCAACGTTACTCAGAGTACCATATCTCGTCTCTGGCACCGCTACACAGTCCACAACTCCACGAGAGATCGACCGAGATCCGGCAGGCCAAGGGTGACAACTCCGGCGCAGGACCGATACATCCGGGTGATGCATCTTCGCAACAGGACAGTCAGTGCCACCTACACAGTCAACAACATTCCTGGACTTCGTAGAGTATCAGCGCAGACCATCATCAATCGCATTCGTCAACATGGGATACGTCCTATGCGACCATATACAGCGCCATCTGTGCAACGCCATCATCGTCGTGCACGTCTGCGATGGAGCAGAAACGTTCGCCCATGGACTCTATTGCATTGGAGAAGAATCTGGTTCAGCGATGAGTCGCGGTTCATGCTCTATCGCCACGATGGTAGGATGAGGGTCTATAGACGGAGAAATGAACGTTACGCTCAACACTGTATCCGTGCAATCGATGCATACGGTGGAGGGAGTGTAATGATGTGGGCAAGCATATCCTTTAATGGTAGGACAAATTTGGTTCACGTGCAAGGAAATTTAACTGCTGTACGCTATCGAGACGAAATCCTGCAACGTCACCTACTTCCCGCAATTGACGTCAGACGTGAAATTTTTCAACAGGACAATGCCAGACCGCATACTGCGCGTGTTACCATGGATTATCTTGCCAACAGCAATGTGAATGTACTGCCATGGCCCTCCAAATCTCCAGACTTGAACCCAATCGAGCATTTGTGGGATTTGTTGGATAGACGGGTACGACGTCGACAACATCTACCGCAGACGCTTCAAGAACTGACCCACGCACTGCTGGATGAGTGGGGAAGAATTCCACAACGCCAGATTCGACGACTCATTCAATCCATGCCCAGGCGATGCAGAGCAGTGATCCATGCTCGTGGTGGTAGCACCCGGTACTGACTTCGTCACAGTGATGTCACAATCACAGACGTCCACAGGAGGATTAAATGACTGCATTTAGTGGAGGAGACATGCATTTAATGCTGTGAAAAAATTGGTTGTTGTATATTCCATATTTAGTGTGCAATTATGCTGTTAACACATGACAATAAACTCTGATTTTTCTGTTATGCGTTTCTTTTTTGGGCCAGTGTATAATAATAATTGGATTCTTATATTTCGCTTTTTCCACACCCTAAGGTATGCCCAAGCGCTACAATTATTACCCTGAAGGAATTGTACTTTCAAAGCTGCTACTAACGCTTCGTCAGTACTCAGTCAGGATCCAGGTACCCACCTGTACAGCTGGATTGACTGAGTGCAATATGGATGAAGTGCCACACCCAGGGACACAACACCGTATCTGCGTGTCTCCACTGGGATTCGAACCCGGGTCGATGCTTTTTCCATTATTTTTCAAACCAAACACATCCAAAAAAATAGCTCTCGGAAAATGTGAACATCGACATATATATACTGGACCTCTATATTATATTCTTCATTATTAGGAGAAAACATTTAGAATATGTTTCGTTAAGAAGCAGTTATTGAGTTTCTAAATGAGCTATGATACATAGCTGTATGTATTACCGTTATTGAGAAGAAGATTGCCAAAGACAAGAACCTATAAAAGATGAGCATCCTCAAAATAGCAAAAATACATTATTATTGCTGAAAACAACTATGGGGGATGTTGTTGTCAACATTTTGGTAACGGTTTTGTTGACTAATCTTGATTAATTTTAGAAATTGGGGTTGTAAGATTTTCCTTCTAGGGGAGATACATTTAACTTAGGAATGTAGTCAACAGTCAACAGTCCCCTTTGAAAATCTAAAAACCATGTAAAAAGATGTAATCCTTATTTCGATTTCTTAGTTAATTAAGGAGTTATTAATTTTGAAATGTCATGAAAATGCACAATAATACATATCTTTGGAGGCCTAGACGATGTTGTCAATGTTTGAACCTTACCTATCCTACGTTGTCCTTGAAATTGTCGAAATGACTATGTAAAAGTTCCATTACCAAAAAAAAAAAAACAAGTACTTGAAAGCTATGTCTAAATTACGTTGATATATCAGTTTAAAAGGAGCTGTAGATCATGTTGGTATATTTAATGGTTAAAGCACAAATATTCTCCACAGCAACTAACCCTCTAAAAGGCTCAACATCACGAAATCCAGAGGAAATAGAATAATAACATGTGATTATGGGATATAATCCATTTAAATGGACACTTTCAAATGACCAGAACTCTCAACGTGTCAAAGGGAGTAGATTAAACATATTGTTGGGTATGATTAGGTTTATGATTATATGTTGTACCTTGGGAAACACGAATGTGGATATTTATATACAGCTTCAACCACTTCTTTACAACGAATTAAAGTCTCGAACAACACAACAAATTGAGAAATCAATTCATCAAGACCTTTTTGAGATAGATGAGATGAAATGTAAACTGTAAAGGAAACTGTATACTAGCAGTGTGTTTTCAAAGACGGAAGACACGAGAGCATAGACACTTGCTTTAAAAGTTATGATCAGTTGGTATCACAGTATCACACATAAAATGTACTATACAATCAGGAACAGATTGTCAGCATTAAATTAATACAGTGATTAATCGAATAAATCGAAATCGACATTTAGAACAAATATATCGCGGTTTCATCTCTCTGTAATGTGCACGTGAGTATAAGCTGTACATTTTCACTCTAGGTTGGTCAATCGTATATACTTATATACTATACTATATACGACATTCAGGCACAAGTGTCGTAAATATAGAATGACATAGACACGAACATAATATTCTGTTTATTACCGAAGTCATAGGCTGGCCAACCGTCTTAGGCGCATTGAGAATGCAACGTCATAGACAAAGCAAGACGTCATAGCATTGTTTATGACGTCACGTCACCAGGAAAAAGTGATAATTTCCCCTAGTGCATCGTATGAAAAATATGAACTTCTATATGATTGCCGTTGTAGATAATAAAGGAATTTATGCAATATGCTAATAAGGTCAAATATACAAACGTTTTCCCCAAAGCCGTTATCCCCCCTTAGTGCTTCATTTAATAACGTTGTGGGTATCCCTGTGCCACATTAATTTGCCGTGACGTCATGAAAAATTGATACATTTTATTTAAATGGCTGTATCTTTTTTGTCCGGCAAAATTAAATCATAAAATTACACAGACAGATTCACAGATTAATTTCCTATTATCAGATGTAAACAACTTTAATATTTATTTATAAACGACGACTGTCAGTGCTTCCAAAGTAGAGCGTTGTCTTTTTACGGCAAACACGCTAAAAATCACGGCTTGCTGAGAAGCGACAATGCATAGGAACTACGATGATGATGTTTTTATATTGGGCATCGTAAAAAACTTAAAACAGTGTGTAAATCCATAAGAGACAGGCTTTATTTTGATATAAATAAATATTTTTTGCGACGCCTGTGAAGTCTACGTGGTCAAATTATAAAAATGTAACACTCTGTATCACAATATCGGGCGCGCGCTGACGTTGCGCATTTGTCTCTGAATTCAACGAAGCTCACACAAATGGCATTCATTTCGTACCTTGATTTGTTATCACACGCAAATTTCTATAAGTTTACACCTGTTTAATTTCCCTCATTTTCATATATTTTGAGCGGTTTTGCTTGTCCGTATCGTGTATTAGCATTATGTGACGCGATAGAGTTACCATGAAACGATTTTGTTTACGTTTCGACAAACAAACAAGTGTTTACATAGTGTATGAAATATATTTTGAAAACAAAATTTGGAGATAAAGAAATTGTTTAAACCTGAAGTCAATATGTTTATCAATTCAACTGCCGACAGGCATGACTCATATTTATTAAAGCGGACAGGATTATCAAACAGTGCAATTTTTAAATACATGACCTTGTTTCCGCCCGTCATGGTTTTTTCCGCCATTTTGCAAGACCGTTGTTACGTCCGCCGAGAAATCGATTTTATCTGTTAAATCCATGGATATTTGTGAACTATTACATATTTTACATATTATTAAAATGAAAATGTTTTATTTGACTATGATATGCTTATTTTAAAATCCCCAATCTGATAAGTCACCGGAGTTTACCGAGAACCGACTCGATTCAAGTCACTGTCAGTTAATAAATATCTTCAGAAATCCATGTTTATAAATTTGACTGTAAACCAAAAGTTTATTTTTAATTATAAAAACCTTATTATGTATGATTTGGATTAGAAATTGTACTTTACATGGTAAAATTTACAACACCCACACCGTGACACGCGACCAACGAAACGGCCTCGTCAAGTCTGTCACTGAGCGCTACAGCACTGCCTGCGACTGCTCGCGCTCCCTCGCGCTATAAATAGTGCGGGAAATGCCTCTTGACTCCCCAGCAATATTTATATCCCTTGTTTATTTCTCGAGTGTTACTTGCGTCTCTAAGAATTTTAAAGTTAAATGGTAACTAACATTCATGCAACTGAATTAAATTATTTCAATTGCACCTCACAATAAACGATCGTTTTTGTCTCGGCCAAGCCAGCTTTGTAACGTCAGACTACTGCTTAGGCCACGCCCCTTTTCCTAGAGTTATCTCCACTTACACCATAACTTGTACAGTCATGCTGATAATAAATTTATTTTCAGTTTGTAAAGTTCGTTATATTATGGTATTGTAATAATGAAAATATTTTCATAAAAATAAAGTGATCCATTTTCCGTTAAAATTTAAATATTTGTTGACATACTTGCATATTTTTAAAATGCTGCAGATAGTTCAGTGTGGAGACAATGTATGTAGTAGATAGTGTTACGGTCACAAAAATTAAATAAATGGTTTACAGAATTCTTTTGGCAAAATCTTTCCATAAGAACAGAATAGATTAACAAATAAGTAAAAATCATGTGAGGAGAATCTGCAAGCCAATAAATTTAATGTTTTGCCTTATTTCGGAAAATTAAGTATTTCCATTAGAAATATTATATTATTCCTTATATCGAGAGTTATGAGTTGACTAGATAACATGTGATAACCAAGTCAACTTTTTAAACTGTTAAAAGGACCTGGAAGACACAACACTGTAAAGATGTATTCTAAAATAAAAATACATTTGTTTATATATAAAAGACCAAACCAACCATATCTATCATTTTTCATTCCTGTTTCCAGCACATCACTTTTAAATTAGACATATCATTAAATGAATATAAAATGTGCCAAAACATTGAATATTCTGTGATAAAATAATTTTGCATTTAATTTGCTTAATATATAAGCAGGCAACATCAAACATATCTATCATCTAACCCTTATTTTGTATTCTATTTCAATTCATACATTCACTTCATATAACATCTAACCTGATAAACTCTGAATTTGAAATGTTTCAAAAGGTGATGAGAAACAATAAATATGTTGCTTTTGTGGCCGCCAGTATTTTGTACTTTCTCCTCCTTAATGAACTAGAATGAACACAAAGTCAGAATATGGATACAAACATTTATTCACGCTACCAGCGCATTTAAACAAAATAGAGCCATGGGCCCTGTAGTTCATTAGGACTTGTCAATATAATGCACAATCCCTTGCCTTGAAAAATATCAGTCTTCAAAATTGTCAGTGCATAACAAAAACCTGACTTTACACTAAATTTGGATAAAAGTGGATATTTAAGTATCACAATCCCTGCAAAGATATTCAAGAAAATGTGATCCTTTCAATTGAAATTGAGTAAACATATTCCACTTACAATCATACAAAATACTATAAAATTTCGAGAGAAACAATTCAAATATCTTCTCAATTAACTTTACCTTATTAATAAATCCTGCTTATAAGTGGATTCACAAAGACCTGACAAAATCCCAGTGAACATTATTTCATAGCCCTCAACGCACTGAGACCCCCACTACACCACCCCGTCCTCCCCCACCAATGATAAAGAGATTGACAGAGGAGAATATGAACAATCTTAACTATTCATTTTACAAAGATCTTACTATGAAATGTTCCCAATTAATTTCAATATTTCATATAAACTACAATTGTTTTATTCAAATTTTGAATGAGGATGGTTGATCACTTGCTCTGAAAATAGGGAAAGAAATGATGTTTTTATAATGATTTCAAATAATTTAAACATTCATGATTTTTACTTTAATGAAAAAACTGTGCAAATTTGGCATGAAAGTAATTTACTTTCATGCCAAATTTGCACAGTTTTTTTCATTCAACTTATAATTGTAGACCTTTTTTTCCGGAAAGTATTTTAGACGGATATACAAAGCGCAATTTATACCCCAACTACCTCATAGCCAGGGTTGAAATTTTTACAGTCTGTAATATAAAGAGTTCTATCAGGGTATTTATTTGAGAGAATATACCTGCTTATTAAATTATGTAATAACATGATTGGAACACACTCAGCTTATACATTACCGATGAATTAATATTTAATGATATAATAAAGAAATATTAATAGTGAAAATGCATTGCATGATAAAACATATGAGAAGTGAACCCATTTTTCTGCTACAAGAATGGAATGATTTGCGATGACACAAGGCATTATTAATCTGTAAGTATGTGTAGAACCCCCCTTTTACACCTACTCAGTAATTGCATAATAATAATAATGATAAATTATTGTTACATTTTGGATTTCTTTCAGTATAAGTGTTTTACTAAAAATAAGTTGTAAAATTAGTTAAAGTACATAGTACATTATACATAATTATTATAGGGTAAATACCCTGATAGAACCCTGTTCACAAATTGCACAAGATTGTGGGGGTGGTTTCACTTCAACAGTGACTGGACGGAAAGTATGATGAAATATGTTAATTATTTATGAATGTCAGTTACCAAAATAGATTAAAGAAATATATTGATATTCAGTTATTTTATACATTTTATATCTATATTATATTTTAAAGAGATTTAATCAAATGGATATCTAAAACAAGGATGTCAATTACTTTCCAACATTATAACAATTATTTTGAATTTTTAAAAGTTTTGAATTCTCCTCAAAGAGATCAAATTTCATCAACAGAAAGAGCCTGACAGATCATACAGCTTTTCACTCTCAGTGTGAGTGACTGTATGATACTGCCGGAAACAGTGTCTGCAGAGTCCAACTTTACATAAAGGAGCCTTCCCCACGGAAGAGCTCGGCATCCCTCGTCGACGGACTGTGACAACACCCATACAGAACGTTCCTCTGTCAAACCAGGCATGACAGAGGGCAGGACTGCTAAAGTAGTTGTCACAGACAGTGTTGTGTCCCTTGTCAAGGTGGGGCTCCATTAAGTCCATGACCACACTGTAACTCAGGCCTTTCTTGTCAGGTGGTCCTCCTAGGGTCCTGCCTAGGTAGATGCGGACTTGATGGGTGTAGCCTGTTCCAGCCTCGGCAAGGATCCACATCTTCACCCCCCAGCGATGGGACTTCTTCTGGGCCATGTATTGCACTAAGTGACTTCGTCCCTTGAAGCCGACCATTCTTTCATCCACACAGACACTTTGGGCCAGCCTGAAATATACAATAGATTGTACACTGTATCAACATAATCAATATCAAACAGTTCGACACAAGACACATTTACTAGCTTTATAACAATGTCGAAATATTATTATTTTGAATTCACTGCTAACAAGCAAAAAAGTGAGCGTGGCTCACTACTACCCCCGACTGTTAAAGTTTGACGTCATTATTTTACTTAAAGAGAGAGGTGTCTGCACACCTAAGAATTGATGAGCTATGAAATGTAATTGCTAATTGTTTACGTAAAAATAGGAACAATAGTAACTTGAAAAGGTATGGGTAACATAATACACTACTGCTATTACCACTGATCACTGACCACAAATCACAACACAGAAGTAGCTTCATTCATTCTAGCTCCGAATATGATGAGGTAAAAGAATATTAAAAATCGCCAAAAATTCAAAATTCACCAAATCTCCTAATGGTGAAGAAGACATACATGTGCCAAATTTGAAAAGGATGAGATGAATAGTTTTTCTGTAATCGATCGGACAAAAATGCTCATAATATGACCAAGTTAAAAAATAAAAAAAATTCGCCAAAAATTAAAAAATTCACCAATTCGGTTTAAACTTCGCACTGCACCTCTCCTAGTGGTGGACAAGACATGTAGCAAATTTGAAAAGGATGAGATGAATAGTTTTTCTGTAAACGATCGGACAAAAATTGTCTTCAACATCATATAATACAATCATAATGAGCTACAGAGCCCATGGCTCTATTTTCTTAATGACAATTGAGCCTTGGGGTTGTTTTTTTGTCACAAATGTGGTACTAGGATTAAATCTGGTAGTAATTTGTTTTAACTATTTGTGATTCAGAATAAAAATTAAGTTGCAGCCTTTCTGTTTATAAATATTCAAAATTATCAATTCTTACTTCAATAAAACACAACTTACAGCAGGTCGAACAAATCAACACCTCCGTCTCCTACTCCTAGCTGCCTATCAAAGTAGGCAATAGGCAGCTCTTCCACACCTACAAAAAAATAAATATATCATGTTACATGATTCAATTTAATGAAGTACAGTTTCACTTATTATTTTTTACTCAAAAGGCCAAAATTGAGCAGAGCTGGTCTGTACGTCTTACTAATAGTTATCAATTTGTATGACCCTTCAAGGCCTTGGTTTGTATGAAAAAATACTTATATCAAGCAAAAAGGCTTACAGAGCCAATGGTTCTATTGTTTAGATCTTCAATCTTAGATAATAAATAATTCAAGTACTGTGGAGGCTGCATAGCCCATGGCTCTATTTTTATAAATTCTTATATTTCAAGACATGTTGTTTTATCAATAAACATTGTACTTAATAGGGGGCGGGTTAGCGCGTTCGGCTTCGGATCAAGAGGTCCGGGGTTCGAATCCAGGGGCACGGCAACTTTGTCTGCAGTAGAGAACTGCTCTACACGCAGTAAGGTGTGGGTGCATTGCTACACTGAATTTCAGCATAGTACCGCCGGTGCTCTCAGGTTTCACCGCAATGCATAGCCATGTGGCGTTGCGGGCTTTCTCCCTTCCATAATACTAGCAGCCGCGATATAAGTGAAATACTCTTAAAAGTGGCTTTTAATCCCAACTCACCTCACCTGTACTTAATATGCCATAGGATAAAAACTAGGTATTAAGAAATGTTTATTTTTACAAACATAACTCAATAGATTGGAAATATTAAAGTTAATTTATGAATTTGAATTACCTGGAGGGTTGACAGGACCACACTCTGCATGGAAGCCAGTTCAATGCAAATGCTCTAATTTCTCAATGTCCAGCACTGAGAACCATGGACCTCGAACCATTGGCCAGCGATGCTTAGGCTGGTGATCAGTGGCATCTAAAAGACAAAAATCATATATTAGAGCTGTGTGTGTATTGTGAACATTATTATATGATTATCATAAATGGAAAACTGAATTAGCTAAATTAGCTAGAAAGTAGGTCTCATCTGGTTTAGATTTATTTAATATTTTAAAAGAAATGAGATTCATTTGATTATGGCAGGATACAAATTAAAATATCTTTGTTTAATGTAGACAAGGGTAAGAAATGAAATGTGCACCAACATGACCCCTACCATGTTTAAAATGTAAATGTGTACAGAATGAGGCACATTTACTGATTTGCTTATCATGTTGTTTACTTTCAGTTAATGCGAAACAGATTCTGTTATATATATTTCATGAGTATTTGAAGAGTTTCAGGCCGAGGCTAGTAAAAAATTACATTGGGTTTTCAAAATTTGGATACTGCTAGCCCCTGTAATAGCGGAAACTTTAAGCTGGAGACATGTGAAATATTTTACTGGTATACAGCAGGGATTTGGGAAAGACACCTTCGACTATGGGCCATTTTTTAGGTATTTCAGTCATACCAAATGTCAAAGGAAATACAATACTTCTACTACTTTCTACTAGTTTCATGCATTAAACAATTCTACTTAAATTTCGACATAAATATGATTACGAAAAGCCTAAACATTCATTTTGAGATAGATTTTTCACATGCGAAATATTTAACTGATATAAATGGTCCATATGTGCTAGCTTAACATGACAACACTGTAATTGGTCCGCTATCTGTTAGGGACGTACAGACGATGGACAAAAGTATTCCCACGGTGACATCATTTGCAATACTTGCATTTTAAGCAAATCTAGGATAAATTATTTTACATAAGTAAGTTCTGGTTGGATCAAAGCAATCTTGATTTTAAATCACCTCAGGTTGAAGCACATAATTTAGCTTAAATTTACTGACAACAATCTAACAAATGTCAGACCTTCTGTAGCTTTACCATACCGCACTACTATAATCTAATGAATAGAAATAGGCCTAATCCTTGGACAAAATTTCATCAAGACATGAGTACGATGAGTCAATCATTCGGGTAAATCTAACTACATATTTATTGAAAAATGATTTATTTATAGATCTATATGAAATAACAGATATAATTCACAATCAATCATTTATTTAAATGGTGAGGGGTGCTTAAGACTTATATGCCTGTCGTCAGCTGACAGTGACAGCTGTCACAATAAAAACTCGTCGGAAAGCTACAACAGAACTACATATTAGATTTGTTATTTTACGGATCTTGGCTGAAATATTGGCGAATATTATTCATAAAGTACTCACCATCATCCACGGGGTCTATGTGTCCCGTCTATGTCCTCTTCAGGGTCTGAGTCGGGCAAGGATACCGACTCAGAATCTCAAAGATCGTCACTGACACTTGAGCTCGACATTTGTTGTTGTTGCTGCCGGAAGTCGTCGGACGGATGTCTGGGCTCATTAATATTCATGAGCTCGTGATCGCTTAATGCCTTCAAAATAACTTGTGCAGGGTCTAAAAATCGCTATGAATAAGTGCATCCTTAATAAAGATGCACATTATAAGCTTTAATATGTCGCATATACTTGCATTCCACGCACCTGTAAAAATATTCTAAATTACGAGAACAATCGAATGTGAACGAGACTTACGTCACGCTAGCTCGTTCCTAACGACAATCAACGGTCCCAGACGGCCTCTGTTGATAGACCGAAGTTCCATGTAATTTTTCACAAATAAAACCCGGAATGTCCCAAAATTATAAGTTCAACTATGAAAATACATAATTATCTTGCTAAATTTATTTATTTCAATAGTATTCTTCTTCATTTCATTAGTGATGATAACATAAACATATTGTCTAATCAACACGATTGTCTGATGCACATAAATGTACTGTACAGTACATGTAACTATAAAAACAAATTATATTAAAATTGTATTTTATGTTAACTCATTATTTTGCTAAGTTTTAAAAGCATGCAAATGTAAAACAAAAGATACAATTTACAATTGAATTTAGCTTATAATCGTAATTATTATATGTACATTAGTATGCAAATTAAGCAATGAAACATGTACTGTTCGTAAATTCCACATATGTCAATTAACATATTAATACAAGTCAAAACTTTTTATTTTGAGTAAGGTTAGAACATAAATAACCAAAGGATACTGGAAATTCTTGTCTTATTGATGTAATAGTTATTAGGAAAGCACAGCGACGGCCCTAAACGTGTGTACATCCGTGTCATAGCGACCGCCATTTTGCAGAGTACAAGAAGCTAGCGTCTATGGATTGCTGATATTTGATTGCATTAACAAATCACAACGATTATGAAGAGGCGTAAATTATAAAAGACCTGGAAGGTTAGGTAAATTACTGTCTTTGTTTCTTTTTCGGAGCGATGTCATTCGATAAAAAGGCGCTTTTCGACTCTGTGTTGAGACAGTATCATGATTTCTGTGATCGCTTAAAATTTTGCAACCGTTTCAATGAGTTTACGTGATTTATTTATGTTACGTGCTGACAATATAGTTGTTAAAACTATTATCTAAACATGTCCAAGTATGGACAGTTAACTAAGGAAAAATGTTCAGTCAATTGATTTGATTGATTCCAAGCATAGGGTCTGTTTCGTAATTTTTCCGTTTGTAGTACATTTCAACAGTAAACCTAAAACTTCCAATATGGCGGCCAATATAACTTCTTTGAAGTAAGGTTTTGAAAAAATGCTATAACTTAGTCGAAAATGATCCAATTACAGTGATGTTGGTACCAAATTAATGCTAAATATTTTTTCAATTACAGTGCTCACATTATACATTAAATCATACATTAATTAAATATATATATTACTCTAAATAGGGTATGTCATGGGATGTACATTTATGTACACCTTGGCACCTCAACAGCGTTTCGTGTATGCACATATGTGTACAGATCGGCACTAAGGGGGTTAAAGCTATCACCGGTTTTCTGCATGGCAAAACAAAATCATAAGCAATGTCATATATTCCATGAGTGCATTTGTCCAAATCCCACCTTTGCCAAGCAAGGACATGTTCAAGCATGGGAGAGACACCATTGAAAACAAACCACGACCTGATCGTCCGAAAAACGGCACAAAGCAAAATAAATCAGTGATCTAATAATGATTTGCCGACAATGGTCGATCTGCTATCATTGAAATATTGAGGATTATTTCAGCCCTAACGGCCACATCTTTTGACACAGAATCAAAAGAGAACACAACACACTATAATAGCTATCTATTACTGTGGATTTCATTTTTCGCACTTAGCCTCCTCACTCGATCCACTTCCGTCGGATTTCAATCTGTTTCAAATCCTCAAAGAAACATCATTGTTTCCATGACTCTGATGTGGTATATGATTTTGTTGAGCTATACTGAGCAATGACCTTCGACCTCACTTCGTGTGCTTCAATTAACATCATATTTGAAGCTGTTAAAGGTTGAATTTACAGAGTGTCAGAGGAGTCTTAAACGAACCAGGAATGTAAATGTGTGACAGCATGAATACTTAATAGGTAGTCTTCCAACTGAATCCAAGGTTTCTAATTATGGCATGACTTCACGTCTCTCACATCCTTGCTAGGGTTTGTCGTTTTGAACAGTTGTAATTTGATTTATGTCTACTATTCCCTGGTTTATCACATCCTTTGTTCTGTAAACTCTTGTAGTTTTGTTTATAATTTTTCAACTCATCACAACGCAGATCACGTCAAGGACGGGGGAATAGAAAAGCCTAGCAATATTATTTCATTAAAGCCACCATTAATTTCATCTACATTTGAAAAAAAATGTTGACGGAAAGTACATTTACAGGCACATTTGATATGTGGCCAGTATTAATAGTATACATTGATATGCTGAATCCCTTTGGCTAAGTATTAGATGTCCTCATCTTTTATCATCACAACATATCTGGGTAATTTAGATATTGCAAAACAATAGACAGAAAAATTATTTTATCATAGCTACTATCCATTTCATATACATTACTATATACTGTAGAGGATAAATACAATTGAATATGTACATTTGATAGAAGTTAGTATCGAAACCATACACGCTCAATGTGTCTCTACAGCACTTGACCAGACATCTTAAAGAGATTAATATCTCAGCAAAATGGATTTAGACGGACGTCTCGTTTCCTCGTCTCACACCACCTCAGAGTTATTCACAACAGGAACGTAGCTATCATTGAACGTACATATCGATCAACTGTGAAGGATATAATGGTGCAGAACATTCTCATCTGATTTGGTGAAAGACATGCATCATTATCGAGGTTGTGTGTGTAGTCCGGAACAAAATGAAACACTGTGAATAAAAACTGTTACATTTGGATGTGTTGGAATATGCCTCCTTTTGTAAATAGTATATACCGCATAGAAAACCTGATATTTACCGGATCCACGTTTACAATGGAACACATCTAAAGCCTATATGTAGTATTGTGTACCCAGAATTGATATAATTATAGACCAAATACTTCATAAAATAGTTCCACTTAAGGATATTCAATATCCTTCTTTCAGACTTCTCATGATATAGCATTACTCAATGTACATGGCGGAACAACATTAAGAAACAATATTATCTTGGACATGTCATTCCTGTATTTGGCTAAAATGGGATTTACAATTATGTTATTGAAAATAAATTACTAGATGCTGAATACCAAATTGAAAACCGTAATTATGTGTTATGAGATTGAATAGGGAGTAGAAATACTCATTTGAAATGAGATTAAAGGATGTGAAGGGGTTGTCATTTATTTAAGGTTTCTTATTTTAATCATTGTTATGGCACGATATCAGGATCACCAGTGGTTTAACCAAAGTGATCAAATGAGATATGAACCCTCAATTATACTTAATCATAGCGTCAGGATTACTCATTGTCAATTAAATAATTAAATATGTTATATATCTCAAACAAAACCATGATTGCAGCGTGGAAAAAATGAAAACATTGGTAAATGATGTAAGGTTGTCTTGGAAAATCTAGTAACCGTACCTTAAGAGTACTGTATTGTCAGTCCCATGTATTTTCCACAGCCAAATATACTGTCTCCTGCTAACTGGATCATAGCATTTATCATTTACAGAAGGACAATGTTTGCATTTATGTCAAAATGAAACCACCTTTTGTTCAATAGTAATACTATAGTCGTTTTACGAAAATGTATCTGTTGACAAAGAAATACAACACTCATATGACAATATGCTTTTTTTGTTACCCTCAACTGCATTGAGTCTGAATGTACTGATGTTGATTCTTGATTAACTGTCTAACACTGTATTTGAACAATGTATTAGAGTAAGTTACCCTGTATCACTCATCCCATGACACAAAACAGGCTAGTTGTTCTTTCCAGCAAGTGATTTAGATAGTCAAATTACCTGAAAAGAGTTTACATATAAAGTGCGTGGTCTGTGTCCTCTGGAGATTATGTTCAGGAACCGTCTCCTGATTGTTGTCTTGAGACTACATTATTGCACAATTAGTTCTTAAAAACCTGAAAACAATTGATTCAAACGTTGAAGTTACTCCATTATATAGGTAGGATGTCATATCTATTTCAACAATCGTTATCAGAACAGGGCCACTTGACCACGTTTCCTAGAATGTCAATAAACAGCGTGTTTTAATTTGAGTGTGTGTGTGTGTTTATTTTGGCTCTCAATATATCACATAATTATTACAAACGGCCAGATTGTTGCAATTATTGCAATTGTTGCAATCGTATTAAACTCTTATAACTCAAACTGACATTTCGGAACATAAAAAAGGAAAACAAATTTAATGAGTTGACTGTCCAACTTGATTACTTCAGTACGAGAAGTTAGTAGGTATTTAGTCGGAACTTTTTTATAAATGGATTACTTGTGACATTTTCACCTTTCAAAGGCAAGAAACGAAATGTGACCTTGGACAGACAATATTGGCACTAATCTGCTGAGCGACTTTTCAACATGACGATCCTAAAGATTTATACGTGTCTTAATTCATTTCGCTTCAATACAACTTTCAAGTATGTTTCGGTTTCTATAACCCTTCATAGAAACGCAACACGACACATTAGGTTTCATAATATCTCCAGACATACAAATAAAACTGATCTTGCACATTCGTAAACTTTTGCTCAACAATGTTTGAATGTTAGTGTCTCTCAAAATGTTCCAATTTGTTCTGATTAAACTACTTATGTCATATTAATCTAAACCTCTTCATATTGCATACAACATAAAAAGAATAAAAAAATCGGCCTCACAAACTACAAAGGGTGTGTCTACAAATACGCCACAAAGCGTAATTGATGTAATAAATTCATTATTTGGTATATAACAAAAATCAAGGGATAGTTATCATGTTCATCAATTCTAGAGAAACTAATTGTAGAATTGGTAGAAAAAAATTAGTTTGACTTCGTACAACTGATGGGATGTGTAGTCAAACCAATGAAATTTTAAAAAACCTCAGATTCTGTACTATGATTAGATTTCTGGTATTAGATTATCCCTGAAAATAGCTCATTTCGGAACTACTCCGGCTTACGCTAAAACTGTAGCACTGGCAATGAAGGAATTTCATGATTTTTAAACAATAAGCTGAATCATAATGATAAAATCTTATATTCTGGTTTTATGCGTATTTTCGAAATATTGTTTTACACTGAAAAACAAATGGAAACCAAAAGAGAAATGATTCGTTATTGCACAAATTATTAGTAAATGATCACTGAAAACTACGAAATACTGCACTTTACTTATTTCATTGACTACATTAATATAGTTCGAAGGTTCGTTAGGTTAACGAGCTGGACACCGACCTCCTTTAAGCTAAAGTTCCATCAAATGATTACCATTACAACACAATGTCATTAAGGTTTTTAAATTATTAATTAGTGGGACATTATTCTGTAGGTCGGCTTTGTGATCTGACAGCTTATATAATGGGCCCAACGTTTTATCCAAAGGACACTTCACTCAAATACTTCAGATCATTATTTGATTATTATATTATCTTCTTATCAAATAACATTTTCAAGGGGAGATATCTTAGTTTGAATATGCCTGTTGAAGCCTTTTTCTAACAGCAATGACAGACATTGTTTTAATTGCACAGTGATACCAAAAATATTCGACCAGAAGGTAATGAAGTTTTATAAATAAATGATTTATTGATTTTCTGGTGTTTATCCGGCTGCCCCAGTTACTGATGACAAGTACTGTATGTCTTGCTGCCTTTGCCAAAAAAAGCAATTAAAAAGCGAATTAATACAGAAGTTATCAACGAAACAACCTCCGCAACCTCTGTCAAAGCTCAATTCAGTGACTATATTTGTCTGCCTCAGAATCTCTATCTAAATACATGAGTTATATAGTATATTCATATTCAAGTTATCATGATTTTTTAAGCATTATAACATGTGTTTTTATGCACATTTTACCTCTGGTATATAGTTTAAAATGATCCATTTTGGATCACTTATTATCGTTCTGTTGAGCACATTCCCATTAAGCAAAGCGAAGATACAATTGATTACACATGGCTGTCACCCATAGTTACCAGTTCCAATGGACGAGTCCGTCTGTCGCCTGAAGGCATTCCTCTGACTGCTAGTCAGTTCACATTTCGTACTCGTGAGATTCGCATATTCTCTAAGTGGCTCGAAGACCGCGGTCACCTGTTGTTTTGGATATTCGTCCAAATTGCATTTATTATAAAATTTATAGGGGTTATATAACAATTGAACAATAACAATTTTCGTATTTGAAATTTATTATTGTCTATTCCATTGCAAGATCTAAATCACCCAACCTTGATTGCCAACATTGTATTCATCTCTTTTTTTGCTCTTTTGACACCTTACGTTGATCTTTATACGTGAATAAAAAGAGAACCCAAGTATGTGTATACTCTTATTTACCAAACCTTAGTAACGTTATAAAATACCTAAATTATAAAGTAGATAACGGATGTGCAATGTTACATTACTGGTGATTCTATTTTGTTGTGATCGACTTTGTGATGATGTCGGACCTAAACAAAGCATTTATGAATAGTTTTTAAAGGGGCAACGCGAGGTTGTCATTGTCTTTCCGAAGGAAATGGGACATGAACATGATACTTCCACACCCCTTACCTTCATAAAAGTCAGTATTTGTTGGTCAAACCAATCACCAAGTTGGCGGAAAGGTTGTAAAACTTACAATTGCAATTGGTAATAAATTAGTGATGACATTAGTCTACCTTATACAATTTGGTTATCACTGATAATATATATTGATCACAAGGGAACAAGCTTTGTGGGTATTTTGCTACTCCTTTATATTAAACTAACAGATACTCATTCATATTTGAAACTTTTTTAATGGCGAGGGGTGTTTAAATATAAGTGTTATCATTGAGAGACAATATTGATACAACATCAACTGACAAGAGAACTCCCCTTTCAGGTTCTTTATTATTAGAAGAATTTAAGGATTTAGGTGAGCTTTGATGCCTAATGGAAATATAACATGGGATGGGATTAAACGATATATTTGTCCTACTTATAGGAATCTGCAAAAATAGGTCCTATCTTCACAATCAATGAAATCGTTTCATCTTCTGCAAGGAGGCTGAATCCACTTCCGGTCAACACTAGCAGGATTAAAAAGAACTGACTTCTAAACTATTGATATAATTGTACAACCATTTATTGAAAATACGCCATACGTGGTCACTGCAACAAGCCTTTGGAAGAGTGACAGGTGCCATGTGATGGGATTATCTTAACACATGTGCTTGAACTGATCCATCAAACATTACCAGTTCGAATTTTCATAACTATGTTCCCAAAACGAGAATCAAGAACACGTAATTAACAGCTACTACAGAGGAGCTACTTCAAAACAACTGAGTGAGTGAGTGAGATAACGCCGCTTCGGTAGTATGACAGCCATTTGCGGCGAGCAAAAACAACTGAAATGAAATCTTTTGTTAGCACTTTAAACATAAATATTGAAATATTGAAATTAAATTATCATTGTCATCATCTGCTTTTTGTGTCTGCTAATTACTTGTGTAATCATATATTAAAATCATGTTAATCATGTTAGATGATTTGGCGTTGTTTTAAATCCAACTAAGCAATGATATCCGTATTTGATGATACATTTACACTATTTGAACTGTTTGTTTGTCATAGTCAACTGGTTATCCTGAGCCTATTGTCAGTTCTGTTCCTACAATACTAAACAATGAGCATGTTGCTGCAATCTATTTACATGAATAATTACCTTGATGGCTCTAAGATTGACATGATCTTCTGACCAATTGATTTTCTTGAGATCAAATAATGTATTTACATTTAGTGAACCAAGGTGTGTCTAGTAGTTCCTTCCATTGTCTTCACACTGTTTAACTTAAAAAACACTCTTTTAATCGTTTCATTCGTGATATTATTCAAATTGGAATCATGAAAATACAACTGTTTGTACAATGCGTAAGCAATGAGTCCTTTGTTTCAATCTCATTATCAGAATAATTTTCTTGATGGTTCTGAGCTTGACGTGATCTGCTTTGTGAAGGTGAGAGACGGGAAATGAAGCGCCGGTCTAACAGCATGCTGTTGTTGTAGTAACTTGTATAATATTTCAGGTAAGGTCAGGTCAACGGTTCTGTGCAATGATGAACCAGTTCGCTATGGATATGTTGGCTTAAAAGCTTAATATTATGCAATGTTAAGAATCAGCAGATATTCCATCATTCAAAGTCATGTATCAGATAGCCGTCCGTTATGAATAATGACTTTGTTTAGGTTTGATAATTTGTGATTCATTCCACTTTTAGTAACATAATTTGGTCTGTAAGATGTATGCCGTGCATCCTGCTTTCACAGTGTATAAGTTCAGGCAATCATGATTTGAGATAATTAACTTTATCCTACCTCATGTAAGATCATGCCGATCCCTGATTGGTCCACATGACAATTAACAAATATCAATAAAAACCGTCATTGATAAATTTTCCCGAGGGTGATAAATGTTTTATATCCCGCAACATGAATAAAGCATGCATCCACGTCAATCATTCCATGTCTAGTGACACAAGTTAAAGGTCATAGTTTGTCAGTCGATAAACTGTTATTTGTAAAAACAATTCTTTGTTTTTGTTAAAGATATGTTGAGACATGCGGTAAGATAAATACGTTATACCATTCAGTTTGTTCGGGTGACATCGTTATTTATCAAACCCTTGTTAGTATTTATCCAACTCGCCTACGGCTCTTTGGATAAACATAAACGCGGGTCTGATAAATTACGATGTCACCCTCCACTGAATGTTATAACTTGTAATAAGTCGATTATGATAGACGTATGTGTAATCAAACAGACATCAAACAACAAAAGGTTGTCATATATATCATAATATCATTTTATTAAAGATCTTTAGAATATATAGTATGAAAACCAAGTTAACTTTATGACTAATGTATCTACATCTGTTTTCTGAGAACGACACTATTTTGTAATCCAATACAGGATATTCACATAACGTATTTCCCGTAAGAGTGTTAAGCTAATCTCACGTATGTAAAAGCGAAAAATCATCTCAGAAAAGTTATCAAACAGATACGATTATGAGTCTATTCTACGATCTGTAAATAGATTTATGAAGCCAGGATGTGCCATCAAACACATACATCGATTTATGAGAAAAGTGTATTCTCGACCAGCAGAAATATTCTATCACGATTGAAATAATTATTTAAAACTATAATATTTCTGTCCACATGTATATAACACTTATGCACATGAATACACCATGAATCATGAATGCATGTATATATATGTAATGATTAGTTTAGATTAGAAGAATGAGATCCTATTAGTGCCACAGAAACGAAATAAAATTGATTCATTTGTATCATTCACGTGTAACAAGTTATGTAATCATCAGTAATGAGGTATAGGTAAAGTGCTTCCCCAATAGTAAATCGAATTTTTAAAAGTAGTGAAATGTGGCCCTTCCTTGTTACACATATTAGATTCAAATTATAGAGAATAGAGAAAAAAACATTTTTTTTAAATTATGATATTTTAACCTTCCTTGGGAAACATATTATATACGAATTATAGATTGTATGAAAAAAAAGATATTTCCTTATGCAAGTGTCATGTTCTTATCGTATAACTTAAGTATTGTATTGATGTATAATCATTAGTGTTGCATATTGACAAAACTTGATTTTAGAACGTTCTGCACCGACATTGAGACTTTCAGTAGATCAATAATTTATAATCTACATTTTGTCACAATATATCATCAGGATCACCAACGGTTTAGTCAAAATTTAAAAATTATATTTCAATTTGCAATCAAACAACAAATGAACCCTTAATTCTACTTAATCAAAGTCAGTATTCCATGTTCCTCCCAAAATCAACTAATATTTGAAAATGCCAGTAGCTATGCCATAAATAACCCTGTTTATTTCACCGTTGGCTGAATCATAGCACTTACTATATATTTAAATTATATATATTAGTTTTTGATTCTCATATAATCTACTATTCGTATATAATAATGTGTAAGGGTCAATATTTAATAAATTGTATTTGTGAAATGTTTTCATTTCCCACCTCAATTCAACAAATA
Organism: Gibbula magus; assembly: GCA_936450465.1. Taxonomy (NCBI): domain Eukaryota; kingdom Metazoa; phylum Mollusca; class Gastropoda; order Trochida; family Trochidae; genus Gibbula; species Gibbula magus. The sequence goes on from OW388291.1 coordinate 2,928,221, forward strand.
GATACACTTTGTATATTATACAAACTTGGAAAGTTACAATTAGTGCAATGCTGTGAATGTTTCAATTATACTATGGCAGAAATAGTCTAAGTGGTAACATGAGAAAGCGACTACAGTTATAAAAGACACACGTGGTGTTCACTGCAATCGAAAGTACCTGAGCAGGGTTTAACTAGAGGTTTGCTTTGCCGTATCCATAGACTAAAATCTTAAATACAAACATTTAAGTGGTTTCAGCAGCTTCACATATCCTAGAAAATCAAATTGACATGCCATGTTGTTGATATATGCTGTTGAATATGTTGAGAACACATTTAGAAACCCTGTTGAGTAAGATTACATCCTATATTAGTGGGACATGCGACGTAAGATTACAGATCTTGCTCTTGACTGGCCTAATACCTGGTAAGTACAGGAAGTCAGCATGTAAGCTGAATGCAGTACTGAATGTCTGAATCGAAACATTATGGGTGTCTGTATCAGCCAACATTGTCCAATTAGGTAATGTTTACTTCTTCATTACAAGTAGGTGGAATTCGGGATATAATCTTAACCTGTTTCCTAATTTATGATACTGCCATCTTGACATTTTACACCAGAAAGCTTCGTTAGTGAGATAGTGTTCTAATCCTTCACGATGAAACACGTGATATGATATAATAGGCAGATCGCGTTGCGAAGTACATCCCCATGTGAGGACAAATGAACAAAACAAAGATGATAACTTTAAAAGCATCGAGTTAATCAGTACTAAATTGTTTTCCAATAATGATTGAAATGGAATTAAGAGAAACATGTGAACAAATGTAACTTGTATTTATATCCGTTTGAATTACACAATAAATACCATGACCGTTAAGCAATAAATGCAACAGCTAGTATTGCAAGATCTGAATGAAGCGTTTGCTAATACATTTTTAAGAAATAAGGTTAGTAAAGATTCCACATATCTATTTCCTTATTAAACTTGTGTACAGATGTGTTTATAAGCTTACACATAAAAACAACAACTGATCATAGTCCACATTCCAAAGAAAGGTTCCCCTACAACTAACTCATTGATCTGACTGATGATTCACGTGGCAATGCAGGCGATTCGTTATAAGAAATCTCTGATACTAACACTTTTATCGGGTATTACTCTTACGCAAATATTTATCTTGTAATTCAAGAATAAAATCGATTCGGAAGGCAAATGTCTGCCTCATTTTGGGGAAGAATTTTGCTTCAAATGATGATCAAATTGATTCACTTTTGTGCGTCAATTGAGACATTATTTACTCTGAAAACCTGTCAAGATACGTCGGTAAACCGGGGATAAGTTTACCTTACTTGTTTGTTAACTTGAAATGGTGTTCCAATTGTAAATGATATGACCACAGGACCCAATCCATTTGAAAGAATCTATTCACCATTGTTTTCCACGTTAGATAAGTTAAACTGTATTCTACGTGAATATTGTGATAACACTCATTCCATATCACAGGAAAAGCTAAAGTTGTCTTATAATCAATCAAATATTAAGCTATGTCTACTTTTCAAGTAGATGTCATTTAATTATCAATTTGAAAGAAGTTTTAAATTTAGGAAAGTTTAAACAGTCCATTATCGGAAGTATCAGAACATACAAATAAAGTTCAGCTCATACGATTCCTACGCAATTCGTGCCATTCTCTTACTCTGGTTTATTTTATTCTTGCAGCATTTCCTTCACTTTTTGTGTTAACATAGCCGAGCACAGCGCCTGGAATGTTCAATGAGCGCTGATTCGCTAGCACAGAAAATATTGACGATCTGCAACAAGGCTTATATCAGCCAGTGTTGCATCATGGGGCGAGTAATAACTTGCATACGCAGTTGTAGACATATAAACCCAGGTGGGCTTATCGCAGGATTGTTGTACATATGTTTTACTTCTCCTCCAGAACTACTGCGTCTCCAAAGCTAAAATATCTTGTGGAAGCACACCCCTCCTATGTATCAATAATAATATGTGATCAGTAGGTTTGATCACCAAAACCTTCCAATTGACACAGGAAGCTCAACTCTTCAGTATTGCATTTTTGTTGTATGGAGATTAGGTTTGTTCCTTTGCTTTTGATATTTCTCAAGTATGGATGTGACAAAGCGTCTAGACTCTATACTTGTTAGTTTAGTAATGCTAGGAAGCTCAAGTATATCATCTTTGTCGGATGGAGACAAATAGGGTCGTGGCAGAGGTGCAGTTAAACATTATGCACATGACTGTGTAAATTGTGTAATGATGTAACATCCAAGTCGGAATGGCTTCAAATAATGAGAAGGTCAGGGGTTAGAGCATTGTTGAGCATTTGGATTATTGTATTCTTTTGTTTCAGAAAACATTTCCTTTTAGATCGTCAACTTTATATAAGTATGCACATCCCTCTGAGCTACAGAATGAACAGTTCTTTTTTTTCAGTTAAGGTTGTTCGTGTTTCAGAGGAGTAAACAGATATCATGAATACGTCCCAAAAGCAAGATTCACTGTCTGTTTCCCTAGAACTGAATGTTGCAAAATAAGCTAATAAACGAGTCATTTCACGAGACCGAATTAAATGAGTGGCACGTCCCCAATTACACTACAGAGTAAAATCCATTATCGTTTTGAAGAAATAGATGCCCTTTTCCAATCTGACACGACTTCATTGTTAGAGGTTCCTTTGAAAGCGAAGTCGTCCCACTAGAGATTAAGGAATAGGAAAAGGAATATATTTCTTTTCACTTTCGATTAATGATATAAGTTAGATTTTAATGATTATGTCAATTATCACCGATCATACTGTATGTATATTTTGCAAACGATATTGCAAGCAACGAATTTATCACTTATCCAGGTTAAAATTCTATATTAAAAAATATAAAAAAGGAACAGTTGATGTTTACTTTTATAAGAAGAAAATGAACAAATATCATTCAATAGAAATGGTGTTTTCACTTACGAAGAGGATGTGCTGTGACATAATCTAATTGAACATCTAATTGAACCTTCTGTGTAACTGTGACATAGAGGACGTATAGAGGGTATCTGTCTTTTCCAGACTAATACCATGTTTATCTCATCGAGTGAGGTAGAAAGGTTATATTACTTTATATATAACTTTTTCACCTCACGAGATGAGATAAACATGATATTTGTCAATAATTGACGGATATTCTATTTATTATCTGATGTTATCCTTGTAATTACGTCCGAAAAGGGTCCCCTTCGCGCCGAGTGGCCGCTAGGAACAGCCCGTCACCACAGTAACACTATGACGTCATAAGCCAATTCGCTGCGTCAGAACATTGTTTTAATTTCTTACTTTGAAGTTTACACGGGTTCCCGAACGTTGGTTGGTTGAGAGCGCGGTCAGGTGATCAAAATTTCGGGGTTCATTATCCATGAACTCTTGGAAAATCGTTCATACTCGTGTGAACGTTTTCATGTCGTGTGAACGTTCGACGGTACTGTAGCGTTCTTTCCTGATTCAGCGTGGTTTTGTTAGCAAATTTCCAACGGTTACCATGCATTTACCGACTTATTTGATTGATTAATATAAACTCAATATCATACTGCCTTCTCAATTGTTAAAATAATAAAACATTTCAATAAAAGATCGCGCATAACTGTTTGATGATGAGCTAAGCGATTCACAAGGCCTATTTCTAGAACCGAACGGCGAAAGACATTCACGGACGCTGGCTGAATACAAATATGCAATCTATAAGCAAATACTCACAATCTAATCATTATGAACTAACTGGATTCGGATGTGAGCAGTCATGGTGATGAAATATTGCTTTTCCGACTGTTGTTTACATAATATTGACGAGGTGACAACAGCAAATGGCGACCTCCATGCCATGACGTCATTCAAAGGACGGATAACTCTGATCTCGTGTAACTGAAAGATTATATTTTATTACGCTTCACTCAGCATGGTGAGTGCCGCAGGTTTCATCAAACAGGTAATCACGAAAATTAACGTAAGAAATTATAAGAATTGAATGTCAGTTTGTGTGTTTGCACTGGAAAATAAACGATGTCAAAGCGGTATTCAAACCCTCAAGTGAACTTGCTCGCAAGCTCGCCGTTCACCGAGGTTTGAATCCCGCTTTGACATCGTTCATTTTCCAGTGCAAACACACAAACTGACATTCAATTCTTAAATGACGTCAAATATGAGTCACTGGTCGCAGTGAAAATATAAGTTATTTTCAATGTAGCTTGATAGATAAATCCCAGTATATCATTGCTTCTCGTGACATGATAATGACATGACAATACATGCTGCATATTCGTTGGTCTATGAAAATCAAAGTGTAAATATAAAGGTCATGTTCCAATGTAATTTAAAATATGAAATAGGTGCGTGTGTGTTAGCAGACCATAATCCAATTAAGTTTGCCATCAAGTTTTACGACTTTCAAAGTTATAGTTTCAACAGCAAATAAATCGTTCCTATAATCTAGAGAAAAGTATATGACCTTTTAAAATATTCCCTGTGTCCAATTACACAGGTGAAAGAATTCAGTTTGTTTTTGTTGATGAAATGAATCACTTCTTGACACTGACAGAAGATCATTGAATGAGTTCACAGGACTGTGAATCGTGCATAAGATCAAACAATAAATTCATCTTAAGATGTTTTTCCAATGGTCAATCAGATACATGCCAAATATTAACATTAAGTCATATGTTATTTTCCAGCTAAAAGAGATTGTAATAATGGAAATTGCCTTTGAAGAAACAAACACATGTAACTTAATTAAGAGCCACTTCATTGTTTTAGAGTGGTGTGTCAATGTCCAACCATTATGAATACCTTCTGAAATAAATGGAATAAATGCTGTTATTGCCTGAGATTATATCCCTTCCGCTTATCAAACACACAACGCTGAAGACAATGTGTAACAATGTAATCAGTATATTGACAGATGATTGTGGTTTTACAAGAAAAGTCACCCATTACAACTATTGGGATACACAATTCCAAAATGGTGATGAGTATTGTTTATTCGTTTGAAACTTTTTTTGTTTTGCCATTGTAAGGAAATTATTACATATCACATTGTCAATAACATGAGTATCCGCCTGTGCTCGGATAACTGCTCCAAACCTCCTCCACATGCTCGGATGACATGCTTGTGGTGAGTCTCCAGATTCGCTCGAGAGGTTACTTCTTCTAGCCGGTCATATTCTTTCCCACTGTATCGCTACACAAACCTCCTCAAGAGGGAACTGCTTTCACTCACGATGAATAACTGCTTCCAAACCGGCTGACGATTGTCAAGATGTGCTGTAAGAATTGTTTAACCTTTTGCAGAATGTCTCTGCTGTGTATATATACTGTGACTCTTTGTGCTGCAAAAACCTCTCTCATTCGACCAGTGCTCCAGGACACAGGATTCCATTATTTCGGGATACACACCGCTCCAACCAAGCTCTTTTAATTCTTGAGATCAGGTTGGCCTCTTAAAAATACTTTCTGCCCTCAGCGCTGCTGCCTTCTGTAGCACTGACGTCTGTTTGTTGGGTTATAGACGCTTAAGGGCACCACTAGTAGCAAACGGCTGACGTCGGACAACACGTGCTCTGTCACAGTCCTCTAGAGGTCTTCCGTTCCTGACCTGACTTTACCCATTCGGTCATATTTGCACTATTCACATTCACCACTACACAATGCAAAAAAATGTGATGGATTTTTTATTCATCACTGTACTGTTAGCAACATGAGATATATGAATAACTGAAAAAGAACACCTAAACCACTGCTTGATCATGATTATAATATATTCCTTTCAATAACATCATTCAGATAAAAAAAAGTACGATAAAATGATTAATTTTCATTCATCAACGAGATACAATTGATGTGACGGGGGTCTAAAGATAAGATTGTTTTTGTGTTATGCATGCTGCTGTCATTTCAGCAAGGATTCATTGTAATGATCCGCTGTCAAAATGAAGACAAATCTACTTCATCAGCAAACACACAACGGATTTGCTTCAAGATTAAATTGAACACATTGCTCCCTCAACGTGAATCCGTAACAGAGTCCATGACTAGTTAACACGTGGACCTTACTTTGTTTCAAAGACGAATAGATTTGAGAGTTATAGAGATCATGTTTTTAAAAGTAATTGATAGAAATTGCTTAGAGTTTGTTGTGGAAGTGTCGGTGGTTCACAAATTTATAACACATGGATATGTAAGTTACACATGAATAAAATAATCCTTTATATATCATATTTATATTCATTTATTTTAAACGATAACATAAATTGACAGAAATGGCTCAGAGTTTGTTGTGGAAGTGTCGGTGGTTCACAAATTTATAACACATGGATATGTAAGTTACACATGAATAAAATAATCCTGTATATATCATCTTTATATTCATTTATTTTAAACGATAACATAAACATTATTCTATTAGATTCGTTGGATGCGAAATCCCTTTCAATATGTTGTCAGGTAGCAGTGAGCCACCCACAATGCCCATATCTCGATACATCAGATCATACACACTGTCCCACACGAAATATATTGTAATGACCTTTTTTTCTTTATGGAAGCAGGTGCTCGATTACCTATGTTCCTAGCTCACTATGTTTCAACAAACATGGCTATGTGGTCACTCTCGATTTTGTCAATGACCAGCCAAAAGGTCTAACGATAGTAATATCAGCATTTACTTTGCAAAATGGAAGCGTTAGTTTTGTAGCAAGTTTAAGTGTTTCTATCGCTTAAGTTATGTAATATAAAGATGTATTGTGTGTGTTTTCTGAAAGGCCTATGGCGGGTTTTCAGTGGGTTCTGTGTGTCATTTGTCTCTATGTTTGTCATATGCTGGTCAAATAATGATGTAAGTAATATTAAAATAGTGATGACATGGGCTAAACTTGACGGTGAATACATAAATGTAGCAAGTATAATGACAGCACAGATCTCCGAAACACATGATATCGTTAATCACGTAAAGAAACAAGTTAAGTTAGTATGCATTATTGAATCTTTCTGAATTATATCAACTTCCTTGATATTGTATCTATCATATATATTTATATAGGTAGTCTATATTTTCATAATTAATTTCTTAAACGTCAGCAAACGAAATTTGATTTTGTAAAATATTTATTAGAAAAAGCAAAAGAAAGTAAACACAATGGATGTAAATAAATAATTCTATATCATTAACTTCTTTATACATGTTGCAATAGAAGAAATAGTAACAGTAATGCAAAATACTCATAATTTTATAAAACCGACATTATCAAATAGATTAAATGGGGCAGTAGCACGTTTTTTCGCTTAAATAATTTAACCAATATTAAAACATCATTCTTTCTTTGGAAAATAAAGTTTAAAATGAGTGTACATGTTTCTGTAAAGCCATGGGAATCGTTTTTGTAATACAAAATAATAAAGTGTGTTCACAATAAAATGGCCGCCATGCAAGTTTTGCTTTATACGCAACATAGTTTTTACCACTAAAGATAATTGGTTTCTGTAATAAGATGTTTTACCCTCTAAAGTTAATTTAAATGACATAAACTATCATTATAAAAGGGAAATTTGAAAAAATAAATTTTGCAAAAAACGTGCTACTGCCCCTTTAATGTCTGCATATTCATGTTCATTATGATGTTGAACGCAATTGTTTTGAGATTTTGATTAGTGAAAGAAATTTGACTTTTTTGTCTTTGATGATTAAAGGCATCTCAGAGAAAACATGGCGTTTTGACATTTAGGAATTGACTTAAAAATTTATTAAGTTCATGGAAGTATAAACTTTTAAAGACTCTTTGCAAACTGTGTAAATCAGCCTAGCGGATTTACGCCAACTTTGCACCGCGTTTTTAAGTTTATACCTTCATGAACTTCATAAAATTTTGAAGTCAATTCTTATAAATAAATATCCTCATATCCGATGTTTTAAAAAGGTGTCATATCTCCAAATAAACACATTTGCAACAATTAAAGCTGTATTATTTACGCGTATGAAGACACAAGATGTCAAATCAAAACGTCTTTGGATTATTAGCCCCGCGTACAACGCGTTCATCAGCCAATGAAAATTCACAACGCAACGAGCCATGAACCTCACGTCATGAGGGCGTGGCTGAATGTGATGTGACGTCACGAAATTAAGTTTATGCAGGTATGAACTGAATCTCTGTGACAGTGTTCAGCGAATCAGATCCACGCAAAGCAATTGCTTTTTATCTAATCTATGATCAGAACCATTGATGTACATATCATTTAAAATCTTTAAGCAGGATATTGGAAGTAATGAAACACAAGGCTTAAATTAGCCAGTGATGGAAACTGGAACTATTAAATATATAGAGAATCTCACCCAAGTGTCTTCTGATATAAAATATATCAACACGATATATATATATATATATAAATAGTTATTTATATTGACTTTTATCAACGAGTGTTGATATATTTGATATTGTTCAAAATCTACTGTCAAAACGATATCTCCTAGGAGATATCACTTAAACTCATACAAGTGATATGTCCTGTGGAACCAAGCTTTGGGTGATAAAAAATATTACGACTATAACCTCTAACATTTAATACTATTCTCTTATTCAAACATGCATTGAAATACAGATGAAAATGCTTATCACTGTATATGTAAGTGTTAAGAGGAATATTTTGGCTTTTCTTGACTAATACCATGTTTATCTCATCGAGTGAGGTAGAAAGGTTATATTTTCACGAGTGGCGCAGCCACGAGTGAAAATATATAACTTTTCTACCTCACGAGATGAGATAAACATGGTATTTGTCAAGAAAAGACAAATTTTCTATTTATTATATGACCAAATCCTAGCATATTCACCGAAATCGACTTGCATTTACGTTACGTCGGCTCCAGAATGAGCCTGTCGCCTCAGCAACAATGTGACGTCACGAACGTGTCATGACGTCGGAGCATTGTTTTATGACGTCAGGTCATTGTTATATCAGTCACTAGTGACTGATAACACGTTCCATTGTTATTTTCACTAGTGACTGATAACACGGTTTATTTTCATTGATAGATTCCGGTATTTCACCTGCAATCATATAATAAATTATTTTATCGCATAAACAGTCCACAATAAACATATGAAGATAGTTAATGTTTATCATCAAAGACTAAACTGAGGTGCAAAAGAAAGTATATCACTCAGTTGTATTTATCATATGTATAATTTTCAAAGTCACATATCTCGAGTTTTCGATGTCGTATTCAAAAACTGACTAGTTTGGCAAATTAGTCCAAAACATTAAATCAGTCAAAGAATACCTGTACGCGTTTTGGATTTTTTAAAATTAAAATTAAAATATTTAAATTTTGAAATTCGCCAAAATTAATTTTGACAAAACACAATTGTTCATCGACATATAAGACATACTCTGTGTGAAAATCAATAAATGTGCCTCGATCTGCACACATTTACAACATTTTGAACATGGTAGGGGTCATGTTGGTGTAAATTTCATTTCTTACCCCCGTCTACTTTAAATAATGATATTTAAGTTTAAAGAAAGATACTAATAAAGTCATTCAAACTACTGCCGAAAGGTGTTATTGTATCGTGCCATAATCAAATGCATCTGATTTCTTTCAAATATTGAATTAATGGAAAACAACTGTGTGATAAACTTTCTTTTGCACCTCAGTTTACCATTCGCTCCTGACATGACATACCATTTTCAAGACACAATTGCGCAGTTTTCAAATATTTTAGATATATATTGGGAAATGCATTTATTCTTTTTCTTATATACCATTTCATGCATGCATTGTCTTGATATTTTGTAAGAACTGCCCAGGAGCTAGTATTTGAAAAAGTGAGATGTGCGAAAATGCGAAGAGAATGGGTTGTTCACACAATTTAAAGACAATTTTTAAACCTGCTAAATTACATTAATTAATCGATTAAACGATTGAATTGACTTTATATGTAAATTATATTCAGAAGTTTAGTGAATTAATATTTTTCATATTTTCAAATGATATGCATATAAATCTTATTATGCAATTATTTTGGTAAAACGAACACTATGTTACATTCACTAAACTTCTATATAAAATATGTTTCATAGTCAATGCAATCGTTTTGTACTTCTGCTTGGTGACTGGAGATTGTAACCTGGGTGAACAAGAACCCAAATACAAGCCGAATAATTTACAAACTTCCCCTTTTTTTTGTTTTAAGTTTTAATTTGTAAGGATAAGTATATTATTGTAATTATAAAATAGTCACTATGCACTATCAAAAAGGACTGTAATAAAGTGTACATGTAACAGAAAACATACAAGTTTGTGAAAATATAAAACATATCGTTTTCAAATCATAGATGTTTTTAAATGTACTTTATTTGACCCAAACGTTACTTAGTTATTTTTTAGTTTCTCATTTGTCAGTTCATTTCCCTGAACATTAGTAGTGTAATAAGGATATTCTTACAGCTTATTTTCTCATCTCAATCTTTTATTTCAGTTTAATCAAAGAATCTATGTTTTAAGAACAGTTCATTGACAGGTTGATGTTACAAAGAGACGTCTTTAAGTAAAAACCTGTGTCAAATTAACACTGAGGATGAGTAACCCATTGCTTGAATTGGCTGTTTAACAAATGACTAATCATCCATCCACTTGCATTATCAATAATGGAACCGCGGGGGATGTCTAATTCCTTCACTAATCACACAAAAAAACCTTTTATCATTTCACTAGAGATTAATTCCAGTGAAGATTAATTTGGAAAGTATTTCACGTTTCCTTCATAAATGAGCATGACTTACAGCGAATATAGACAACATAGGAGTATATGAGTTCATGATTTTGAACTGTTTATGTACATGTATCTTTCTCACTGTCAATCAGGACTATGATAACATTGATTTAAGATCCCACATTGTCATTCGATACACAGTTTAAGCAAGAGTTAAATAAATGCATGTTTACAGTACAAGTATTGGTTATTTTAGCTAATTCTATGTCTGTAAAAGTACATCGACATCAAAATAATTCTTAACAAACATTTATCAAAAAGACAAATTAAATTGGATGACGTATGAAAGTATTTACTGCTCTATTTACATTTTGTTTGTATTCGAAATGGTGACATTTAAAGTTTTAAAGAAAATTACTTGTACAATGTTTGAGACATTGCATGACTATTTGATATACCGTATCTAGATGTTAATTAGAGTTATTCTTCTGTTACACACATTACAAGACCATTCTGTCACCATCATTGGTCATATAAAGCATGTAAATGTAACATCCCGGATTGATAACCATTGAACTTAGTTTGCATTCGATAATGGAGTTTTTACGATTACGTTAAAACACTAGATCGATTCTAATCGTAAATTAATGTTTACTCAATGAAGTCTAAGTGGTTTCTTGAGATGGTAACATTTGGCAATTAGGTTTAAAATCGGTTAAGTAGGCAAGTTAAATGTCGATATCACTCTCCTATAGAATTAATTAACTTAGCATCGACTTGAGTGATTTTAAACATTCTTTTTCGGAGTGTTATTTGAAAATAATATGTTGTAAAATTTTAACATATTAGCTAAACACCTGATGATTTAAATTGTTTTGACCGATCATATATCATTACGATCAGTGCTATGGGAATTATATGTAATATTATCTGGTATTACTTTTTGTAACCATTCCTAATTTTTCATCCAGATTATTTAGGACAACTGTCAGAGTATTTTTAGCTATAATATTTTGATTGAAGACAAGAAAACCTTGTGTTATGTTGTTTCTGTTGAAGTGGGTTATTGTTTTATTCAGTTGATATGTGCAGAATAAAATTTTCAAATTCGTTACAGCATTCTGTATATATTTGTATTCCATTTTAGACACGATCATTCTGTAAACAGAAAACCTCTAGACAACTTTAACAGAAAGGCTAATTTACTAAATGATTTTTACAAGATTTTAGACACACAGTTTACAGAAAGTTGCAGTAAATAATCGGATTAGACATATCCACTGTAACCACCTCACATAAGGTAAAACAGATTATGTAACAAAGTAACAACTAGTGCTACGTTAGTCAGGACAGATACACATATATCAATTACATTTAACAATAACTCTCTCCTGTCCTCTTGCACACAAACATTGATCTTGTTAACGATGTCATGTATGGATCGATTTGCCTGTTTACAATCTGATCTGTCAATCCGGTAGTCGATGTGGCGACATCGAATTAGAAACATTTAATTGTAACTCTGAAACTCTTGATTCCTTGACACATACAGACACTACACCAGAACAGTGTAACAAGTTCCTGATCATAACCATAGACAAATACCAGGTGTTCATGATAACCTTTATAAATAATAATAGAAATGTTTACAATTCTGTGATTTACTGTATGTGATAAATTGCCTTTCTGATGAATCATCTAAAAAATTATTGTTAAATTATTAACAATTAGTCAGAATCATAGATTTAGCGCTAAATTAATGTCAAACACTGTATTCATTGTTATCAGTTTCGTGTTTAAACCACTTTCTTTATTACATTCTTTGTTTCTGATTCTGCAAACAATTAACCCATTGTGTTGTCCTGTTAACATGAATTGTTTCAATAAGAGTTTTGTTTGATGCCATTAAACCAATGGAACAATTCCTTCTATTTTGCTGAAGGAATTCATCACTTCTTGACACTGACAGAAAATCAATAAATGGGTTCTTTAGTTACTGATACTGTGCATAAGATCAAACAATAATGTTATCTTCAAATGTTTTGTACGGACCTGTCAATCCGATGAATGATAAAATCATTTGACTTAAGGGATATCTTTTAAAAGACCTTAGTTTTTTAATGTGCCTACACAGAAATATCAGAATACTTCTTTTAGATCTTTTGAAAGGATATAAGAGACCGTATGAGTCTTCTAAATGTTCTAAACTGTGATTTTCAATTCTTATTACACGCTTGCTATGACAGGGTTCACACTATACAGCGCTTGTGTTTCCCTCCGTCCGTCCGCGTGTGCGTCTCTACACCCCTCTGAGCAGCCAACTTCGTTTTTGGAGCGTAACTCGATGACTTGGAAACTTCAAATTCGGTGTTGTTACAAATGTGTTTGTGGTGTGCTTTTAAGGGTTAACATTGTGCTGAGCTCTATGTGTTCAACGTCTGTCATAGCCGGAAGCTATACATATATAAAGTCGCCATTGTCCATTGAAATTTATCGTTATTCATTGATATACATGATGGACTGAATATTGCCAAATGAATCAATGGTATTTGAAGGTGATCAGACTTCAGGCTTGCGTATGTAAAATGTGCTCACTTTTGAATAAATTCGAACATGTCTTTGATGAGACCTCGGTGAACAGCGGCAGAGTGCTAATTAAGAAGGCTTTTAGCTAGAGAAACAAGACCAGTAACTCTACACAAAACAAACCATATCCACTTTGTATAATATACTTAATTTGTTTTTTGACACAAAATGAAATTGACAATGTAGACATTAAATATTCGCATATATGTTTATAATGTGATACATTCCATCGTAGATCCAGACAAACTTACAAACGTTAAGTGTATTTCGACTGTAGTGTAGTGTAGTGTAGTGTAGTGTAGTGTAGTGTAGTGTAGTGTAGTGTAGTGTAGTGTAGTGTAGTGTAGTGTAGTGTAGTGTAGTGTAGTGTAGTGTAGTGTAGTGTAGTGTAGGTGATCAGTTCGGACACACTGACAACGTCGCCTACATTGTTTTGTTTGTTTTATTTATTGACAAATCTGAATTCAAAAATCTATATTTGTATAATCAGGCTTAGGTAATATGTTTTAATGTGACAAATACTGCGCTAAATAAATATAAGAGAGATACAATGCCATTCATCAACTCATATTATACGTGGAAATATTCTGACCCATTCAACTGCTACATATATTTCTATGAAACGTAAAAATATTAAGAAATTTTAATTTTAATAATGTTTAAATAATTTACCTTACACATAAAAGAGTTAAAATTAATCAACCTAGGGCAAAAGTTTGCCAAACACAAATACAGTAAAGAGCTATCGCGTATGTCGGTGTGTTAAATACAACATTATGTTTTTGAAAACATACTTATGACATCAATCGCTAGAAAAATCTACAAAACATGTGATTAATAATTTTCATATCACAACAATCCGATGAAATTTGGATTTAAAGACAAGTTGGCCTTAGATTAATGCGCTTCAATAGAATCTAACGTCATATTAGTTCAACCACACAGCAACAAGCATTTCTGAGGCGTGATGGCTTATCAGTTTAACGAGTCGCCACAACCCATATGAAGCTCGTTTTTCTAACTGTATGCATCCCTTCTCACACATTACTGAATGTGACCATTGTTATATTATCATTTTTAAAAAAAATGCTGTCTACAATCAAGAATGGAAAGTCGTCTACCTAACGCGTCCCTGACTGTTTGGTATACGTGAAACCATAGTAATAATAAATATGAAAGAAATTGTATTCAACTGGGTTATTACATTTCATAACCCCTATAGATTTGATAGCAAATGCAATTTAGACAAACCAGTAAACATCATAAGAACAGGTGACCACGGTCTTCGATCAATTTAGAGAATATGCGAATCTCACCGGGACGAAATGTGAACTGACTAGCAGTCACAGGAATGCCTTCAGTCGACAGACGGACTCGTCCATTGGAACTGGTAACTATGGGTGACAGCCATGTGTAATCAATTGTATCTTCACTTTGCTAAATGGGAATGTGGTAGACAGAACGATAATATGTGATCCAAACTGGATCCTTTTAAACGACATACTAAAGACAAAATGCGACATACTAGAGGCAAAATGCGTATAAGAACAAATGTTTTAATTCTCAAAATATCACGATAACTCGAATATAAACATACATATACGTTATAACTCATGTATTAAGATAAAGATTCTTAATCGCAAAAATGTAATCCCTGATTTGAGTTGTCACAAATAATTGAATAGCATTTGTTGCAATTTTGTCATGTTATTTTTCGGTTGTCGTATCTGTAGAGGTTGTTTTTTTATGACTACTATATTAATTACCTTTTTAATTGTTTTAAGGTAGAGGTAGTGAAACGTAACAGTGTCAGCATTTGATGTCACGATCATTTATTAATTGATAAAAATCAGAAATAATTGTGTACCATTCCCCTGAGGATACCCTCTCAATACGTGGACTAAATACAATCTGAAATTTGTTTGAAAAGTGTTGCCTTTTTAATTCTACTATCATGTCAATTGCAGCAATATCAATTGATTACAAGGGAGTGAACTCCCATTCGAAATCTTGATTCACAGAGAAGCATATAATCTGGTAGAGCACAGTGTGGCTGCAAATCAGTAATTTCGGCAAGTTCCAGTATTTCATGATGCCATGTTCACACTACAACTAAAATAGTCATCACTATGGGTGATCACAAATACACTGACTTTACAAATTGCGCCGGACATATGTAAACACCAGAAAATCGGTAAATTCTTTATTTATAAATCTTCATTACTTTCTGATTGCATATTTTGGTATCACTGTACAATTCAAATATGTCTGTCAATGCTCTTAGAAAAAAAGGCTAAGATGAAAACCGGCATATTCAAACTAAGATCTCTTCCCTTCGTTCTTTGATCAGATGATAAAGGATCAACAATGATCTGAAGTAGGTGAGTGAAGGGCCCTTTTGATAAAACGACGTGTCCATTAAGATAAGCTGTCAGATCACAAAGGCGAATTACAAAAGAATGTCCTACTAATTAATAATTTAAAAACCTTTAAAAAATAGAGGTCTCTTCTTAGTCACTGGTTCAATGTCATAATGTTCAAATGACAACCATTCCACGGAACTTTAGCTCAAAGGAGATCGGTCTTCCAGCTCATTAACCTAATAACAGACGACCTATCAGGTGCATCAGAGTCCTGCTATTAGATATTAGAAAATATAACATTACAACACTCATGTCCGTTAGTTTTAAACCACATGCAGGAGTGCATAAATTCCATGCTGAAAAGTTTTCAAATCATGTTATACCATTTTGTGCATAATTTAATTAGTCCAATTTTGGTTTGCTGCCGTACTGGCCTGCCTGTTTTACAATACATCCCTATTTGGGTTTTGATAACATATACAATAACTACAATGATAGCAATAGCTGGTGCTCTTAGTGTGCATGATTTCGGTAGGAAATAAAATATATAAAAAATAATGTAGTCAGTGAAATAAGTAAAACAAGAGTGCAGTATTTCTAAGTTTTCAGTGGTCATTTATTACTACCTTGGGCAATACGGAATCATTCTGTTTTGGTTTCTTATTTGTTATTTGAAGTACAAGAGTTTTAGCGTAAGTGTGCAATTTTCAGTGTTCATCTAATATCATTTATGTGTCATAGTACAGAATCTGTGCGGGTACAGTTTGTTGTCTCGTTTTGATGTCACGGGTTTGACTACACATCCAATCAGTTCCACGAAGCCACATTAACCATTTGTACCATGGCCAATTCATTTGTAAAAAAATTATGTTAATATGAATTTAGTTATGGTTCCAATTAGGCCATTCCGTATTAGTGTAAATCTAATTCTTAAAAAGTGATGAAATTTCGTTGTAAACAGATTATATTCAAATAATAGAGTACATGAAAAAAGAAAACAAGTGTCATGTTGAGATCATATAGCATCTGCAAAATAGTATTAATATAACGTTGTATAATCACCAAAGTTTTCGTATTGGTAGATATGGTTTTATTCAAGATTCTTTTGGCAAGAATTATAACTCCAACGTTTCAAAGTTTTCAAAGTTTTCAAAGCTCTTACCTTTTTGCGTTATTACAATCCTTTCGAAGTGAAATGTTTTATTGGGACACACAGCACGCTGTACTTCTCCAAACATTAGTTTTTAAAGCAATGATGAAAATGATAACTATACAACATTGTTTTGTTAAATACCAAATAATGAACTTATTACATCAATGACGCATTGTGGCGTATTTGTAGACAACTAATAGTTTGTGAGTCTGTTTTTAAAAACTCTTTTATTTTGTATGCAATATGAAGAGGTCAAATAAATAAGACATAAATAGTCTAACCAGAACAATTTGGAACATCGCCAGAGTGAGGCGTGCAATACACGTTGGTAAAATATAACTAGTGAATATGCTCACATATCAAGGACACCCAAATGCTAGAGGTGAATGGATGGTCAGATTGATTGTTGTTTAACAAGTTGTAGCCACGGAGACTACAAGTGAATGCCAGGTTCAATCGAAATAGGGTAAAGTGATTCCACACATGACATCGTTAACAAGATCGATGACTTTGTGTAAGGGGACACTATTGAATTGGGAAGATTGAGTGTTAAATGTAAATCATATCTTGGAAATGATCCCAATGTATGTCTCACTGGTTAGACAATATGTGTTTCAATGGGTTTTCTGAAATTAAATTTATAATCATATGTTCAGTGTGATCATTGATCTGAAAGTGAAAGAGTGAGGTGATGTTAGAACTATAGATGAAACTAACACACGGCATGTTTATACAATAAACATAACAAGTATATAGACATCACTTTGTAGGCATAAAAAATTACATTTGGAGCGACATTGTGAGCAGAAGATAATGTCATGCATTGACGTCAGTATGTTTATATGTATGAGTGTTCAATAGGGGTTCATTATTGTGGCGAAGTGGGTGGCACCTGACCAGGCACACACTTGACTACTATAACTTTGTGTTATTCAATTTTAAGAAATATGTATGAGCATAAGCTCACTATTTTTCTTGGAAAACAATATCAATCTGATTTGTAGAATATGAAACACAAAGACCTTTATTTTGCATTTTAAGAGACACTGACATTCATACATTGTTTAGCAAAAGTTTACGGATGCACGGGCTGTATTATGAAACCTAATATGTCATGTTGCGTTTCTATGAAGGGTGGTAGAAACCTTAGCATACTTGAAAATTATATTGAAGCGAAATTTATCATCCAAAACTTGGTTGCACGCGAGGTATCGTTTTGACAGGAGATTTTGAACAATGCCCTGTTGGCGTCAGCTACATGACATCACAATGATTTTTCATCATCAAGTAATGACATCACAATGCTATGACGTCATAATTATGATGACGTCACAATGCTATGACATCACCGCATTGGAAGCCGAATGGCAGTACTAGTTTTGTGTTAAAGCCTGGGATAAATTTTATCAACTCGTGTTGATATATTTGATATCAGAAGACACTTGAGATTCCGTATGAATTATGACATGTCAAAATGTTAAGGATCGTCATGTTGAAAAGTCGCTCAGCATATTAGTGCTGATAATGTCTGTCCAAGGTCGCTTTTCGTTTTTTGCCTTTGAAAGGTGAAAAAGTCACAAGTAATCCATTTATAGAAAAGTTCCGACTACATAGCTACTAACTTCTCGTACTGAAGTGATCAAGTATGTCAGTCAGCTCATTGAATGTGCAGATATTTATCGTATTTTGTTTTCCTTCTTTTCGAATTTGGTTTTCCTTATTTATGTTCAGAAATGTAAGTACGAGTTATAAGAGTGTACTTAAATACGATTGCAACAATTGCAACAATTGCAACTGGTCGTTTGTAATAAGTATGTGATATATGGACAGCCGAAATAAACACACACACTAAAATTAAAACACTCTTTTTATTGGCATTCTGGGACACACAGGCAAGTGGCCCTTTTCTAAAAACGAATGTTTGAAATATATATGACTTTAAAACATCCTACCTATATAATGAAGTAACGTCAACGTCTAACTCAATTGTATCCCGGTTTTTGAGATCTAATTGTCCAATGATGTAGTCTCGAGACAGCAATCAGGAGACGGTTCCTGAACCGAATCTCCCGAGGATATAGACCACGTACTTTATGTGTAAACTCTTTTCAAGTAATTTAATTATCTTAAATCACTAAATGGAAAGAACAACCTGCCTGTTTAGTGTCATGGGATGAGTGCTACAGTGTAACTCACTCTAATACATAGTGCAAATACAGTGTTAGACAATTTATCTAGAATCAGCGTCACAGGATAATAATCATTAAAGATATATACTATTTCCGTTTCAGACTTTAGGCAGTTGAAGGCAACAAAATAGCATATTTTCATATGAGTGTTGCATATCTATGTCATCTAAAACAACTATGGTTTGCAATTGAACAAAATGCAAACATTGTCCTTCTGTATATGATAACAGTTAACAGTGAAGAAGACCGTATTATTTGAATTGGCCAAAGCCGGTGAAGCAAGGAAATGACAACAGTAGACTTCAGGCACGATTTCTAGCATTTTTAGACCATTTGCACCATTTACCAATGTGTTATTTTCCTTACACTTCCATGATGGTTTTCTTGGGATATATAACATATTATTATTTAGTTGACAATGTGTATTCCTGACACTTTGAGTAATTGGAATTAAGGGTTCATATCTTGTTTGAGCGCAGATGGAAATATAAGTCAATAACTTTGGTTAAACCATTGGTGATCCTGGTATCATGCCATGGCAACCCTTAACTGAATGACAATCCCTTTAAATCATGTAATCTCATTTCAGATGAGTATTTCTACTTCCTATTCAATCTCAATACACTCGTTTTTTGACCATATACAGGTCTCATTAGGTTAATGAGCTGGAAGACCGACCTCCTTTGAGCTAAAGTGCTGAAGAAGAGACCTCTATTTTTTAAAGGTTTTTAAATTATTAATTAGTAGGACATTCTCTTGTAATCAGGCTTTGTGATCTGACAGCTTATCTAAACGGGTCCAACGTTCGTCGTTTTATCAAGAGGGAACTTCACTCACCTACTTCAGATCATTGTTTGATCCTTTATCATCTGATCAAAGAACATTTTATAAGGGAGGAGATCGTAGTTTGAATATGGCCGTTTTCATCTTAACCTTTTTTCTAACGGCATTGACAGACGTTTCTATATTGCACAGTGATAACAAAAATATGCAACCAGAAAGTAATGAAGTTTTATAAATAAATGATTTATTGATTATCTGGTGTTTATATATTTCCGGTGCAATTTATATGGACAGTGTATAATTGTGATGATCCTTAGTGACGAATATTTTAGCTGCAGTGTGGATATAGCATCATGAAATACTGGAATTTGCCGAGATTATTGACTAACAGTCACAATATGTTCTACGAGATGTTAGTACACACGTGGTGAACGTACAACCAATAACATAATGATCTCGTAGGTCACACGTGTGTATCACATTGACCTGTGTCGTAACAACACGACCCCAAATTCCAAAGATCTGATTGGATAACCAATGACCTCTCAGTTAGGGTCAAGTTGAAACGGAACTACTTTTGAGTTCAAACAAACACCTAACATTTCATTTTCACAACTTCATAATGATAGATACATATGTCATAATAGTCTGTCAATGCTTTAGACAGTTCCACATTTGACCAGTATGCAACAATTACGTCGTGAATAGCTGTAACTATCGGCGAACGCACCCTATTTATTTACATATAATTGTTAGAGAGTCGTGGCGAAAAGGTTCGATCATATATTTCAATGAATAGACAATATATTTATTAAACATTATCATATTACTTTGACAGAAATTCACGGAAGCGTATTAGTGTCACGATGAACAAAACATTGTGATACTATCTCCTGCGTAGGAGATAGTATCTCCTACGTAGGACTTAGTATCTCCTACTTAGGAGACACTATCTCCTACGTAGGACATAGTAGGGTTATCTTCTACGTAGGACTTAGTATCTCCTGCGTAGGAGATAGCATGATTGAGCACTTGTTGTTCAGCACGCTCCGAGACCTGGTGTTTTTTACAGGGGCTACGCGGGGTGACCATTGTCCTCCCCGAAGAAATGGGACTTGATACATTCACATCACTTCCACATTCACATCAAATCTGCCGATAAAACTCACGATTGCAACTAGCAGGAATTAGTAATGACATTACATGTAGCTTTATGCAATTTTGTTATCATTGATAATATACATTGATCACTTGACAACAAGCTATGTGGTGTTTTTGTTAGATACTCATTCATAGTGGAAACTTTTCATGTTAAGGGGCTTTTAAATATAAGTGTCATTTTGGAGAGACACTATTGATACAGCATTAGCTGACAAGAAAACTTGGAAACTGCAATTCAGATTCTTTGTTACGGTAGAATGTTTAAAGGATTTGGGTTATCTTTGATGCCTAATGGAAATATAATATGTGATGGTACATTAACAGTTATCTTTGTCCTACTTCTGCGAAAAGTGGTTTGATCTTCATATTCCATGAAATCGTTTCATCTTCTGCAAGGAGCCTGAAACTACTTCCGGTCTAAACTAACAGGATGAAAAAGATCTTACTTCTAAACTATCGATGTAAGTGTACAAACATTAACTGACAATAGAATCAAGAACATACCTTCGTATTTAACAGCTACTAGAAAGGCGTTACTTCAAGAAAATTGAAATAATATTTGAAAACTTTTGAAGTTAGCACTTTTAATGTATTAAATGTTATTAAATTATCATTGTCATCATCTGTTTTTGGTTTCTGCTAGTTGTTTCATATTGATCATATTTTAAATCATCTGTAATTCACGATTGTTCAATGTTTTCATTGTTTGGTGTTTCATCAAAAACCTTTAAGCCTTGTTTTAAATCCAACAAAGCAATTAGATCCGTTTAGTCATCAAAACTACTTGAACTGTTCGTTTTTAATAGACGTGGTTATCCTGAGCCTATTGCAAGTTCTGTTACTACAATACTTAACAATGAGCAAGTTGCTGCAATCTCTTTACATGAATAAATACCTTCAAGTTGATGACTCTCAGATTGATGTGATCTTCTAAACAATTGATACATTTTCTGAATTCAAATAATGAGGCTGTTACATTTACATTTAGTTAACCAAGTTGTGTCCAGTAGTTTCTTTCCATTGTCTGTATCATGTTCATAAGAGAAAAACACCGTTTCAATTGGCCAATAAACTTGATATTAGTCAAGTCAAGTATGTTCGTACAATGCGTAAACAATGAGTCTTTTGTTTCAATCTCATTAACAGAATAATTTCCGTGATTGTTCTGAGCTTGACGTGATCTGCTTTGTGAAGGGGAGAGACGGGAAATGAAGCTGTTGTAGTAACTCGTATAAGACCTCGGGTAAGGTCAGGTCAACCGTTCTGTGTCAACAATTTCACTATGGATATATTGACGTAAACCCATAATAGTATGCAAATGTTTAGTAGCAGCAGATATTCAATCACATTAATAATATTTTTTCAATCACGTGTCAGAAAGCCAGGCGTTATGGTTAATGACATTGTTTAAGTTTTATAATTTGTGATTTGTTCCACATTAAAATAGTTACGTCATGTGGTCGGTCAGATATTGAGATAAGCTATTGCAGCTTGTTCACCAATCCACTTCTTCTTGAAATAAATATGTTCAAACCAGTAACAAAATATTGACACCTTTTATCAAACGTTATATTTGTCACATTAAGACAAATTAAGTCTTATTATACAAATAACATATTTTTAAATTCAGATTTGTCAATAAATAAGGTATTCGATACAATATAGGCGACTTTATCAGTATGTCTGAACTGATCACCCTATCAACTACAGTCGAAATACACCACACGTTTGTAAGGGGTTCCTTGATGTACGATTGAATGTATCAAAGTATAAACATATCTACAAATATTTCAATGTATCTATATTGTCAATTTCATTTTGTGTTAATACACAAAAATTACATCATACAGCGTAGATATGGTTGGTTTTGTGCAGAGTTACTTGCCTTGTTTCTCTAGCTCAAACGCTTCTTAGCGCTCCGTCTCTGTCATCTAAGACATTTCTTTACTTTATTCAGTGAACATGTAGCAGGAGTTAAAATACAAATTTCAACATCCAGGGGGATTCGAACCCGGGACCTCCGGGTGAGAGTCAGACGCTCTACCAGTTGAGCTAAAGGGACATCCCACTAGTCCAAGCTATTAGGAACGCTATGACCTCACCCTGCCACAAACACCCCCTCCACGAAGTGACTCGTCCTCGAGTCAACAATTCGGGAGATATGCCTATGAAGGACTTACATACCTATAGATAAGGATTTACAAACCTGAAAAGGACTTAAAGGTGCAGTGACATTAAGGAATAGTCCCGGCCCCACCTTGGGCGCCAAATGTAGCAGGAGTGAAAATACAAATTTCAACATCCAGGGGAATTCGAACCCAGGACCTCCGGGTGAGAGTCAGACGCTCTACCAGTTGAGCTAAAGGGACATCCCACTAGTCCAAGCTAGTAGGAACGCTATGACCTCACCCTGCCACAAACACATCTCACTATAATCACCTTCATACACACTTGATTTATTTGACAGTATTTAGCCAATCATATCAATGAATGACGACAAATGTCATCGGTGTTATATGAATATGAACAAATAGAGCTCTTCACAACGTAAACCCTGAATAGCACACCACCACCAAGTCATCGAGTTGTCGAGTCGAATCACGATTTCGGATTCTCAAACACAAGCACAGACACACAAGAGAACAGAAACACAAGCTATGTACACTGCAAACTGCGTTATAGTGAGGATGTAATACGAATTAAAAATCACAGTTTACAAAATTTACAACACTCTTACAGTCGCATAAGTTCTTTCAAAAGAACTATTCTAATATCTCTATATTTCTAATATCACCAGTCTGGGTGCTTCTAAAAGGTATCTCTTTAGTTAAATGATTTTTATTATTCATCGGATTGACATGTCCGTAAAAATCATTTGAAGATAACATTATTGTTTGATCTTATGCACAGTTTCAGTACCTAACGAACCCATTTATCGATCTTCTGTCAGTGTCAAAAAGTGATAAATTTCTCCAGAAAAACATAATGAATTCTGCCATTGGTTTAATTGGACACATGGCATCAAACAAAACTATTATTGAAACAATTCATTTTAACAGAAAAACAAAACGGGTTAATTGTTTGCAGAATCACAACAGATAACCAATCAAGGAAGGTGGTTTAAACAGGAAACTGATTATAATAAATATAATGTATGGCAGTTATATAACGCCAAATCTCCACAGAATGTTATGTAATCGGAGGGTGATTTCAGTCTTCTCTAAACTCAAATGTCAGTGTGAATTAGTAACAGGCAAATTTGCAATAGTATTCAAAATAACCTCTTACCTTTAAATAGCATTTTTGTTCAACACTTAACTGTTTAAATGGTTCTGGCAGTTAATCAATGGTCATCTCAAATGCAGTAGAGTATTTAAATATATAATTTGTAAATGGCTTCTTTATAGAACTGAAGAAGAAGGCTTTCGTTAAAAAATTAATGAATTTCGTCCATACTTTAAGTGTACACATTTCTCACAGGTAATGAAATACAAATATTAATGAAACAATTATATACCAATGATATATGAGTTCGTTCGTTTTCATGAAACTTGCTCATTTAACGCATTGTGTATTGTGAAGCTCAAACAATCAGTTAGAAACAAATTAACTAAAACAAACTCGAATTACGAAAAAGTTTTACTTATCTGTTTTAATACAGTAGTCAAAATGTTTCAATAACCAAAAGCTTCTGCTGAGAGTTTTCCATGTGTTGTACATGCATGACATCAAATGTGTATTGAGCAGATCCAGAGGAATTGTAAAATTGTTAAATCGAAATGAACAGATCGATGAAATTACTGTCTTACTGCTACAAATCCTTCCAGAACGTGTCTTATATTCAGAAATAATAGTCTCTACACCTCCTCAAGAAGATATTAATAAAATACTTTGCCTTTAAGATTATCTGTGTGGACAGTAGGAGAAGAACATATCACATACAGCTATTGTGGCCAAATTCATCTCGAAATGGAACCAAACTGAACAGATTATGTTCTTACTTCATTCCTTGTATTTGATAAAGGAAGTCAGCACATGTCTTCAAGATGTGTTCATGGTTATAGTGTGTTATCGACCAGCAGAATTATTATCTTAGTGAAAAGTTACAAAAAATAAGCATATGCTTTCTCGAGTTATTATGATGAACTCCGAACTTAATAAGAACAGGAAGATTTTCTGGATATCAACTTCTTTAATGAGAAAATACACGACGTTTCGGAGTATATACTCACGCCTTCATCAGGTGGAATATAAGGAAGTAACAAAATATCATACATTTATATCATATCTTAATATTTACAAATGGTACTGTACGCTACATCTTAATGTACATTTGTAAATGTGTTTCCAGAGTGGCAATTTACTTATATTTTATCTGATTATGCATGGTATGGAAATCTTTCTCTAAGACAAAAAATAAAATTGACAAAATTGTAAACACCTCCAGTAAAATGTGCGGCTTAAATTTTGAGCATCTTTCATTCCAGTTTTATTCTAGAGTTAAAAAGAAGGCACTAGCCATTCAATCAGACCCATCGCACTTTCTAAATGAAAATTATGAATTTCTACCATCTGGACGTCGTTTCAAAATCTGGCATTTAAAAACTAACAGAGCATCAAAATCGTTTGTCCCATACAGTATACAAATTCTAAATCTTCACACCAAATAGCAATTATGTAACTCTTGAAACGCGACATGGTTGATTAAAGTATGGCATATGTCATATTTAGTACCCATCAACACAATGTATGTTATTATTGTTTTTTTTTTTTTTTTATATTGTATTCATGTATTTTTATTTTGTATTGTATTCTACCAAAGACTCTTTGAATGTAAGACGAATTTCCCATCTTGGATAATACAGTTTTTCTTATCTTATCTTATCTTATCTTTTAATAATAGTCTATTAACGGAAACTCCTTCATTTCATTCTTTTCTCTTATGTAGCAACATGTTTATTACTCTAAGTAATGTTGATAAGATAGTATAGGAATGTTCAATAACAGCTCATCATAGTAGTATATAAATCATAATATCAATAAAGTCACAATGCACAATTTATAATACAAGGTTTGTATACATTGTGTTACACATAAATGTAATTACAGTCAAATAGTCAATGGTCACACAGTTCAACCTCATGATTCCGAATAATTGTTGATAATTTACCAATAATTTAATTAGATGATTCATCAGAAAGGCAATATACAACAACATTAAATCACAGAATTGGAAACATTTTCGAATTATTTATAAAGGCTAACATGGCTGTGATCAGGAACTTGTTACACAGTTTTCTAGTGCAGTGTGTTTATGTTTCAAGGGATTGAGAGTTTCAGATTTACAATTAATAGTGTTGTAACATGTTTGTAATTCGGTGTCGCCACATCGACCAGCAGAATGCCAGATCAGATTGTAAATGAGGCAAAGCGAATTCATACATGACATCGTTAAAAAGATCGATGATTGTGTGCAAGGAGAGGCTACAGAGCAGGAGAGAGTTACTGTTCAATGTAATTGATATCTGTGTAAGGATCCTGATTTACGTAGCACTGGTTGTTAATTTGTTATAGATCTGTTTGTCCTTTTGTGAGCTGTTTGGAGTGATCCTGTCAAATCCAATGAGGTACTTCAACTTTCTGTAGAACTGTGTAGAATTGTGTGTCTGAAATCTTGTAAAAAAAACTTAGTGAATTAGCCTTTTCTGTAGAAGTTTTCTGTTTTTTCTGTTTACAAATTTATCATGTCTAAAATTGAATCAAAGTATATGCGGAATGCTGAAACGAAGTTTCAAATAATATTCTAAACATAGTAACGGAATAAAAACAATAACCCACTTCAACAGAATCAACATGACACCAGGTTTGCTTGTATTCAATCAAAATATTATAGCTAAAAATACTCTGACAGTTGTCCTATATAATCTGGACGAATAATTTGGAATGGCAACAGCAAGGAATATTGGATACTATTATATATAATTCCAATTTTAGTATTGATCCTTACTAATATGTGATCGGTCAGATTTTAAAATCATCAGATTTTTAGCTAATACCTTCAAATTAAATTCAACGACATATTATTTTCAAATAACCTTTGGGAAAATGTTGTTAAAAAGCACTCAAGTCAATGTTGAGTTGATTAACTCTATAGGAAATTGATATCAACATTTAACTTACCTACTTAACCCGATTTTAGACCTAATTGCCAAATGTTATCATCTCGAGAAACCACTCAGGAGTTGTTCAGTAAACATTTCGAGGACAGGAGGACATCATATTTTAGGATTAGAATCTATCTAATGTATTAGGGTAATTGAACTCCATTATCAAATACAGACTGAGTTCAATGGTTATCAGGTGACATTTACATACTGTATATGGTCGATGATGGCGATTGAATGGTGTTGTAATGTTTGTAACAGAAGAACTAATTCTAAAAGAGACAAATCATTGATTACAATTTACAATGCACACTTAGATACTGTATACCAAGTAGTCACGCAGTACAAGTAATTTCCTTAAGAAATTAAAAACCTAAATTTTTTCGAATATTTTACAAATTGTGAACACGGTAGTAACTTCTTAACATCAATAGCTCATTAAATTTAATATTTATTTATGTAATTTGGTAATTGTCAATACATAGACACTGACATATATTTGTTAGGAATTGTTAAGATGTCGATGTACATTTACAAACATAGAATTGGCTAAAATATCTTTCATGACATGATAAAATGTTTTTTGTGTGATCAATGAAGGAATTATACATCATATGTCATTCCATTATTGATAATGCAAGTGGATGAAGGATTAATCAGTTGTTACAACGGCCTATCATCCAACCAGTTACTCATTTACGTTGTTAACACACAGTGGTTTTACTTGCGAACGTCTCATTGTAATCTCTAACCTTTCAATGAACTGTTTTTGCAATATACATTCCTTGATTAAATTAGAAATAAAGGACTGAGATGAGAACAAAAACTTATTTACATAAGCTGAAAGATTATCTTGATCGTACAATTAATGCTAAGGAAAATGAACTGGCATCTGAAAAAAGGAAAAATGACCAATTAACGTTATTTCCTTTTGAATGCATTTGGGCGATATGAAGTACATCTAAAAACATGTTTTTTTTCTCTTAGACTTAGACTACCTTTAAAAAGTGCATAGCAACTATTTTATAATTACAATTATATACTTCAGAGGGGACATTATTTGGCTTGTATTTGGGTTCTTGTACACGATACAATTTCCAATCACCATTCAGAATTACAAAACGATTGCATTGACTATATGAGCATTTACTTGATAGGCGTTGTGGTAAAAATGTTGCATATGTTATTTCTAAAGAAACGACTACCAGAAATCTTATCAGATTTTGTAAAAACTATTATGAACAGTTTAGCAATATTATAACATTATGAAGTTGTACCATTTCTGTATAATATATTTGATTTCAGAAGTTGTCGTGTTACAAAAGAATGGCGATTGTTGAAATGAGACCACAGACATTGTTCAGATTTCGATCAGTGCTTGCTCAGAAAAACATTGAAACAAATATTAATACAACCACGAGCAACAATACAGGCACGCATTCACATTAAAGTGGTGATGACACTACAAGTGTACGTGGTTACGGTGCGCAAGTGAATCAACTGGAAATAGAGGTCTTCATTTAGCTTGGTTTTCATGAATGTTATTGACTCGAATCACAGTTTTTCCACGATTTCAATGGACTTTCATATTGTTTCAGCATAACGTGGAGACCACCATTCATTATATTAAATATATATTTCATCTCTCATTTAAAGGAAAATCAAGTAGGAGTTCATTTGGCTGACAATGTATCTAAACGGGAGAAAACAAATCTGAAAAAAACAATTTATGTTATCACCAAAAGTTCATAATTTACTCTAAAACAGTCATGGCAAATTATAAATGTCTTAATAACCTCATTATTCAATTAAAAGTATCAATACCAACTTACACACATACATTCTGTAATATTAGTCTTCTATTACCAAATTAGTTAGTGAAGTATTGTTTGACATGAAACGGCATATCACATAACATTGAATATGTTCATAATTCTCGTTTCATTTACCCAATTTCTTAAACAATACAACATCGCGAAAAGTGGCATTATCATTGCCAGCCGTTGGTGTGAACATGGCAAACCCGTAACGACCACTAGCAGACATCTTTCCGCAGTAGCGTATTACAAGGTGTGGAATCCAAAAAAATAATGTTATGTTAATGTTAAAAATAACGAAATATAACGAATAATTTTATGTACATGCCTTTAAAGGGGCAGTAGTACGTTTTTTGCAAAATTTATTTTTTCAAATTTCCCATTTATAATGAAAGTTTATGTCATTTAAATAAACTCTAGAGGGCAAAACATCTTATTACACAAACCATTTATCCGTAGTGGTAAAAACTATAATGCGTATATAGCAAAAAATGCATGGCGGCCATTTTATTGTGAACACAATTTATCATTTTGTATTACAAAAACGATTCCCATGGCTTTACCGAAACACTCATTTAAAACTTTATTTTCCGAAGAGAGAAGGATATTTTACTATTGGTGAAATTTTTTTTCAAATACATTTCATCAACTTATTTGAGCGAAAAAACGTGCTACAACACACTCTGGGCCATTTCGATCAGTTACTTTGGAAAACATGAACTCTTTAACTCTCAAATCTATTAGTCCTGAAAACTTACGGTTCATATTGAAGGAGCATAATGTTCACTTTAATCTTGGAGCAATTCCATTGTGTGTCTGTGGATGTAGTGGATTTGTCTTCAATTTGAAAGCGGATCATTAAAATGAATCGTTGCTGAGATGGCAGCATGCACAGTTGCACATCATGCACAGTTGCACATCATGCGCAGTTGCACATAATGCACAGTTGCACATCATGCACAGTTGCACATCATGCACAGTTGCACATCATGCACAGTTACACATCATGCACAGTTGCACATTATGCACAGTTGCACATCATGCACAGTTGCACACCATACAAACATAATGTTGTATTAAGGTCTCCCGTCACATCAATCGTGTCAAATTGATGAATGGCGACAGAATGAACATTAAGATATCGGTTTCATATTATCTGAATTAAATTATCGTCAGTAATTTATTTTAATTTTAATGATCAAGTAGTGTCTCCCAGTAGAATACTAGACAAAATGTGCTCGTCACCAAGTTTGAAGCAGTTATCCGGGCACAGGTAAATACACACGCAATGTGATTGTAACAATTGCCTTACAATGGTAAACCAGTTTCCAACTAGTAAACAATAGTTATCACCATTTTGGAATTGTATAACGGAGTGACTTTTCATGTGAAACCAGCCGTCTGTCAATATACTCACTACATTGCTACACGTTGTATTTTGTTTAGCCGAAAGGATATATTATCAGACAATAACATAATGATCATTTATTGCACTCATTTCAGAAGGTATTCATAATGACTGGACATTGATACACCAATCTGAAACAATGAGGTGTTACATGTGTATGTCTCTTCAAAGGCAAATTTCGTCATGAAAATCTAGTTTAGCTAGAACATAAGATATTACCAAACTGTAAGGATTTGTCATTCATCTGATTGACCTTAGGAAAAAGATCTAAAGATGTTTGATCCTATGCACAATTCTCCGTACTCTATGAACTCAGGTAATGATCTTCTGTCAGTGTCAAGAAGTGATTCATTTCATTAACAAAAACAAACTGAATTCTTTCACCTCTTTAATTGACACATGGAATTTTATAAAACGTCATACAATTGTCTCTAGATTACGGAAACGATGTATTTGCTGTGAAATATATGACTTGAAAAGTCATAAAACTTGATTAGAGTATTGTCTGCTAACACGCACAACAGAAATTGTTTTATAAATGTTTGCGGTAATATTAATAAAGTTTTCAATACAGTACAATCATTTACACACATGTTGTTTTGTTTCATATTAAATCACATAGGAACTTGACCTTTATAACTATACGTTGATTTTCATAGACCAATGCATATGCATCAATTCATAATATAATCATAATTGACAGTTCATCATATGTTTCTCTTCTGTAAATACCATGTAGTTCTTATATCCTTTCTATAATTGCCTCAATACTTCCCGTACACGAACACAGGGTCGGAAAGTACAGCAAGTAATCAAATCATTCACTCCTTACGTCAGTCGGATAGTTCTCCCCGACGTGGTACGATTTGATAAAGAAAAGGGATCAATTTGTTAACAGTTCAATTTAGTATATATCTTTCTTGAAACGATTTGACATTTTAACTTAAATGATTATCAAATCATCAACTATACTATCCTTTCCAGTCTGTCCTCAGCGTCACAGTTACAATTAAGTTACGTCACAGGACATTCTCTTGGGAAGTGAAAACGTATGAACACCGTTTCTGATGTTTGTTCATTGTCTACTTTTGAAAGTAAATGCATATGAAACATCAGTAATCCATTTTAATAGACACATGAAGTGATGATGATGATGATAACTTTTAAATATAGCATTTCAACCTGGATAAGTGTTAAATTTGTTATTTGAAATATTTGAAATTACATCCCTTCGAAGCAAAGTATCAACGATGTGAATGGTTTTAGCATTGACATAACCGTTTAAAGGGGCAGTAGCACGTTTTTTGCAAATTTTATTTTTTCAAATTTCCGATTTATAATGATAGTTTATGTCATTTATATTTACTTTAGAGGACAAACAGCACATTAGATGAACCCATTATCCATAGTGGGAATAACGGTGTTGCGTATAAAGCTAAAATTGCATGGCGGTCATTTTATTGTGAGCACAATTTATTATTTCGAATGACAAAAACGATTCCCAAGGCTTTACGGAACCATGTACACTCCTTTTTAACTTGATTTTCCAAAGAGAGAAGGGTCTTTTACTATTTGTGATATTATTTTTTAAATACATTTCATCAACTTATTTCAGCGAAAAAACGTGCTACTGCCCCTTTAAAGCTTACTTACATCATTAGTCGAAAGTGTAAGATATATAGTAATATATCCTTTCCTTTTTATCTCTAATGGACGACGTCGAATACACACGAACCTCAAACAATGACGTCTTGTAATATTGACAAAGCGCATTCATTTCTTCAAAACGATAATCAATTTTACTCTATAGTTTAATTGGGCACATGTCATCCATCTCATGAGATCACCTGAATCTATTCAAGAGATGACTTGAGTTCGGAAAAGTCACGGAAATGCTAACAGGCTTATATTAGCCCTTGTTGAAGATTGGCGCAAGTTATGACTTGAATGGGAAGTTGATAGGTCTTATGTGTTGTAATTATGTTCTGATACTGTCGGATACTGTACTGTTTTAACATTTATTTTTTTGCAATTCTAAATTTAATTTTCGTTAAAATTTTGATACTTTGATTGATAGTAAAGATCTTCTTCAGTATTATACGTTCTCTACTATTTTCATGATTATAAGATAACTGTAGAGATTCTTTAGACATGGAATAGGTATTATCACAATATGCAAAAAATTAAATTTTGCTTTATTAACCGGGCAAACGATGTTGTATAGATTTATTCAAATGGATTGGGTCGAGTTACAATGGGAACAACAATTCGTGTTTACATGACTTTACTTCAGTTAACGAAACATATCAGCACAAGTAAGCTGAACTTATCCTTTGTTTACCGGCGCATCATGACAGGTTTTCAGAGTAAATAATGTCTCAATTGCCGCACAGAGTGAATCAATTTGATCAACATTTGAAGCGATGTTTTCCTCCAGAGTGCAGCAGACATTTGTCTCCCCAATCCATGTTTTTTTCCCTTGAATTACAAGACGAATATTAGCGCAAGAGGAATACCAAATAAAACTGTTAGTGTCAGAGATTTCTTATTACGAATCGGCACATACAACTTTTTCAAGGATTATGTCCTATCTGCTCATCAAGTTTGCTGTTTCAACATGTAGTATTTGCTCATGGTTGTATGACGAATTGGTCAGTTCCACGTGAATCATCAGTTAGCTCAAACATTACCTCAATGAATGGGGACCCGGATCAGTTGAACTATAAAAAGGTGTGTCTTTAATTTGTAGGATAATTGACATTTTTATATATTTGTAAATATGATTAATAAGAAAATAGAACAGATACAGACATCCACTGCTGACCCTGTAACTTGCATACTGGCGTGGTAATGGCCCAGTGCTGATGTACGGTATTGGCTGGTATCAGGCCATTACACGAATACCATTAACTATAATGACGCAATTCAGGTTGTCCATTTACCGGACCAGTACCATTCCATTTATGGCTTAATTTAGCTGAACCATTGGTTTTCCTGTAGCTTTAATAAAGCATACCTTAAATATGAATATCAAACTCCTGTGAAGGTTGGTTTAGTCATTAGCCCGTCCATTTGTCAATTGTTAACTATCCTTAAGCATATGTTAATCACATCAGTATGGAAACTTATTTTACCAATTATGCGTATGTATAGAGGGGGCAACTATTATTTTTTAATGGTTTTATACTGTAATATGAACAAGTTAACCAAGTAATAACATACATACGTTTCATCAGAACAAACTTGAATCTAGCCTGAAGAAATTCCTCGTGTGCAATAAATCTTACTGGAATGTAGTTAAATAATATGCTTCAGTATCAAGGACATCGAAATGCTAGAGGTGACTTGATGGTCAGAATGAATGGTGTTTAACAAATTGTTACAGCCACGGAGACTACAAGTGAATGCCAGGTCCAAACGTAAATAAGGTAAAGTGATTCCATACATGACATTGTTAACAAGATCGATGACTTTGTGTAAGGAGAGACTGTTGAACGGGGAAGATTGAGTGTTCAATATAATTGCAACCTTGAAAATGATCACAATGTACATGTATGTCTCACCTCTTAGACAATATGTGCTTCAATGTGTTTTCTGAAATTAATAATCAAATGTTCAAAGTGAGCATTGATCTGAAGGTAAAAGAGCGAGGATATATTAGAAATATTTATGAAACTAACACACGGCATGTTTATGAGATAAGCATATACTTATTCTATACACATAGGACCGTTTAATCAACACAATTACATTTAAAGTGAAAATGTGAGCATAAGATAATGGCATCAAATTAGCATCAGTATGATTAAATACACTGTCGGCCAAAAGAAACGCCTACTTGATTTTCATAAAAATGACAGTTGAAATAATTTCTGAAATAAAATCAATGGTGGTCCTCAAGTTCTGCTGAACACAAATTTATATGTAAGTCGATTGAAATCGTGGGAAAACTGTGATTCGAGTCAATCACATTCATGTTAACCACGCCCAATGAATACCGCTATTTCCGGTTGATTCACTTGCGCACCGTACCCACGTGCACATACATCGGTAGCGTCATCACCACTTAATGCGAATGCGTGCCTGTATTGTTTCTCATGCTTGTATGAAAATCGGTTTCAAATGTTTTTCTGACCAAGCACTGATCGAAAACTGAACAATTCATTTGTCTCATTTCAACAATCGCCATTCTTTTGTGACGGCAACTTCTGAAATTTAGATATATCATGCAGAAATGGTGCAACTACACTATGCTCTAATATTGCTAAAGTGCTCATTATAGTTTTTACGAAAGCTGATAAGATATCTGGTAGGCGTTTCTTTTGGCCGACAGTGTATGTTAAAAAGTGGTGCATTATTGCGACGATATACGTGACCACTTTTTAATTCTATTTTATGAAATAGGTACATGTATTTGCAAGCTCAATATTTTCTTTTAAAACAATATCTGATTTGTAGACTATAAATTACAAACAGAGACCCTTGTTTGCATTTTGAAAGCCATTATCAGTCCATCATTGTTCAGCAAACGTTTACGGATGTGCAAGATTTCGTATTTCTGGAGACACATGGTGTACAATGAACACTAATATGTCTTATTATTTATATGAAGAGTGATAGAAACCGAAACATACTGGAATGTTGCATTTAAGCGAAATTAATTTTGCGTTTTTCCGATGTTCAGGCTAGTAATGTTGAACATTCGCTCAGCAGATGAGTGCCAATATTGTCAGCCCAAGGTCAAATTACTTCTCTTGCCTTTGAAAGTCACTAGAAATCCATTTATAGAAAAGTTGCGACTTCGTACCTTCTGAGTTCCCATACTCAAGTAATGAGTAGGGCAGTCAACTTTTTCAATTTATTTATTTATTTATTTATTATTATTTATTTATCTTACATTGTTTTCCGTATTGGTGGTAACAAATGTAAGAAGGACTTTTACAACTATCTGGCCATTTGTAATAAATATGTGATATACGAACGGACAAAGTTAACACAGAAACTAAATAAAAACACATAATTATCGCCATTCGTAGAGACAGGAGCAATTTCCATCCTCTAAAACCTTTGTTTGGGATATATTTGACTTTAAAAAGTAACTCTGTAACAAAGTAACTTGAATGTTTAACTTAATTGTATTCAGGTTTTTTAGAACTAATTGTGCAATGACGTAGTCTCGAGACAGCAATCAGGAGCCGGTTCCTGAAGCGCATCTCCCGAGGACACAGGCCACGTACTTTATATGTAAACTTTAAAAACTGTAAACTAATTTAATTATCTTAAATCTCTTAATGGAAAGAACACATTGCCTGTTCAGTGTCATGGGATGAGTGCTACAATGTAACCAACTCTAATACATCTTTCAAATACAGTGTAATACAATTTATCAGCACCAGCACTGTGAAATATACACACAATAACAATAATGTTACACCATTTGCTGTGTTTTTAATTTTCCTCTACTACAAAGATTAGTTTATTTTCGGAGGAACATTTAATTATTTAATTGACAATGAGTAATCCTGACGCCATGATTAAGTATAATTAAGGGCTCATATACTGTTTGATCGCAAATGGAAATATAATTAAATAAATTTGGTTAAACCATTGGTGATCCTGACAATTATCAAAATTAGAATTCTTAAATAATTGGGAATCCGTCATATCCTTTCATCTCATTTCAGAAGAGTATTTCTACTTCCTATTCGATCAAATTCACAAAATTACGGTTTTTAGTTTGGAATACAGCATCCATTAATTCTAAATCGATATTCTAAAATCTGTTTTTGACAATATATTCAAACGATATGTGCGACGTAATTTTGTCTCTTAACTATGTTATGCCATTTGCTTGGGTGAAAACTACCTTCATGAAAGCCTAATAATATGTGTCAAAGTAGAAGTATCCTTTGGTAAAATGGGACTAATAATACCTTCATTCCGATGCACAATGCCACTAACAGACGTTTAATATGTTATACTATCATCAAGTATATTAGTTTTAAATTGCAGTATATAGCATATAGAATGAGGCATGCATATGTGGTAGCTGATAGGGCATATAACGATATCGATATCGATATATTCAAACACATCAAAATATTACTATTTATATTCATATTGTTACATTTTGTATCCGACTACAAATCCAACATTGATCATGTCTATAAGCAGGTGAGAATGTAATGTTCCTTTTAGTAGATTGGTAATTTTCTTGTAAAATCCCAACATGCTGTTGGAGTAATCTTTGTAAGACTTCAGGTAATGTCTGGTCAACGTGCTGTATAAAGAGCTTCAGCATGTAAGGTTTTGATACTTATTTCTAGCAATTGTACATATTATTGTATTTATCCACTACAATATATATAAATGTATATCAAATGGATATTATCTTTGATAAAACAGTATTGTTGTCTATTCTGATGCAAATCTAAATTACCCAGATCCGTTGGCTATGCTTGATTCGTTCAAGCGGCGTATACACCGACCACGTGTCCAGCGTACGTCCTTCCTGGACCAGGCTGAAGTTGAAACAAGTGTATCGGCGCACAGACAGGAAGACGTCATCATCCCTCAAACTAGCTTCAATAAACATGTCCGTTACATCATACAAGTATTTTTTTAAAATTATTTCAAAACTTGGATAAATATTATATTAGCGTGTAATGCATTGTTTTAAAGAACCGGTAATATTTTAAAATAAATTAGTCAACTAACATAGTTAGTGAATGTCGCAAGGATAACATTTGTCCGCCATTATATGTCGTCTTCACCGGTCCTTTCAAACCGGCACATTCGGACTACTCCTAAGGCATGCGCCGGGTTCCAATCAAGCATAGCCGTTGTGGTGATGAGAGACGAGGAAATACAACGCAACAATCAGAAGAATATCTTAAACTTCAGGTGAGGGCAGGTCAAACAGGTTAAGTAGATTGGTGAATTTGAAGATATTTTACTGTGGAAGGAATGCAAACATTCACTCGTTTCTTAAACATGGTATTACACTTTGCCGAGTTGAGTATTTTGTTATACTGTATAATGAGCTGTGGGGACAGGTGGATACAACATGTTTTTGTTTACAGTGAAGTATACAGTCAATGTATCACATAAAAAGTGATCATGGCAATTGATATAGCGGCATGGCTTTAATCAGTAATAGGTGGAAATGCAAACATGGTTGCCAGCCAACAAAATGGTATTAAGTTTATTTTCTGTTATTATATTATAAAGTAAGTCCACTCATGGCTGACCCAGCTGGTAACTGTGAGACATTATATCAATATGTATTACCGTATGCATGACTAATGGAACTTATGCTCTACACTTACATGTATGCAGTCCTGGTCAGTTACACTCGATGAAGGAAGGAGTTTACCTTATCATCGATGAAAGGAAGAAAGGTGCCAGTTTTGCAACTTTGGAAATTAAAATTAAATTTTTACAGAAGAAAGGTTGAGACAAACCAGATGAATTGTAACTATTAAAAAAATCAACTTGGATATTTTCAGGGACGTGAGATCACAGCACAATTGGAAACATTAGTTTCAGGTGGAAGAGGAACTATTAGATATTCATGACGTGACACATTTAGTTTGTGGTTGTGTGGTGAAAGCTCTCTTCAGACTGTTCTGACACTTATGAATTTAACCTTATCAGCTTCAAAGATGATATTAATTGCGAAAGAAAACGAAGTGAGGTCGTAGGTTGTTTCTGCTTAGCAATGCTCATCATATGTACCAAACTAGAGCTATGAAACCATTTACACCTTTGTGGATGTATTTAGAATATTTTAACTTTCTATGTTTTCAGAATACGGTATGATCCGTGCTTGAATCTAATCGTTTAGCACCAATGCTGCCATCATTGGTAACTGCAGTTATAAAATAAGAAATGATTTTATAAACTCTCGTTCTTATCATGCAACAACTTTATATTATTTTGGAAATGTGATTAGATTATAGTTTTGCCTTTCAGTTGATTTGTACACACTCTCAGCTATCAAAATAATAAAAGATGATGTTCTTTTTAAAACTCTAGAATATCATATTCACTGTCCAATATTACCAAAAGGTTATCTGAGTATTTTCTATGACCTTCCACAATGGTTCACATGATAAGAATATTTATTACCTACGGGGGCAATCATATCGGGGTTCATATTTTTCATACGATGCTCTAGGGCAACATATCGCTTTGTCATGGTGACGTGACGTCATAAACAATGCTATAACGTCACGTTTCGTCTATGACGTTGCGTTCTAAATGCGCGACGGCGGGTCGCCAGCCTATGGTTGAAAGTGGATGTTAGTGTGTTTTCGTCAATTTTACGACTTCGGTAATAAACAGAATATTATATTCGTGTCTATGCCATACTATGTTTACGACACTCGTGCCTAAATATCGGTATATCCCTCGCTCTCGCTCGGGAAATACTAATATTCAGGCACTCGTGTCGTAAACATAGTATGACATAGACACTCATATAATATCCTATATTTCTATGTTTAAAGAAATTTAAATTGTTGGCCACAGTACATAGAATTGCTGTAATATGCATTGCGTATAAATCATGATCCGTTGCCGAAACGTGTTAAACATTAGTTATTTATGATTAATTAAGTAAAATATATAAGATTAAAGAAATCACAACTAGCCAAAAGAATCATTTAAATGTATTAATGTTACCTCACACACAATGTTTAATAATTAATGGCAATGATGTTTATAAATTCATGTTACAATCCATTGCCATTTTCACAAAACATTTGATATGGTATAGTTTATGTTATAGGTTTAGACTGAACTTTTTTTTTCTATGGCATTATAAAGATAAACACAGTATGATTGGTTGGTGAGGCTCAATATTTTTCAATCGACCCTTCGTTGTGATCTCATACATGTACAGTTGCATTTTGAAAAGGGGTTGCTATCATCCAATGAATTTTTATTTTCCTAAAACGTCATTTTAAGGAATGTA
Organism: Gibbula magus; assembly: GCA_936450465.1. Classification (NCBI taxonomy): domain Eukaryota; kingdom Metazoa; phylum Mollusca; class Gastropoda; order Trochida; family Trochidae; genus Gibbula; species Gibbula magus. The sequence continues at coordinate 2,967,569 of OW388291.1, forward strand.
GTAAAAATCACACTTTTTATAGATTTCTAAAAGTGACTTCTCAGTACGATAACTGAGTTTTTCCGGTCTAAACACCAATTTACAATGTGAGTAATGATTTACAAAAACTGAATGAATTTACTGTTTCGGGCCAATTGTAAATAAAGATTAACTCTAATTCTTAACATCCATAGCTCATTAAATTTTAAATTTATAATTGTAATTTGGTAATTGTCAATACATAGACACTGACATATATTTGTTAGGAATTGTTAAGATGTCGATGTACATTTACAAACATAGAATTAGCTAAAATATCTTTCATGACATGATAAAATGGTTTTTGTGTGATCAATGAAGGAATTATACATCATATGCCATTCCATTATTGATAATGCAAGTGGATGAAGGATTAATCAGTTGTTACAACGGCTATCATCCAACCAGTTATTCATTTACGTTGTTAACACACAGTGGTTTTACTTGCGAACGTCTCATTGTAATCTCTAACCTTTCAATGAACTGTTTATGCAATATACATTCCTTGATTAAATTGGAAATAAAGGACTGAGATGAGAACAAAAACTTCTTTACATAAACTGAAAGATTATCTTGATCATACAATTAATGCTAAGGAAAATGAACTGGCATCTGAAAAAAGGAAAAATGACCAATTAACGTTATTTCCTTTTGAATGCATTTGGGCGATATGAAGTACATTTAAAAACATGTATGTTATTTTCTCTTAGACTTAGACCTTTAAAAAGTGCATAGCAACTATTTTATAATTACAATTATATACTTCAGAGGGGACATATTTGGCTTGTATTTGGGTTCTTGTACACGATACAATTTCCAAACACCAATCAGAATTACAAAACGATTGCATTGACTATATATGAGCATTTACTTGATAGGCGTTGTGGTAAAAATGTTGCATATCTTATTCCTAAAGAAACGACTACCAGAAATCTTATCAGATTTTGTAAAAACTATAATGAAAAGTTTAGCAATATTATAACATTATGAAGTTGTACCATTTCTGCATAATATATTTGATTTCAGAAGTTGTCGTGTTACAAAAGAATGTCGATTGTTGAAATGAGACCACAGACATTGTTCAGATTTCGATCAGTGCTTGCTAAGAAAAACATTGAAACAAATATTAATACAACCACGAGCAACACTACAGGCACGCATTCGCATTAAAGTGGTGATGACACTACAAGTGTACGTGGTTACGGTGTGCAAGTGAATCAACTGGAAATAGAGGCCTTCATTTAGCGTGGTTTTTGCATGAATGTTATTGACTCGAATCACAGTTTTTCCACGATTTCAATGGACTTTCATATTAATTATTGTTTCAGCATAACGTGGAGACCACAATTCATTATATTAAAAAGATATTCCATCTTTCATTTAAAGGAAAATCAAGTAGGAGTTCTTTTGGCTGACAATGTATCTAAACGGGAGAAAACAAATCTGAAAGAAACAATTTATGTTATCACCAAAAGTTCATAATTTACTCTAAAAACAGTCATGGCAAATTATAAATGTCTTTATAACCTCATTATTGAATTAAAACTATCAATACCAACTTACACACATACATTCTGTAATATTAGTCTTCTATTACCAAATTAGTTAGTGAAGTATTGTTTGACATGACACGGCATATCACATAACATTGAATATGTTCATAATTCTCGTTTCATTTACCCAATTTCTTAAACAATAAAACATCGCGAAAAGTGGCATTATCATTGCCAGCCGTTGGTGTGAATATGGCACACCCGTAACGACCACTAGCAGACATCTTTCCGCAGTAGCGTATTACAAGGTGTGGAATCCAAAAAAATAATGTTATGTTAATGTTAAAAAAAACTAAATATAACGAATAATTTTATGCACATGCCTTTAAAGGGGCAGTAGTACGTTTTTTGCAAAAAAATTTTTTTCAAATTTCCCAATTATAATGATAGTTTATGTCATTTAAATAAACTCTAGAGGGCAAAACATCTTATTACACAAACCATTTATCTGTAGTGGTAAAAACTATAATGCGTATATAGCAAAAAATGCATGGCGGCCATTTTATTGTGAACACAATTTATTATTTTGTATGACAAAACCGATTCCCATGGCTTTACCGAAACATGTACACTCATTTAAAACTTTATTTTCCGAAGAGAGAAGGATATTTTACTATTGGTGAAATTATTTTTCAAATACATTTCATCAACTTATTTGAGCGAAAAAACGTGCTACAACACACTATGGGCCATTTCGATCAATTACTTTTGAAAACATGAACTCTTTAACTCTCAAATCTATTAGTCCTGAAAGCATACGGTTCATATTGAAGGAGCATAATGTTCGCTTTAATCTTGGAGCAATTCCATTGTGTGTCTGTGGCTGTAGTGGATTTGTCATCAATTTGAAAGCGGATCATTAAAATGAATCGTTGCTGACATGGCAGCATGCACAGTTGCACATCATGCACAGTTGCACATCATGCACAGATGCATATCATGTACATTTTAATTTTAATGATCAAGTAGTGTCTCCCAGTAGAAGACTAGACAACATGTGCTCGTCACCTAGTTTGAAGCAGTTATCCGGGCACAGGTAAATACACACGCAATGTGATTGTAACAATTTCCGTACAATGGTAAACCAGTTTCCAACTAGTAAACAATAGTTATCACCATTTTGGAATTGTATAACGGAGTGACTTTTCATGTGAAACCAGCCGTCTGTCAATATACTGACTACATTGTTACACGTTGTATTTTGTTTAGCCGAAGGGATATATTATCAGACAATAACATAATGATCATTTATTGCACTAATTTCAGAAGGTATTCATAATGACTGGACATTGATACACCAATCTGAAACAATGAGGTGTTACATGTGTATGTCTCTTCAAAGGCAAATTTCGTCATGAAAATCTAGTTTAGCTAGAACATAAGATATTACCAAACTGTAAGGATTTGTCATTCATCTGATTGACCTTAGGAAAAAGATCTAAAGATGAACTTATTGTTTGATCCTATGCACAATTCTCCGTACTCTATGAACTCAGGTAATGATATTCTGTCAGTGGCAAGAAGTGATTCATTTCATTAACAAAAACAAACTGAATTCTTTCACCTAATTAATTGACACATGGAATTTTATAAAACGTCATACAATTTTCTCTAGATTAAGGAAACGATTTATTTGCTGTGAAATCTATGACTTGAAAAGTCGTAAAACTTGATTAGATTATTGTCTGCTAACACGCACAACAGAAATTGTTTTATAAATGATTGCGTTAATATTAATAAAGTTTTCAATACAGTACAATCATTTACTAACATGTTGTTTTGTTTCATATTAAATCACATAGGAACTTGACCTTTATATCTATACGTTGAGTTTCATAGACCAATGCTTATGCATCAATTCATAATATAATGATAATTGACAGTTCATCACATGTTCTCTTCTGTAAATACCATGTAGTTTTGATATCCTTTCTATAATTGCCTCAATACTTCCAGTGCACGGACACAGGGTCGGAAAGTACAGCAAGTAATCAAATCATTCACTCCTTACGTCAGTCGGATAGTTCTCCCCGAACGGAACCATGTACACTCCTTTTTAACTTGATTTACCAAAGAGAGAAGGGTCTTTTACTATTGGTGATATTATTTTTGAAATACATTACATCAACTTATTTCAGCGAAAAAACGTGCTACTGCCCCTTTAAATCTTACTTACATCATTAGTCGAAAGTGTAAGATATATAGTAATATATATCCTTTTCTTTTTATCTCTAATGGACGACGTCGAATACACACGAACCTCAAACAATGACGTCTTGTAATATTGACAAAGCGCATTCATTTCTTCAAAACGATAATCAATTTTACTCTATAGTTTAATTAGGCACATGTCATCCATCTCATGAGATCACCTGAATCTATTGAAGAGATGACTTGAGTTCGGAAAAGTGACGGAAATGCTAAAAGGCTTAAATTAGCCCTTGTTGAAGATTGGCGCAAGTTATGACTTGAATGGGAAGTTGATAGGTCTTATGTGTTGTAATTATGTTCTGATACTGTCGGATACTGTACTGTTTTAACATTTCTTGTTTTGCAATACTAAATTTAATTTTCGTTACAATTTTGATACTTTGATTGATAGTAAAGATCTTCTTCAGTATTATACGTTCTCTACTATTTGCATGACTATAAGATAACTGTAGAGAGTCTTTAGACATGGAATAGGTATTATCACAATATGCAAACAATTTAATTTTGCTTTATTAACCGGGCAAACGATGTTGTATAGACTTATTCAAATGGATTGGGTCGAGTTACAATGGGAACAACAGTTCGTGTTTACATGACTTTACTTCAGTTAACGAAATATATCAGCACAAGTAAGCTGAACTTATCCTTTATTTACCGGCGCATCATGACAGGTTTTCAGAGTAAATAATGTCTCAATTGCCGCACAGAGTGAATCAATTTGATCAACATTTGAAGCGATGTTTTCCTCCAGAGTGCAGCAGACATTTGTCTTCCCAATCCATGTTTTTTTCCCTTGAATTACGAGACGAATATTAGCGCAAGAGGAATACCAAATAAAACTGTTAGTGTCAGAGATTTCTTATTACGAATCGGCACATACAACTTTTTCAAGGATTATGTCCTATCTGCTCATCTTGTTTGCTGTTTCAACATGTAGTATTTGCTCATGGTTGTATGACGAATTGGTCAGTTCCACGTGAATCATCAGTTAGCTCAAACATTACCTCAATGAATGGGGACCCGGATCAGTTGAACTATAAAAAGGTGTGTCTTTAATTTGTAGGATAATTGACATTTTTATATATTTGTAAATATGATTAATAAGAAAATAGAACAGATACAGACATCCACTGCTGACCCTGTAACTTGCATACTGGCGTGGTAATGGCCCAGTGCTGATGTACGGTATTGGCTGGTATCAGGCCATTACACGAATACCATTAACTATAATGACGCAATTCAGGTTGTCCATGTACCGGACCAGTACCATTCCATTTATGGCTTAATTTAGCTGAACCATTGGTTTTCCTGTAGCTTTAATAAAGCATACCTTAAATATGAATATCAAACTCCTGTGAAGGTTGGTTTAGTCATTAGCCCGTCCATTTGTCAATTGTTAACTATCCTTAAGCATATGTTAATCACATCAGTATGGAAACTTATTTTACCAATTATGCGTATGTATAGAGGGGGCAACTATTATTTTTTAATGGTTTTATACTGTAATATGAACAAGTTAACCAAGTAATAACATAAATACGTTTCATCAGAACAAACTTGAATCTAGCCTGAAGAAATTCCTCGTGTGCAATAAATCTTACTGGAATGTAGTTAAATAATATGCTTCAGTATCAAGGACATCGAAATGCTAGAGGTGACTTGATGGTCAGAATGAATGGTGTTTAACAAATTGTTACAGCCACGGAGACTACAAGTGAATGCCAGGTCCAAACGTAAATAAGGTAAAGTGATTCCATACATGACATTGTTAACAAGATCGATGACTTTGTGTAAGGAGAGACTGTTGAACGGGGAAGATTGAGTGTTCAATATAATTGCAACCTTGAAAATGATCACAATGTATGTCTCACCTCTTAGACAATATGTGCTTCAATGTGTTTTCTGAAATTAATAATCAAATGTTCAAAGTGAGCATTGATCTGAAGGTAAAAGAGCGAGGATATATTAGAAATATTTATGAAACTAACACACGGCATGTTTATGAGATAAGCATATACTTATTCTATACACATAGGACCGTTTAATCAACACAATTACATTTAAAGTGAAAATGTGAGCATAAGATAATGGCATCAAATTAGCATCAGTATGATTAAATACACTGTCGGCCAAAAGAAACGCCTACTTGATTTTCATAAAAATGAAAGTTGAAATAATTTCTGAAATATAATCAATGGTGGTCCTCAAGTTCTGCTAAACACAAATTTATATGTAAGTCGATTGAAATCGTGGGAAAACTGTGATTCGAGTCAATCACATTCATGTAAACCATGCCCAATGAATACCGCTATTTCCGGTTGATTCACTTGCGCACCGTACCCACGTGCACATACATCGGTAGCGTCATCACCACTTAATGCGAATGCGTGCCTGTATTGTTTCTCATGCTTGTATGAAAATCGGTTTAAAATGTTTTTCTGACCAAGCACTGATCGAAAACTGAACAATTCATTTGTCTCATTTCAACAATCGCCATTCTTTTGTGACGACAACTTCTGAAATTTAGATATATCATGCAGAAATGGTGCAACTACACTATGCTCTAATATTGCTAAAGTGCTCATTATAGTTTTTACGAAAGCTGATAAGATATCTGGTAGGCGTTTCTTTTGGCCGACAGTGTATGTTAAAAAGTGGTGCATTATTGCGACGATATACGTGACCACTTTTTAATTCTATTTTATGAAATAGGTACATGTATTTGCAAGCTCAATATTTTCTTTTAAAACAATATCTGATTTGTAGACTATAAATTACAAACAGAGACCCTTGTTTGCATTTTGAAAGCCATTATCAGTCCATCATTGTTCAGCAAACGTTTACGGATGTGCAAGATTTCGTATTTCTGGAGACACATGGTGTACAATGAACACTAATATGTCTTATTATTTATATGAAGAGTGATAGAAACCGAAACATACTGGAATGTTGCATTTAAGCGAAATTAATTTTGCGTTTTTCCGATGTTCAGGCTAGTAATGTTGAACATTCGCTCAGCAGATGAGTGCCAATATTGTCAGCCCAAGGTCAAATTACTTCTCTTGCCTTTGAAAGTCACTAGAAATCCATTTATAGAAAAGTTGCGACTTCGTACCTTCTTAGTTCCCATACTCAAGTAATGAGTAGGGCAGTCAACTTTTTCAATTTGCAGATATTTATCTTACTTTGTTTTCCGTATTGATGGTAACAAATGTAAGAAGGACTAAAGAGTGCAACAGTTACAACTATCTGGCCATTTGTAATAAATATGTGATATACGAACGGACAAAGTTAACACAGAAACTAAATAAAAACACATACTTATCGCCATTCGTGGAGACAGGAGCAATTTCCATCCTCTGATAACATTTGTTTGGGATATATTTGACTTTAAAAAGTAACTCTGTAACAAAGTAACTTGAATGTTTAACTTAATTGTGTTAATTTTTTTAGAACTAATTGTGCAATGACGAAGTCTCGAGACAGCAATCAGGAGCCGGTTCCTGAAGCGAATCTCCCGAGGACACAGGCCACGTACTTTATAATGAATGAATGAATGAATCTCTTTATTTCCTCCAGATTGCGATCCGAAGATCATTACACATAAATACATTAAATATTTACAACAACAGTTTCACAATAACATAATCATACAGGTAGGGAATACAATAGGAAAAGATCTAAAATGTACAGTTCAGTGATGTTCGCATAGAAAACAGATATTTACAGAAGAGAACTATCATACATCTCCATGACATTTCATCCATTTGGTTGGTTATTGGTATTTCACCTCCAGAAAAGAGAGACAGCATTTCATCTTCAGATAATAGTTCTATTTCAACATAAACATTAACGTCAAAAAGATCTATGAGTTTTGAGAAGAATTGGTTTCTGTTGTACATGTACAGTTCACAATGAAGAATTATGTGGCAGTCATATTCATTACAATATCTTTCGCAGAGTTCACAATCTTTTGAAAATTTTGCCCTGGAGTTGATTTGTACACAAAATTGTAAAATATCTTTAAATTGTGGGTATATATGCATAACATAATACAATCTATGTACACCTAAGGTATTATGAGTTGTGTGATATCTTGACATATCTTGTCTTACAGAGACTTGAGTAGTCCATCGTACAGTTTCAGTTTCGTTTATAGAATTGATAACTCGTTTGCGCCACAGCGACTTACATGGAAACCTTCCAGTGTCAAGATAGTCAGTTAGGTACTTAAAAAGATTATATTTTAAACTGGTTTGAATGAGTGTATCGCATATACAATGTAAAGCAGCTGTTCTATGTTGAAAGGTTGCTAACTGAACGCAGAATAAATCCTTAAACAAAGAATTACACCGACAGTTGCATAACTTGCCAAGAAATAGTAGTCTACATTTATCTATATATCCATCCATAGTCCACAGACCAAGGTTGCCTAAGACAGAAGCAGAGGAGATACGTTTACCGAAACCCTGAATGCATTTGGCAAAGTATCGTTGAGTGCTTTCTACCATATCAAAGTCTTTACCCCGTAGAATGGGTAGAAGTTCACAGCCATAGAAACTCGTGGGTAGTATCATCCTCTTCCATATTTTTACAGATGATGTAGGATGTAAATCTCTACTGTTAAGGCCGAGACTATTTCTGGAGACACATGGTGTACAATGAAAACTAATATGTCTTATTATTTATATGAAGAGTGATAGAAACCGAAACATACTGGAATGTTGCATTTAAGCGAAATTAATTTTGCGTTTTTCCGATGTTCAGGCTAGTAATGTTGAACATTCGCTCAGCAGATGAGTGCCAATATTGTCAGCCCAAGGTCAAATTACTTCTCTTGCCTTTGAAAGTCACTAGAAATCCATTTATAGAAAAGTTGCGACTTCGTACCTTCTTAGTTCCCATACTCAAGTAATGAGTAGGGCAGTCAACTTTTTCAATTTGCAGATATTTATCTTACTTTGTTTTCCGTATTGATGGTAACAAATGTAAGAAGGACTAAAGAGTGCAACAGTTACAACTATCTGGCCATTTGTAATAAATATGTGATATACGAACGGACAAAGTTAACACAGAAACTAAATAAAAACACATACTTATCGCCATTCGTGGAGACAGGAGCAATTTCCATCCTCTGATAACATTTGTTTGGGATATATTTGACTTTAAAAAGTAACTCTGTAACAAAGTAACTTTAATGTTTAACTTAATTGTGTTCATTTTTTTTAGAACTAATTGTGCAATGACGAAGTCTCGAGACAGCAATCAGGAGCCGGTTCCTGAAGCGAATCTCCCGAGGACACAGGCCACGTACTTTATAATGAATGAATGAATGAATCTCTTTATTTCCTCCAGATTGCGATCCGAAGATCATTACACATAAATACATTAAATATTTACAACAACAGTTTCACAATAACATAATCATACAGGTAGGGAATACAATAGGAAAAGATCTAAAATGTACAGTTCAGTGATGTTCGCATAGAAAACAGATATTTACAGAAGAGAACTATCATACATCTCCATGACATTTCATCCATTTGGTTGGTTATTGGTATTTCACCTCCAGAAAAGAGAGACAGCATTTCATCTTCAGATAATAGTTCTATTTCAACATAAACATTAACGTCAAAAAGATCTATGAGTTTTGAGAAGAATTGGTTTCTGTTGTACATGTACAGTTCACAATGAAGAATTATGTGGCAGTCATATTCATTACAATATCTTTCGCAGAGTTCACAATCTTTTGAAAATTTTGCCCTGGAGTTGATTTGTACACAAAATTGTAAAATATCTTTAAATTGTGGGTATATATGCATAACATAATACAATCTATGTACACCAAAGGTATTATGAGTTGTGTGATATCTTGACATATCTTGTCTTACAGAGACTTGAGTAGTCCATCGTACAGTTTCAGTTTCGTTTATAGAATTGATAACTCGTTTGCGCCACAGCGACTTACATGGAAACCTTCCAGTGTCAAGATAGTCAGTTAGGTACTTAAAAAGATTATATTTTAAACTGGTTTGAATGAGTGTATCGCATATACAATGTAAAGCAGCTGTTCTATGTTGAAAGGTTGCTAACTGAACGCAGAATAAATCCTTAAACAAAGAATTACACCGACAGTTGCATAACTTGCCAAGAAATAGTAGTCTACATTTATCTATATATCCATCCATAGTCCACAGACCAAGGTTGCCTAAGACAGAAGCAGAGGAGATACGTTTACCGAAACCCTGAATGCATTTGGCAAAGTATCGTTGAGTGCTTTCTACCATATCAAAGTCTTTACCCCGTAGAATGGGTAGAAGTTCACAGCCATAGAAACTCGTGGGTAGTATCATCCTCTTCCATATTTTTACAGATGATGTAGGATGTAAATCTCTACTGTTAAGGCCGAGACTATTTCTGGAGACACATGGTGTACAATGAAAACTAATATGTCTTATTATTTATATGAAGAGTGATAGAAACCGAAACATACTGGAATGTTGCATTTAAGCGAAATTAATTTTGCGTTTTTCCGATGTTCAGGCTAGTAATGTTGAACATTCGCTCAGCAGATGAGTGCCAATATTGTCAGCCCAAGGTCAAATTACTTCTCTTGCCTTTGAAAGTCACTAGAAATCCATTTATAGAAAAGTTGCGACTTCGTACCTTCTTAGTTCCCATACTCAAGTAATGAGTAGGGCAGTCAACTATTTCAATTTGCAGATATTTATCTTACTTTGTTTTCCGTATTGATGGTAACAAATGTAAGAAGGACTTATAAGAGTGCAACAGTTACAACTATCTGGCCATTTGTAATAAATATGTGATATACGAACGGACAAAGTTAACACAGAAACTAAATAAAAACACATACTTATCGCTATTCGTGGAGACAGGAGCAATTTCCATCCTCTGATAACATTTGTTTGGGATATATTTGACTTTAAAAAGTAACTCTGTAACAAAGTAACTTGAATGTTTAACTTAATTGTGTTCATTTTTTTTAGAACTAATTGTGCAATGACGTAGTCTCGAGACAGCAATCAGGAGCCGGTTCCTGAAGCGAATCTCCCGAGGACACAGGCCACGTACTTTATATGTAAACTTTAAAATCTGTAAACTAATTTAATTATCTTAAATCTCTTAATTGAAAGAACACATTGCCTGTTCAGTGTCATGAGTGCTACAATGTAACCAACTCTAATACATCTTTCAAATACAGTGTAATACAATTTATCAGCACCAGCACTGTGAAATATACACAAAATAACAATAATGTTACACCATTTGCTGTGTTTTTAATGTTCCTCTACTACAAAGATTAGTTTATTTTCGGAGGAACATTTAATTATTTGATTGACAATGAGTAATTCTGACGCCATGATTAAGTATAATTAAGGGCTCATATACTGTTTGATCGCAAATGGAAATATAATTCAATAAAATTTGGTTAAACCATTGGTGATCCTGACAATTATCAAAATTACAATTCTTAAATAATTGGGAATCCGTCATATCCTTTCATCTCATTTCAGAAGAGTATTTCTACTTTCTGTTCAATCAAATTCACAAAATTATGGTTTTTAGTTGGGAATACAGCATCAATTAATTCTAAATCGATAACAGATTCTAAAATCTGTTTTTGACAATATATTCAAATGATGTGTGCGGCGTAATGTTGTGACTTAACTATGTTATGCCATTTGCTTTGGGTGATATTCCTACATGAAAAGCCTGAGGGAGGGATATCTAATACTATATGGCAAAGTAGACGTATCCTTTGGTAAAATAGGACTAATAATACCTTCATTCCGATGCACAATGCCACACATAGGCTTTTAATATGTCATACTATCATCACGTATATTAGTTTTAAATTGCAGTATATAGCATATAGAATGAGGCATGCATATGTGGTATCTGATAGAACTTATAACTATCGATATATTCAAACACATCAAATTATTACTAATTATATTTATAGTGTTACATTTTGTACCCGATTGCACATCCAATATTGATCATGTCTGTAAGAGAGAGAGAGAATTTTCTTCACCATAATGTCTCTTTTAGTAGATTGATAACTTCTTTATAAAATGCCAACATGCTGTTGGAGTAATCTTTGTAAGACTTCAGGTGATTTCTGGTCAACGTAGAAGAGCTTCAGCATGTAAGGTTTTGATACTTACTTCTAGCAATTGTACATATTATTGTATTTATCCACTACAATATATACAAATGTATATCAAATGGATGTTAGCTTTAATAAAACGCTATTGTTGTCTAGTCTAATGCGTTGGCTATGCTTGATTCGTTTAAGCGGTGTATACACCGACCACGTGTCCGGCGTACGTCGTTCCTGGACCAGGCTGAAGTTGAAACAAGTTTATCGACAGGAAGACGTCATCAATATACATGTAATTTATATCATACAAGCATTTTACGGAAAATTATTTCAAAACTTGCACAAATATTATATTGGCGTGTATTGCATTGTTTGAAAGAACCAGTAATATTTTTAAATAAATTAGTCAACTATCCAATTGTCAAAATCAAAATTCATTAAAACATAGTCAGTGAATGTCACAAGGATAACATTCGTCCGCCATTATACGTCGCATTCGGACTACACCTAAGGCGTGCGCCGGGTTCCAATCAAGTGATTCACCAGTTACGCTTGGTAATGCGCCGGGTCCTGAATCAAGCATAGCAGTTGTGATTATGAGAGACGAGGAAATACAACGCTGTGGCTGCAATCGGAAGAATATCTTAAACTTCAGGTGAGGACAGGTCAAACACATTAAATAGATTGGTGAATTTGAAGACATTTTACTGACGTTACCCAAAAGCAATTCAATTTTCACGCCATTGTTCCTTTTCTCTCTTGGCCCCATTGTATTTGATTGGTAGAAGGAATGCATACATTCACTCGTTTCTTAAACATGGTATTACACTTTGCCGAGTTGAGTATTTTGTTATACTGTATAATGAGCTGTGGGGACAGGTGGATAAACAATGTTTTTGTTTACAGTGAAGTACACAGTCAATGTATCACATAAAAAGTGATCATGGCAATTTATATAAGCGGCAGTACTAGGTGGAAATGCAAAATCGTTGTGAGCCAGAAAAATGGTACTAAGTTTATCAATTTACTGTTATAATATACTCATGGTAAAAATGGTTCACACCCCCTAATAGTTACCGGAATGAAATGTAAATTAATATAAACAATTTCATAAACAATAAACAATTTCTCCACTTGTACTTTAAAATACCATAGAAAGGAAAATATCAGGGAAAAGAAATTTAGTAAAAAAACGTTTATTCCTTGTGTTTTGAGATCTTGGCATTGGTACATTGTTACAGTGTTTGGGTGTTCTCATTCCGGTTATAATAAATAAGTAAAAGATACATTTGAAAATAATATTCTATTGAATCCAAATATGCCCAAAATCCGGCAAAAACAGAAAATGGATTTTAATATTGTTCGATATTATGATATTTTCAAAAGTAAATGGCACAAAAAGAACATGATGAACTATAAAATATTTGCCATGTATGTATTGTGTGCGAATGTGACTCCATGAACGATTTTTGGTATATTTGAATTCAGTAGAACTTTTTTTCAAATGCAACTTTCACTTATTTATTATAACCGAAATGAGAACACTCAAACACTGTAACAATGTACCAATGCCAAGATCTGAAGACACAAGTAATGAACTCTTTTGACTAAATTTAACTTTTCTGATATTTCCCTTTCTTTGGTATTTTAAAGTACAAGTGGAGAAATAGCAATTGTTCAAGGACATTATTCACAAAAAGACATCCAGTAATTACATGTTTTACCAACAAAATACTCGAAACTGATACGTTACGTTGTTTATATAACATTTCATTCCTATAATTATTAGGGGGTGTCAACCATTTTTACCATGAGTATATGATAAAGTAATTCCACTCATGGCTAAGCCAGTAACTGTGAGACATTATATCAACATGTATAACCATATGCTTGACTAATGGAACTTAAGCTCTACACTTACATGTATGCAGTCCTGGTCAGTTACACTCGATGCAGGAATGAGTTTATCTTATCATCAATGAAAGGAACAAAGGTGCCAGTTTTGCAAGATAGGTTGAGACAAACCAGATAAATTGAAACTTTTAAAAAACTCAACTTGGATATGTTCAGGGACGTGAGGTCACAGCACAATTGGAAACATTAGTTTCAGGTGGAAGAGGAACTATTAAATATTCATTTCGTGACACATTTAGTCTTTGGTTCTGTCGTGAAAGTTCTCTTCAGACTCTTCTGACACTTATGAATTCAACCTTATCAGCTTCAAAGATGATATTAATTGCGAAAGCACACGAGGTTGTTTCTGCTTAGCAATACTCAATATATGTACCAAACTAGGGCTATGAAACCATTTACACCTTTCTGGATGTATTTACAATATTTTACCTTTCTATGTTTTCAGAATACGGTATGATCCGTGCTTGAATCTAATCGTTTAGCACCAATGCTGACATCATTGGTAACTGCAGTTATCAAAATGAAAATGATTTTATAAACTGTTGTTCTTACCATGCAACAACTTTATATTATTTTGGAAATGTGATTAGATTATAGTTCACATGCCTTTCAGTTGATTTGTACACACTCTCGGCTATCAAAATAATAAAAGATGATGTTCTTTTTAAAACTCTAGAATATCATATTCACTGTCCAATATTACCAAAAGGTTATCTGAGTATTTTCTATGACCTTCCGCAATGGTTCACATGATAAGAATATTTATTACCTACGGGGGCAATCATATCGGGGTTCATATTTTTCATACGATGCTCTAGGACAACATATCACTTTGTCATGGTGACGTGACGTCATAAACAATGCTATGACGTCACGTTTCGTCTATGACGTTGCGTTCTAAATGCGCGACGGCGGGTCGCCAGCCTATGTTTGAAAGTGGATTTTAGCGTGTTTTCGTTAATTTTACGACTTCGGTAATAAACAGAATATTATATTCGTGTCTATGCCATACTATGTTTACGACACTCGTGCCTGAATATCGGTATATCCCTCGCTCTCGCTCGGGAAATACTAATATTCAGGCACTCGTGTCGTAAAATAGTATGACATAGACACTCATATAATATCCTCTATTTATATGTTTAAAGAAATTTAAATTGTTGGCCACAGTACATAGAATTGCTGTAATATGCATTGCGTGTAAATCATGATCCGTTGCCGAAACTTGTTAAACATTAGTTATTTATGATTAATTAAGTAAAATATATTAGATTAAAGAAATCACAACTAGCCAAAAGAATCATTTAAATGTATTAATGTTACCTCACAAACAATGTTTAATATTTAATTTCAATGATGTTTATAAATTCATGTTACAATCCATTGCCATTTTCACAAAACATTTGATATGGTATAGTTTATGTTATAGGTTTAGACTGAACATTTGTTTTCTATGGCATTATAAAGATAAACACAGTATGATTGGTTGGTGAGGCTCAATACTTTTCAATCGACCCTTCGTTGTGATCTCATACATGAACAGTTGCATTTTGAAAAGGGGTTGCTATCATCCAATGAATTTTTATTTTCCTATAACGTCATTTTAAGGAATGTAGTAAATTTTTTTTTATAGATTTCTAAAAGTGACTTATCAGTACGATAACTGAGTTTTTATGCCCCCGAATCGGAGATTCCGGGGGTATATTGTTTTTCACCTGTCCGTCCATCTGTCCCTGTGTTTGTCCACAAAAACTTTAACCTTGGCCTTAACTTTGGATTGCTCAGAGCTACAGCTTTCATACTTGACATGTATATACCTTGTGATAAGACCTTTCAGATAAGGTCATCATATTTGACCTTGTGACCTTGACCTTGCTGCAATTGACATTTTCAGAAAACTTTACCTTGGCCATAACTTTAGATTTCTCAGAGCTAGGGCTTTCATACTTGGCATGTGCATACCTTGTGATGAGTCGTTTCAGATGAGGTCATCATTTTTGACCTTGTGACCTTGACCTTGCTGCAATTAACATTTTCAGAAAACTTTAACCTTGGCCATAACTTTTGATTGTTAAGAGTTACGGCTTTCATACTTGGTATGTGCATATCTTGTGATGAGACCTTCAGATGAGGTCATCATATTTGACCTTGTGACCTTGACCTTGCCGCAGTGGACAATATTTAGAAAACGTTAACCTTGCCCATAACTTTGGATTGCTCAGAGCTACGCCTTTCATACTTGACATGTACATACCTTGTGATGAGACCTTTCAGATAAGGTCATCATATTTGACCTTGTGACCTTGACCTTGCTGCAATTGACATTTTCAGAAAACTTTACCTTGGCCATAACTTTAGATTTCTCAGAGCTAGGGCTTTCATACTTGGCATGTGCATACCTTGTGATGAGTCGTTTCAGATGAGGTCATCATTTTTGACCTTGTGACCTTGACCTTGCTGCAATTAACATTTTCAGAAAGCTTTAACCTTGGCCATAACTTTTGATTGTTAAGAGTTACGGCTTTCATACTTGGTATGTGCATATCTTGTGATGAGACCTTTCAGATGAGGTCATCATATTTGACCTTGTGACCTTGACCTTGCCGCAGTGGACACTATTTCGAAAACGTTAACCTTGCCCATAACTTTGGATTGCTCAGAGCTACGCCTTTCATACTTGACATGTACATACCTTGTGATGAGACCTTTCAGATAAGGTCATCATATTTGACCTTGTGACCGTGACCTTGCTGCAATTGACATTTTCAGAAAACTTAACCTTGGCCATAACTTTAAATTTCTCAGAGCTAGGGCTTTCATACTTGGCATGTGCATACCTTGTGATGGGTCCTTTCAGATGAGGTCATCATTTTTGACCTTGTGACCTTGACCCTGCCGCAGTGGACACTATTTAGAAAACGTTTACCTTGCCCATAACTTTGGATTGCTCAGAGCTACGCCTTTCATAATTGGCATGTGCATACCTTGTGATGAGACCTTTCAGATAAGGTCATCATATTTGACCTTGTGTGACCTTGACCTTGACCTTGCCGCAGTGGACATCTTCAGTAAACTTTAACCTTGGCCATAACTTTAGATTGCTCAGAGCTTCGGCTTTCATGCTTAGCATGGGCATACCTTGTCATGAGACCTTTCAGATGAGATAATCATATTTGAACTTGTGACGTTGACCTTGCCGCAGTGGACAATATTTAGAAAACGTTAACCTTGGCCATAACGTTGGATTGCTCAGAGCTACGGCTTTCATACTTGGCATGTGCATACCTAATGATGAGACCTTCAGATGAGGTCATCATGTTTGACCTTGTGACCTTGACCTTACCGCAGTGGACATCTTCAGAAAACTTTAACCTTGGCCATAACTTTGGTATATCCGGGGGCATCCGTGTTTAACAAACACATCTTGTTCCGGTCTAAACACCAATTTACAATGTGAGTAATGATTTACAAAAACTGAATGAATTTACTTTTTCGGGCCAATTGTGAATAATGATTAACTCTATTTCGTTGTTTAATTAAACATTAACACAACCGTTTGTAGTCACCATCATATTGATTTAACCACCTAAAAGTAGATATCTTTCACATCTGCAGCTCATCTTTGTTTTCAACGATCATCTTATTAACATTGAATGATGCTGTGATAATCAGGCATTCTAAAAAAATTAATCCAACATTAATTACTTTCATTTGACTTTCAATTTGCATGATATAGCGACCTTTTGTTTGAAACAGATTTACCCACTGTTAATACCTTTAGAATGTTGCATTGACATTTTCGATGAACTTGAAATAGTTTGCATCTGAAATTTCGAAATGTCGACTTTATGGTCTGTATATAAACATGAAGGTACTTCCTTTAGTTCGGGAGTAACAAATCTTCTAGCATTACATGATGCATACATATTTTCTACAAGTAATGAAAACGATGTAACACAACCACTGGAGAATCAAAGGTTCCAGTACTAACTGCATCGGTACACAGGCTGCACAATATTCATACATGCTTCTTAATACCACACCCAGCATTTATACTATTGTAGATGGAATGATCCCAAATATTACAATGTTACATTCCTTATATAATTCTTTCTGAATGTTGATTTTGAATTATTCACTTTATCACCGCATATCAGTTTAAAGTGATTGTCATAGCTTTCAAAACATGCAATTATCAATGCTCCTATGCCGATTATCGTTGATAACACAATGCTGGTTTACAGTATTCTCTACATTTATGATTATTAGAAATTTTTCTGTGATGTGGACAATAAAAGCAAAATATTAAGTATCTACATGGCCCTGCCTATATATCTCCGTAAGAGATTGTGGGAAAATGTCTCATCTTGTGAAATAACAATTATAGTTAACATTGAATATGATAATCATTTTCCTTTTTAGAAATCAGTTACAAAGTTGATAAAAGTTGGATAATGTTTTATTTGTTTCTGAACACACTCCTAGAAATACGTGTTGTTTACCTTTTGGAAAGGTATTAGTTTTGAACATTTGAAAGAGAAAAACAAAACTAGAGATTTCAGCCACACATGTCGGGGAATAGTAAATGATAGATCAACTAAATATGTTCAAAACGGAATAACCCAGCTGGGGTATTGTCAGAGACTTGAGGTCATGCCGTAATAGGACACCTTGGTTGCAGGTCGAAGAGAAACTATGAAGTATTCATGTTGTAGCACATTTAGGTTCCTGATTGTAAAGTGTGAGGAAAGCTCTCTTCAGACTCTTCTGACACTTACCAATTCAACCTTTACAGCTTCAAAGATGATGTTAATTGAAGCACACGCAGTAAGGTCATAGGTCAGTGTCATCACATGTGTCTCTTCTGTAGATACCATGTAGTTTTGATATCCTTTCTATAATTACCTCAACACTTCCAGTGCACAGACACAGGGTCGGAAAGTACAGCAAGTAATCAACTCTTTCACTCATCACGTCAGTCGGATACTTCTCCCCGACATGGTATGATTTGATATACAAAAGGGTTAATTTGTTAACACTTCATTTATTTTATTTCGAAATATATGTTATATGTATATGTACTGAAGCTAATAATGCTACCAGTACAATAATTATCATCAGAGATAACGCTGAGTGTGGCTCAGTGTGATTAAGTTATGTCATAGCAAATCCTCTTCGGAAGTGAACTGATGACTGATATGTTTTCATTGTAAAGTAAACATCAACTGTTCATTTTATAGACACAGGCAGTTATTTTATTTAATAACACTTTGACATATAGAAGATAAACCTGGATAAGTGTTAAATTCGTTGTTTGCAATATTTTAAAAAATAATTTCCTCTCACAGTATAATCGATGATAATTGATAAAATCATTTAAAATCTAACTTACATCATTAGTCGAAAGTGTAAGACATATATTCCGTTTCCCTTTTAATTTCTAGCTTGATGCCTTCACTTTCAAAGAACCTCCAACAATGAAGTCATGTCAGAATGGAAAAGGGATTTTTCAATTCTTCAAAATGATAATTGATTTCACTCTGTAGCGTAATTTGGCACTGTCATTCATTTAATGAGGTCACGTGAAATGACTTGTTTATTGGTTTATTTTGCAACATTCAGGAAACAGATAGTTAATCTTGCTTTGTGGACTTATTCATGATATCTGTTTACCCCTGTTTACCAACGGGTTTTGCAAGATTTATTATCTAAAGTTGAAGATCTAAAACTTACGGAAATGTTGTCTAAACTAAAAAAATAAAATACTCCAAATACTCAACAATGTCTAACCCCTGACCTTCTCATTATTTGAAGCTATATGATGGTCTTAGACGCTACATGATTACACACAAATTTATAACAGTCATGAAACGGGTGCATGATTTTTTTAAACTTCACCGCTGCCACGATCCTAAAACAAAACCCAAAACAGAAAAAGATAATCAATTGTTTAGGTATCACTGTGCAGACAGCAACATTACATTACAAGTGAAATCGTGAAATGCTATCACTTTGACGACGAATAAATGTGTAAGTGTTCAATAGTTCAATCTTCAGAAATAGGTATAAGCATACGTGAATTATCTTATTTGAAAACAATATCAGTCTGTTTTGTAGACTGTTAAACACAAACACATCCCCTTGTTAGTATTTTGAAAGACACTATCATTTCAATACAGCTTAGCAAAAGTGCACGGATATGTAAAACTGTTGTAAATAATAGAGACGCAGACTGTATAATAAAACCTAATGTGTAATGTAATGTTGGGTTTCTTTGAAAGCAGATAGAAACATAAGCATACATGAATGTTGCATTGAAGTGATATGTACTGGAGACATGTGTCTAATGTTGAGGCTAGTCGTGAAGGAAATTCGCTCAGCAGATTAGTGCAAATACTGTCTGTGCAAGGGAAGTATACCCATTTATGTTGCAGATATTTCTCGCATTTTGCTTTCCCTTGTCATGGCAACTTAAAAGATGTTATACGATTGCAACAATTTCAACACTCTGATCTTTTGTAATAATCATGTGATATATTAACAAAGTAAACAAAGAATCTAAACACAGACACAGAAGCACCTGTTTATTGATGTCCTGTGAGACGGGGAAGTTGCCTTCTGCTGATAGCGATTGTTGAGATATATGTGACTTTAAAACTTTGTATCTCTATAAGGTAGTACCTTAACGTTTAAATCAATTGTATTCAGGTTTTTTAAGAACTAATTGTCCAATGATGTAGTCTCGAGACAGCAATCAGGAGACGGTTCTTGAACAGAATCTCCAGAGGACACAGACCACGTACTTCATATGTAAACTCTTTTCAGGTAATTTGATTATCTTAAATCACTTAATGAAAAAAAACACAATTTGCCTGTTCAGCTTCACGGAATGAGTGCTACAATGTAACTAACTACAGTACATAGTTCAAATACAGTGTAAGACAATATATCAAGGATAAGCATCAGAATAATAGTCATCTATACATGTATATATTGTTTCCGGACATCTGAATGTTCTATTCTATGTATTATATCTTAGCATACATTGAACTCAACAAGGCTTTTTCTTGATATAAATGCAATACATGTCCATATGTAAATAGTAAGAGCTATGATTCAGACAACGATGAACGTAATGGAAGACTTAGTCATAGCTACTGTTTTTTTCAAGACAATGTTACACACTGTATACCATTCCATGTTTCATTTTCCCTAAATTACAATGATCAATTTATTTTGGGAGGAGCATATAAATATTTAATTGACAATGAGGAATCCTGACGCTTTGATTAAATATAATTAAAGGTTTATTTCTTGTAAGATCGCAAATGGAAATATAATTCTATAATTTTGGTTAAGCCATTGATGATTCTGATGTTATGTTGTGGCAATTATCAAAATTAGAAACCTTAAATAAATGGTAATCCCTCAAATCCTTTAATTTCATTACGGCAGAGTATTTCTACTTCCTATCCAATCCCATTACACAAAATTACAATTTTCAGTTCGGGATACACCATCAGTTAATAAGGAGATAAAGCTGCTGTGTAACGTAGGCTAACGTAGATTTGAATCTTTATCTTTTTGTCATTCGGAGTCGAACGCACATTCGAAAGTAAACCGGTTCGCTCTCGGCTTATCACAGTGTTGCATTTCGAGTGTGACACTTGAAGTTTGTATGTTTTCTTTGACAGAAATAAACGTAATAACACACATAGTCTCAGAGACCACGTTTCCTGTCGTGATTGCTTCGGTAGTTTCACTGTATAAAATATCGTTCCAAATTAAAATCTTTTCCCAAACAGATAAACGGATTAAGTTACAGAGAAGGAAAACATGATAAAAACCACAAAACAGAACTGATTTACGCAAGTAGTTTGGCCTAGAATGCTGCTTCATACTGTATTCAAACACAGTATATCGTCTATCACAAAAAAAGTGTGTTCGAAAGTCTGTTCAACGATAAAATTACCCAATCAAAAACAAGAATTTTAAAAGGTCATGGTAGAATTCATTATCGACAGCAAAAATTTCAAATCTTCTTTTTGGTCATATGCACAAATGACGTGTCCAATAATAATACTATCTCTTAACTCTGTCATGTCCGTTATATCTGTGATATTCTTGCGTGAGGAGCTTGAAAGAAGGATATAATATTCTTAAGTAGAAATATCTTATGAAATAATGGAACTAATATAACCATTTTTCCGACCACACAATACCACAAATATGCTTTACATGTTTTCTTTGCATCAGGTATATTACGTATACTTTGCAATGCACACTATTCATAAAATGAGGCATGCTGATGTGGTATCTGTTAGAACATACAATGATATCAGTATATTCAAACACATGAACATGCACTGTTTCTATTTTAATTGGTACATTAAGTACGAGACTACAACCCAATCTTCATCATAAGGTATGTCCATATCAGCAAAACAGGAGTGAACTGGAGAATATCAGGTTAACTTGCATTATATACAATTTATAAAAGGAGACATATTCAAATACATCTCAATGTAACAGTCTATATTCATATTGTTACATTTTGTATGGGACTACACACACAACCTTGATCGCAATGTATGTCTGTATCACCCAATCAGGTGAGAACTTTCTGCACCATGTATGTCCAGTAGATCGATACGTTCAATGATAGCTACGATCCTAATGTGAATAGCTCTGAGGTCATGTGAGACGAGGAAATGAGACGTCGGTCTGATCCTAGCATGCTGTTGAAGTACCATTTTGTAGGAAGGTGATGTCATTGACCAGGTGATGTAAGGTCATTGTACTGTAATTAAGTAAAGAGGATCAACAAGTATGGTTTTGATACTGAACTTATGTCAAATGTACATAGAATTGTATCTATCCTGTACAGTATACACACATGTATAGAAATCGATGGTGTATTTAATAAAGTACTATTGCTGTCTATGGCAATATCTAAGTTACCCCGACCTCGACGTGATCTGCGTTCTGATGAGGTCAGACAGGAATATAATACCGGTCTGATACCTCGTCCTAAGCTGGAGGAGCAATCAGAAGAACATGTTTGACTTCAGGGGAGTGCAGTTCAAATAGGTTCAGTTGATTGTTGACAATGATGACATTTTACAGAGGAAACCATAGGCAACTGTGTTATGTTTGTGACTTGACTGTCACTTTACAAAGTTGGATATTTTGTTTATATAATCTGCTAAGATGTTGATACTTATTGAGAGAAGGGTTCTGATCAATAAAGTGAGGTAAATTAGCATTGTAACAAATAAAAAAAGACAAAGAGGTTATGGTAAAGCATATGATGTCACAAAAGAAAAGCTTTCTATCACTGGGATAAAAATGGACGTCGTATCATATCAATCATTTCAGCATAAAAACATAATAAATTACACCAACGTGATAAACATGTGTACATTAAAAACCGTTAGATCGTTCTTACATACATAAATGATCCAAGATCCAAGTTTCCTGTTGGCTATAGGGGTTTGTTCTTGCTACTATATATATTTTATGCTGATGAAGTGGATTTGTCTTCAATTTGACAGCGGATCATTACAATGGAAATGAAATGACAGTATGCCTACCATACACAAATAATCTTATATTTAGACCCTCCCGTCACATCAATCGTATCTCAGTGAAGAATGAAGAGTAATCGCTTTTAATTTGTCGTTCTTTATGTGAATGATGATTTGAAGCACTCATTGTTTTCAGCATTGAAGGTTTGTTTAGCGGCAGGGATCTAATCTCAGGCAATAACAACATTTTTTTCCACTAATTTCAAAAGGTATTCATGATGGCATTGTCACACGAATCTGAAAAAATAAGGTAGCGCTTAATTAAGTTACGTGTGTATGTTCCATTATTGACATCTATTTTAGCTGGAAAATAAGATTTTACTAAAATGTTGATATTTGTCATTCATCTGAAAAAGATCAGAAGATGAATTTATTGTTTGATCTTATGCACATTTCGCAGTTCTCTATTAACTCATGTAATGATCTTCTGTCAGTGTCAAGAAGTGATTCATTTAACCAACAAAAACAACCTGTGTAATTGAACGCATGGAATCTTCTAAAACGTCATACAATTTTCTCTAGATTATAGGGACGATGTTTTTGCTGTTGAATCTATGACTTGAAAAAACTTGACAGGGAAACTTAGATTAAATTATTGTCTGCTAACACGAACAACATAAATTGTTTTATAAATGATTGTGTTAATATTAATAAAGTTTTCCGGTGCAATAATGTAAACACAAATATATATATATTATATATATATTATTATTTTTATATATCAAATTACATAGTAATATCACAAGGTCAGCATGTATAGCGATCAAACAATCCCGGGCCTTTATTCCTTGCGTCTGTCTCCCTGGCATTGGTATGATGAAATATATAAAGGGATCAAGTTGTAAACATTTAAATTCATTTTAGTTTTGAATGAAATCGTACAATGTATAGTAACTAAAGTTGATAATTTTACCAGAACAAACATGATTATTAGAGATAATGCTAAGTGTAGCGCACATGGTAGACAGTTTACATTTTTGAAAATAAACTTCTCAAATAAACAATCATTACCGATCTGTCCTCAGTGTCACAGTAATATAAAAGGTTCAATTAGGCGTTCAATTAAGTTATGTCACGGCACATTCTCTTCAAAAGTGAAAACTTAAAACATCATTTCTGATGAATGATATTTGTTCAATGTCTACTAATAAAAGTAAACATCAACAGGACGTTTTTATAATGATAAAATTTTTAAACATCGAATTTTAACCTGGCTTACAGTTAAATTCGTTGTTTGCAATATCTAAAAATATATAATTTCTTTTTACAGTATCATCGGTGATAATTGACATAATCATTTAAATCTAACTTACATCATTAATCGAAAGTGAAAAGAAATATATTCCTGTTCCTATTCCTTAATATCTAGTGGGATGACTTCGCTTTCAAGTGAACCTCTAACAATGAAGTCGTGTCAGATTGGAAAAGGGAATTCCTTTCTTCAAAACAATAATTGATTTTACTCTGTAGTATAATTGGGGACGTGCCATTCATTTAATGAGGTCTCGTGAAGTGACTTTTTAGCTTATTTTGCAACATTCAGTTCTAGGGAAACAGACAGTGAATCTTGTTTTTGGGACGTATTCATGATATTTGTTTACCCCTCACAAACAAGAACAACCTGAATTGATTAAAAATAGAACTGTTGGCTCTGTAGCTCATCGGAATTTGCATGATTTATTATCTAAAGTTGAAAATATGAAATACAATTTTGTTTAAAATAATAAAATAAATTACTAAACCAAGAAGGTTTGAGTCTAGACGCTGTGTCACGCCAACACTTGTGAAGTACCAAAACCAAATTAACAACCCTAAACTCCATGCAACATAAATGCAGTTCTGATCATGAACATTTGGGCTTTCTGTGCCAACTGGTTTACGAGAATTTCTTTTAAAGGTTTTGGTGATAACGCCTTCTGATCACATATTTGAGAAGGGTGTATTTCCACAAGAAATGTCAGCTTTGGGGACGCAGTGGTTCTAGAGGATAAGTAAAACATTTGTACAAGAATCCTGCGATAAGCCAATCTTATAGGCCCCCTACTTCTCACGCAAGTTATTACTTTTTATCAACACAGGCTAAAATAAGTCTTGTCGCATATCCTCTATATGTTTTCTGTGCTAGCGAATCCGCGCTCACTATACATTTCAGGCGCTGTGCTCTGCTATGTTAACACGAAAAGTGAAGGAAATGCTACAAGGCCTAAATAGAGATTGACACGACTTAGGATTTGTGTGGGATATCTTATGAGCTGAACTTTATTTGTATGTTCTGATACTGTCGGATACTGGACTGCTTAAACATTCATGTTGATGCATTTAATTTAGTTTTCATTACTTCTTCTGGATAATTGATAATTAAATAAGAAATATAAGAACTAATTGAAAAGTAGACTGGCTTACACTTTGCATAATTATAAGACAACTTTAGCATTTCCTTTGATATTGAATTTATATTATCACAATATTCACATAAAATAAACCAATGGTGTATAGATTCGTCCGAATGGATTGGGTCTCCTGGTCATATCATTTACAATTTACAATTTTCAACAGCTCATGTTAACGTCTCTTTGCTTAAGTTAACGAAACATATTGGCACAAGTAAGCTAAACTGATCCTAGGTATACAGACGTATCCTGACACGTTTTCAGAGTAAATACTGTGCCAATTGCCGCACCAGAGTGAATCAATTTATCAACATTTGAAGCGAGCTTTCTCCCCAAAGTGCGGCAGATATCTGCCTTTAGAATCGATTTTATTCTTGAATTACAAGACAAATATTAGCGTAAGAGTAATACCCACTACAAGTGTTAGTATCAGAGATTTCTTATAACGAATCTAAACATAGCTTTTTTTTAAAAAAAGATTATGTCATATCTGCTAATTTTATTTGCTCTTTCAACATGTATTATTTGCTCATTGTTCTATAACGAAACGCCTGCATTGCCACCTGAAGCATCAGTTAAATCAATGAGTTAGTTGTTGGGGAACCTATTACTTCCTTGGAATGTGGACTATGATCAGTTGAATTATAAACATGTTTTTAATTTCTAAGCTTATTTACACATCTGCACACAATGTTAATAATAGCTCTTGCATCTATTGCAACAACGTCATGGTGCTTCCTTTGTAATTAAAAAAGATATAAATACAAGTCACCAATTAAATTTAAATCAGTTTTCGAGAACAGCTTATTACTGATGTAGTCACTTGATGATATTGAAGTTCTCCTTTTGGTTTTGTTCATCTGTCCTCATATGGGGGTGTAATTTGCAACGTGATCAGCCTGTTATTTTATATCACGTGTTTCATCATGAAGGATTAGAACACAATCTCACCGAAGACTTTTATTGCAAAATGTCAAGAAGGCAGTATCATTATAAAGGAAACAGGATTAGATTGTAAACGGAATTCCACATAATAAAGAAGTAAACATTACGTAAGTGGACAATGTTGGCTGATACAGACACCCAAAATGTTAGATAAAAACATCCAAAACGGTGCCTGCAGCTTACATGCTGACTTGCGGTTCTTACTAAGTATCAGGCCATTCCAAGAGCAAGATCTGTAATCTTACATCGCACGTTTCACTAATATCAAGGAATTAGGTTGTAATCTTACTTCACAGGGTTTCTAAATCTGTTGAACGTCCTCAGCATATTCATCAGCAACATTACATATCAATTTATCACACCTCGAGTTACTGAATCCAAACTGTTTGCATTTAAGATCTTAGACTCTAGATAAGGCAAAGCAAACTTGTAGCTAAACCCGGCTCAGATCATTTAAAATAAACCTTACGTATTGATACCAAAGAATAGGTGATACCTACGATGGAGTGAATAATAATAATAATAATAATGAATTTCTATAGCGCCTGTTTCCAAAACATTTTGCTCAACGGCGCTGAGAAGAGGAAAGATAGAGTCTATGGGAGAGATAATTGGTTAAGTTTGAAAAGATGAGTTTTAAGGGCTTTCTTGAAAGAGTCTCTTTCTGTGATTTCTTTGATTGAGTTTGGGAGGCTGTTCCAGAGTTTAGGGGCTGCAGCTGAGAACGCTCTGTCCCCCATTGTGGTCTTGGTGGTGGGCTGGGTGAGGAGAACGGAGTTGCTGGAGCGAAGAGGTCTGCTTGGCGTGTGGAGGTTGACATGGTTCTTGAGATATCTTGGGAAGTCAGGGTCGTAGATGCAACTATGTGTTAGAAGGAGAAGTTTAAAGTTGATTCTGAGAGAGATTGGAAGCCAGTGAAGTTTATCTAGGACGGGAGAGATGCTGTCATATCTTGGAACACGGGCGACGACTCGGGCAGCAGAGTTCTGAATTCTTTGTAGTTTTGAAATCAAATGTCCAGGAATTTTGTGGTAGAGAGAGTTGCAGTAATCTAATTTAGAGAGCACAAGACTTGTCATGAGTAGCTGAAGGGTGTTGTAGTCAAGGAGATGCCGAATTTTGCTGATGTTAAAGATGTGGAAGTAGCAGGACTTGGAAAGGGCAGTGATCTGTTGGTGGGGAGACATAGTAGTTTCAAATATAACTCCTAGATTTCTTGCTGTATCAGTTGGTTCAATCACATCTTCATCAATTCTTATGGACAGAGACTGTGGCAGTTTTTTGCAATTGTTGACGTGATCCAGTTGCTATGAATTCTGTCTTGCTTCCATTTAATTTAAGGTAATTTGTTGTCATCCATGTATTTATTTCTGCAATACAGTCTTGGATTTTAAGTGCACAGTTGGCAGCAGACTTGGGTTCCACAGATTTTTACAACTGGTTGTCGTCCGCATAAAGGTGAAAGTTCAGAGAGTGTTTTCTTACAATGTCTCCAATTGGGAGAATATATATGCTGAAGAGCAGAGGCCCGAGTACCGAGCCCTGAGGGACTCCGCAACGGAGTGGTGTTGAACATGACATTTCAGAATCAATTTTCACAGCTTGAGACCTGCCAGAAAGGTACGAATAAACTGCTTACATGCAAGTAACAATTTGCAAGTGCGTGTATCTGCAATATTACCATCTCAAGTTTGATGTCTCTCTCTGAACTGTTATTAGATGTTGCAACGATAGTAGGTGGATCAAAGGGTGTGTGGGCAGCTGTCACTGTAGCGGATACGCGGGACGTCTTTACCCGAATCACGTCACTCACACTATCCTCCATCTCCGATGTTTTCTATAGTTTGAAATATTCTAAAATGAATATACATACATGTACTATATACAACCATTTTGTTACATTGTTTAAGTATTTTAAAGCTAAGAACAGGAAGATTTTCTGGATAACAACTTCTTTAATGTGAAAACACACGACGTTTCGGAGTACATACTCACTCCTTCACCAGATGACATGTAAAGAAATAATAAATATGGTTCATTTATATAGCAAACAAAACAATGGTGAGGAAACTCAATCAGGGAGATTACATGCATGAGAATGGTATACAATTGGGATTTGTAATGATGTGTGTTTATTTACATCTTCAATAAAGCATACAGGCCATTGTTTATCTGCCTAAAATTACTTGTATATACATGTATGTACTATAAGCCTGTGGCCTCCTTAAGTGCAAATAAAGATTGAATATCTACTTACTCCCCCTCATGTTTGTATTGCAAATCCTCATTTGTATACCATTCTCATGCTTCACCCCCATCATGTTTGTATTACAAATCCCCATTGTATACCATTCTCAAATCTTCCTATTCTTATGTATACCACTTCTAAATGCCCTTAAAAACCTATTTAAAAGCTTCAATTTATATTTGAATTAGTTTGAAGGAAAACATGTTTCACATTCACTATTCCCCATGATAAATGTATATAACTCCTTACACTGTTGTTGCATAACATATAAGGATAAAAAAATACCTTGTAAATCCTAATGGCGAGGGATCTGTGACCAGTACGTTCTGTGATGAGTTGTTCATCCAAACCGGAATCATACAATTGTGTTGCCGCATCGGCATACCAGACGTCTTCTTTGGAGTACTGAAGTGGCCAGCATTTTTCTAGATCTTGGCCTGTAAAATAATGTTCATATATTTTACTTAACAAAGAAAGACAGACGTTTGTTATATTTGTTGCAATTGCTTCATTGAATGAATGTTTTTAACAAAATATGCGTTGATGTTTTCCACGCTATTTAGTAATGTCAGTACTGCTATTTCACCACAATGAGCTTTGATAGAATGCGATATAAAAGAACTTAATTTACTTTACTTAAGTGTAATAAACAAGTCGTTATCGTCCTCAGGATCACTCTCCATGATTGGCTTTCTCTGTCAGGTGTGAAACTGGTAAGTGTTGATCCATGTGAAGTCAAGGCTTATAAGGTAGAGCAACCCTCCAATAGTTTAGACAAACAAAGTTGCGTTTGGGCGTAACGGCACGAGTGAGTGAGTGAGTGAGTTATTGTTTAACGCCGCTTCGGTAGTATTGCAGCCATTAGCGGCGAGATATTTATTTTATTTGCCTAATTTAAAAAAGAAAATTGCAATTGAAAAACGACACGAAGGCCGCAAAAACATCAGCGTATTATCACAAGTTGAATAAAAGCTGATAATGAAAAGTTAAAATTTATAATTTGTCAATAAGGTGTATAGCCTTTAAAAAATCTAAAACACGATGCTCACCGAAATGAGTAAAAATAGAAGGATAAAAAGTTTCCCTGATATGTGCAGTGTCCCAACACTCACATAGAATGTGTTTGATTGTGAGAGGACACTGACATTGTATACATGCCGGGGGATCTTCCCCCCTTTAAAAGATATGAGTGTGTAAGATGAGAGTGTCCAATACGACATCGTCGTAGGACACAAGCTTCCTGCCGGGTAAAAGAGGATAGAGATTTGTAACCTAAATGAGGTTGAATAGTGTATATGGAACTTTAGTGGGAGAAATATGTTTGAGGTTTAATGCTGAATTAGCAGCCGAGTCAGCTTTGTTATTACCTCTTATACCCATATGGCTAGGAAGCCAGCAGAAGACGATGTCGCATTGGAGACACGAATTATGAAGTAATAAAATATCCCTGATAATTGGATGATCACTCTTACAGTTTTTAATTGCTTGTAGTCAAGAAAGTGAATCGGAAAAAATAATGTAATTATTAGGGGTTGAGTTTTTAATGTGATGGACGGCCTTAAGGATGGCCTTAGCTTCTGCAGTAAAGATGCTGCTGCCATCATGCAGCCTTGAAGCATATGTTGTTGAAGGAGTCACAGTTGCTGCTGCAACTGTTGGTCCATCCTTAGAACCTTCAGTGTAAATTGGTTTATAGTCTGCGAAAAAATCACGTAGTTCAAAATATGCCTGTTGAAATATTAATTGGTCTGTATTTGATTTTTTATGAGTAGATAGAGAGAGGTTTACACGGGGCCTGACCAGCTGCCATGGCGGAGCGGCAAGCAGACCGTGCGCTGCTATTGTTGTTAGGTCGATATCAGAATCTTCAACATGTTGTTGAAGTCTGATACCGAGTGCTGGAATTGCTTTAGGTTTTAAGTTATACAACTGCTGGTATTCCGGATTGAATACGCATTTGTATGTAGGATTACAAGGGTTGGCTTTAAGTTTGGTTATATATTGAAGTGCTAGCTTGATGCGCCGATCTTCAAGAGATGGCTCATCAGCTTCAACGTAAAGGCTTTCAACAGGCGAAGTTTTGAAGGCCCCAAGACAAAGCCTGAGACCCTGGTGGTGGATAGTATCTAACATTTTGATGTAAGAGGGGCGGGCGGATCCATAAATTATGGATCCATAATCCAATTTGGAGCGGATGAGTACTCGATAGAGATGAAGAAGAGCTTCTTCATCTCCACCCCATTTATTATTTGAAACGACCTTTAAAAGGTCTAATGCCTTTAAGCATTTAGCCTTTAGCTTTTTAATATGTTGGATAAATGATAATTTGCTATCAAAAGTGAGACCAAGAAACTTGGCCTCAGGAACGACTTTGATTGGAGTTTCATCCAGAAATAGTTCTGGATCTTGGTGCATTTTGCGCATATTGCAAAAATGCACACAAGATGTTTTAGCTTTGGAAAATTTGAAGCCGTTTTCCAACGACCATTGATGAGAGTTGCAATTGGCGCTCGATTGATGGCATATTTTTGCCTCTGCAGGAAACTCCAAAATCGTCCACAAACAGTGAACCATCTGTAAGGTCATTTAAGACTTTAGCCAAGCTGTTAATTTTAATGCTAAATAATGTGACAGATAAAATGCTTCCTTGTGGGACACCCATTTCTTGATCAAAGAAATCAGAAAGGGTGGAGCCCACACGCACTTTAAATTGGCGATCATGTAAAAAATTGGAAATAAAATGAGGCATACGACCTCGCAAGCCAAATTCAAATAAATCTTTCAGGATGCCATGCTTCCATGTAGTGTCGTAAGCTTTTTCTAAATCGAAAAAGATAGACACAGCATGTTGTTTAATAATAAATGCATCACGAATAAATGATTCTAAACGAACAAGATGATCAGTGGTACTGCGTTGTTTGCGGAAACCACATTGAATATCAGTTAGTAATTTATTAGTTTCCAAGTACCAAACTAGACGATCATTGATCATCCATTCCATAGTTTTACATACACAACTTGTTAAGGCTACAGGACGGTAGTTGGAAGGATCTGTATGATCCTTCTCAGGTTTTGGATAGGCACAATAGTTGCATTGTGCCAACAAGATGGAAATTCAACTGTTTCCCAAATATGATTGAATACCTGAAGTAGAACCTCAAGGCAAGGTTCCGGTAAATGTTTTAAAAGCTGATAATGGATTTCATCAGGGCCAGTTGCTGTATCATGAGCTTTAGAAAGTGCACTTTTAAGCTCTGACAAGGAGAAGTGTTCATTATAATCTTCTCCATTGTCAGATTTGAAATTAAGTGGTCGTTTTTCCTGTACCTTCAGGTACTTTTGGAAAGCAGGGACATAATTTGCTGATGAAGATTGTTAAGAGATTGTTTCAGCTAACTTATTGGCAATGTCAGATTTTGATGTAAGAAGGTCATCATTGACCTTAAGATGTTTTATTGTAGATTTGGAACCTTTGCCTTTAATTCTACTAATCATATTCCAGACTTTGCTGATAGGTGTTCTGGAATTGATCTTAGAGACATAGCCTCTCCAAGATTCGCGTTTTTGTTGGTTGACTGTGCGTCGAGCTTTAGCTCGAGCCTTGCGACAGTTATCTAAGTTAATTCTTGTAGGTCGTTTACTGAGCTTGCGTTCAGCTCTTTTACGTGCCTTAATGGCAGTATCGCAGGTTTCATTAAACCATGGCTTGTGAATGCGTGGATTTGCCGAGGTTTTAGGGATAGTTTCAGTTGCTATATCAATGAGACCTTTAGAAAAGGCCTCAACAGGATCAGTTGCATTGATTATTTCATCATATATAATATGTTCTCTGCAGAGGGTAGAACATGTACCCCAATCAGCCTTTGAAAATTTCCAACGAGGATTGTGCTCCTCGGGAATAGGTGATGAGGGTTCTGATACAATGGGGAAGTGGTCACTTCCACATGTATCCTCATGGACTGACATGAAAAGTCATGTAAAAGGGATGCATCAGTTACTGATAAATCTATAGCTGTATATGATCCTGTAGCAGGATGTAGATATGTGTTTGAACCATCATTGAATAGACACAATCATTTTGGGTAAGGAAACTTTCGAGTATTTTACCCCTAGAGTTTAGGGTATTACTACCCCAGAGGGGATTGTGACCGTTGAAGTCACCCATGATAATAAAAGGTTTAGGTAATTGGGTAACAAGTTGATCAAGATCTTTTATAGTAAGATCTTGAGATGGTGGAATATATAAAGAACAAAGAGACATAAGGACATCATCAGACTCGAGGTCGAGAGATCCATACTTGTTGTAGACCTCGACCGCATTCCTGTGGCCTTTGGGAGTGCGGTTAGATGTTTTTGATTTTGAGTTATTTGAAGCAGTTTTTGAGGTTGATTGCTTTGAGTTGTGATTTGATGGATTTGTTTCTTTTGGGATTGTTTGAGAACCTGTCAGCTTGACAGGCTCTTTAACAGACAGAAGAGGAATTGTCATGGTACCTAGTGTAGAGGATGTGGAACTACGGAGAGTAGTTTTTGTAGGTGGATCATTGATCCATTCAATGTCTGTCTGAGTTGAGACAGAGCGTTTAGGGGTAGTTGCTGAAGATACTATGGATGAATACGAGGGTTTAGTTCCCTCAGTAACCAGGCGTTTAGCTTCCGGGAAGGAGATATTTTGGGTATATTTAATTTTGAGGATTTTAGATTCCTGTTGCCACCGAGGGCATTCCTTGCTGGAAGCCATGTGTTCGCCAGAACAGTTGGCGCACTTTGGCAACTCTTTGCAGTCCTTTGGATGGCCTTCATCCTCGAGCTTGCCACACTGAGGACAAACACGGTCATCTTCCATGGCCAAACTTCTGACATCGGTAGCAACGGAGGGGGTTAGTGATATAGAGTTCAGTTGAGAGTTTGTAGTAACCTGCATTTATCATTTTAGGAGCTTGAGGAAGTGAAAAGGTAAGAAGATAGGTGTGCGTTTTGATGATTTTCTCCTCCCTCTTGATGGTGAAGCGTTTAACTGCTGTCACCGCCTGGTTCCTGAGGTTGTCAAGGAGCTCTTGCCCAGTGGCATCCTTGAGACATCGTTCCTTGTCTCGGATGATGGCTTTGCTGCTGTTTAATGTTGTGTGTGGAGAAACCTTGACAGGTTTGTCCACAATGAGTTTTAATGTTTGCAATGATTTTGATTGTTGTGGTGATTTGCATTCCACCAATAGGTACCCATTTCTGATTTTTTTAACATCCTTAACATCACCGGCAAGACCTTGAATGGTCTTGGCGGTGGCCAAAGGATTCAAGCGCAGTGGTTTGTCATCAATAGATGATATGACGAGATATCTTGGCAAGTTGTTTGATGCTGAATTTGAAGATGATTTTGATGGAGCAGCCTCTTCGTCAGAAGAGCGACTCTCATCCATTGAAAGTGTACGCTTTGTTTTGCCTGTTCTAGTCATGGTAGGTTCGAAACGTTCGACCTGGATCCCCACCCACCACGGAGCACCAACAAGGGCAATGCTGTATGTCAGCGGGTGTCCTGCTGACAGCACCGGGGATACCAGGATGATATACTCCACTAAAACGTTGCCAATGTTTCACTGGATTGGCCAATGGGCCACCGCTTTCTTGGAAGCAGAGTAAAGTTGATGAATGTGTGCAAGAGTGCACTAAGAAAGAGTGCAGAGAGTAGGGATAGTACATCAGGAAGGAAAGCATTGTGGAAAGGTGGTGAAGGTATGCAAGAGAGCACCAAGAAAGTAAAGAAAATAATTGTAAAGAGAGGTTGCAGCGTAAGAAGAAGGATAGCAAAGATGTGGGCAACCAAGTGCTTGGCATGACCAGCCGATTGACCAGACCGGACCAATCTGGCCACCTGTCTAGATGAAGTCGGGGCCGAAGCAGTGTATTGGTCAGTGGTAGCATTCTGCTGCACACAAGCCTTAACCACCAGGCATCCACCGGCTAGACAATATATGATTCAATATGTTTTCTGAAATTAATAATCAATGGTTCAGGTATCACTGTGCAGCCAGCAAAATAATATTTCAAGTGAAATTGTGAGCAAAACATATTGCTATCAGTCTGACGCCAGTGTTATTAAATGTGTAAGTGTTCAATAGTTTAATACTGTTAAAAAATAGGCATTAGCATAAACAAACTATTTAATTTAAAACAATATCCATCTGATTTGTAGGCTGTTAAATACATACACATTTCTTTGTTAGTATTTTGAAAGACACTTTAGCAAAAATGTATGATATGTAAAACAATTATAGAGTTCATACTTCTGTTGCGTTTCGTTGAAGGAAGATAGAAACCTCAGCATACTGGAATGTTGTATTGAAGCGTAAGACATGCTTCAGTAGATTAATGCCAATATTGTCTGTCCAAAGGCAGTAGGGAAATATACTTTATATTTATTTTGCAGATATTTTTCGCATTTTGTTTTCCCTTGTCATGGCAACGATTGCAATAATTTCAACAATCTGAGCGTTTGTAATAATAATATGATATATGAACAAAGTTAAAAAAGAAACTAAACACCGAAACAGGAGCAACTTTTTAATCGATATTCTGGGAGACGGGGAAGTTGCCATCTTCTGATAATGATTCTTTGAGATATATATGACTTAGAAACTTTCTATCTCTATAAGGGAGTAACTACAACGTTAAAGACCCACAAACCCCGACCATATCACTTTTCAGTTTTTATTGAAGCATATTCCAAGACGACGAGGATTCCATTCTTGAAATATGTCAATTCAACAAATAAACACCTTTTATAACCTCTTTTTAGAACGCCGCTCAATTACGCCTCGTAAAACTTTAGCCGAGAGCGAATGCCGCGTGCTAGGCCTTGTGACGTAATTCACTGGAGTCGCTTGGCGTCTAATGACAGAATCCTCTAGAATTAGCTTTACATAACTGCCTAAATAACATATTTACCTTTGTCCTTATACAACAAAATTACATATATACACGCCCCGTAAAACGTACTACAAATGGCAGCGGATATCAACACTGAGACCATTGTGGGACCCGTAATTCTGCAATGTGTTTTGGAACAATTCTTATCATTGCCAAATATGGCGGAGGCATGCATGTCAGATGATGAAGATGTTCACACGTGAACAGATCTATTACACATTTTATACGGATTGTTAACGGCGTTAACACACCTCATTCATTGACTCATGGGTATGTTGAATAATTGTTGTTTTCACATTCGTCCTTTTGCAAAATAACAAAATATATTTTCAGTATTTTTGTTTATCAATGTAGCGATATGTAATAAGTGATGTAGTTGCGTTATAGACACTCTAACTTGGTATTACACTGAATCTAAGTAATTGTAAATGTACACGACTATATAGATTTAAAGATAGCCTAGATATTTTATTTTAAAAAGTGTAAACCAGTAACAATGATGAATATTATATAATTTTCTTAGTTGAAATGCAATTATTCTATTAGCAAATTAAAGTCACCAGGAGAAATATTGAGGCAGTAGATTTCAAGCTATAGGCCTCTTCAAACAAAAAATCAAGCACAACAAAAACTTTAACTAATAATGACGTTGAAATAAAAAATCATTTGCCAAAACTTTTTTTATTTTTGAATTGTCAGTTATTCATTTCAAAACATATTGTAGCTATAAGATAACCTAACACTCCCCTCGATTGGGAAAAGAACAAATAAAAAATCCGCGATTGAATATCGAAAAATGCTTCTAAAACTCCGAAATTACTCCCTACGGACGCACAAATATCCATTCTATCGGAAACGTGTAATGTCAAAACGTTCTTATTATGTTTTAAACGAATTATCGACGAAAATCGACAAATCGCCTAAGGATTTCATTAAGTAACTCCTGTGTATGACGTCACATCGCTAACGAAAGCTAACGGCGGCCCGGCCAACTGTTTAAGGAATGGGATGATTAGCAGGCCACTTTTACTCACTTTGAATGGCAATATCTTGATAAGTAGGTGACGCTTCGAACTAATCTTTTGTGTTTTGCTTACTTGAAAGTATCGTCTATATGAATAAACGAATTAACATCGAAAACACCAGAGAGGTTTTTAAGAACTAATTGTACAATGATGTAGTCTCGAGACAACAATCAGGAGACGGTTCCTGAACAGAATATCCAGAGGATACAGACCACGTACTTTATATGTAAACTATTTTAAAGTAATTTGATTATCTAAATCACTTAATGGAAATAACACCTTGCCTATTCAGTATCAGTACAGTGTAAGTCAATATATCAAGGATAAGCATCAGTATAATAGTCATTAGATATATACTGTTTCCGTACATCTGAATGTTCTCTTTCTATGTCAACAGACATATCTTACCATAAATTGAAAACAAGAACATGAACAACATGACCTATGACATGCTATGCTTCAGCCATCGGTGAAAGAAACATTCAGTTGTTATTTATGGAAGACTTGAGGCATAGCTACTTGCATTTCTATGAAAGATTTACACAATGTACCAATATTTTTATTTTCCCTATACTGCAATGATCTGTTTATTTTGGGAGGAACATATAATTATTTAACTGTCAAAGAGAAATCCTGACAGTTTAAATTAATGGTTTATTTCTTGTTAGATCGCAAATGGAAAATATAATTCTGTAACTTTTGTTAAACCATTGGTGATTCTGAAAATTCTGAAAATTATCAAAATTAGAAACCTAAATAAATAAAACCTACATAAATGGTAATCCCTAAGATCCGTTAATCTCATTTCAGAAGAATATTTGTATTTCCTATTCAATCGCATTACATAGCATTACAGCTTTCAGTTTGGAACACACTATCAATTTAGTAGGAGATAAACCTATTGTGTTTTTAACTTTTGTGAGTTAATGTAGATGTAGATTTGATACGATTTTATATCATTCGGAACCGAACGCGCATTCGAATGTAAAACGGTTTGCACTCGTCTTATCGCACTCGTGCATTTAGAGTTTGCCTCTTGATATGAGTATGTTTTCCTGGAAAGAAACAAGCATAATAACGGCTCACATAGTCTCAGAGACCATGTTGACCCCCGTCGTGATTGCTTCTGTAGTTTCGGTCCAAATTAGAACTATTTCCCAAACAGATAAACGGATTAAGTTACAGAGAAGGAACACATGATAAAAACCGCAAAACAGAACTGACTTAGTTTGATTGTAGTTTGGTCCAGAATGAATTAAATTACGGAAAAGGCAAATATGATCATAACCGCGGAGTTGAACTGATTTGTGCATGTTAATTTCCATGAGATAGTTTGGTCGAGAA
This sequence comes from Gibbula magus, assembly GCA_936450465.1. Lineage (NCBI taxonomy): Eukaryota > Metazoa > Mollusca > Gastropoda > Trochida > Trochidae > Gibbula > Gibbula magus. Next base: position 3,005,853 of record OW388291.1, read on the forward strand.
TGTTACGTCATAATGTATTAAAAAGCAGTAAATCACAAAAATCGTGTTTGAACGTCCGTTCCACAATAAAGTAACCCAATCAAAAACAAGGATGCTTATGTGGTATCTGATAGAACAAATAATGATATCAGTACATATTCAAACACATCGAACTGTAACTGTTTCTACTGTTTATTGTTACATTAAGTGACCGACTACACATCAAACCTTCATCAAAAAGTATGTCCATATCATCAAACAGGTGGAAACTGTTTTCACCAGTATGTCCCTTTCATTAGACTGATAATTCCCTTGATGGACGCGATCCTGTTGTGAAAAGCTTTGTGATGTTGTGAGATGAGGAAATGAGACGTCGATCTTAACCAGTCATGCTGTTGAAGTAATCTCTGTAAGACTTCTGCAGGTGATGTCAGGTAAATGTGCTCTACAAAGAGGTTCAACATGTATGGTTTCGACACTAACGTCTATCAAATGAACATGTAATTGCATCTATCCTCTATAATATCGCACATGTATGTGAAATGGATGATACATTTGATAACGTATCATCGTGTCTATGCTACTGCAGTATCTAAATCACTCCAACCTTGACGTGATCTACATGATGATGAGGTGAGACAGGAAATAGAACGTCGGTATAGTACTTCGTACCACGCTGGAGAAGCAATCATAGGAGTCTATAAGACTTCAGTTGAGGGCAGGTCAAAGAGGTTCCGTTGATTGTTGACACTGATGACATTTTACAGAAGAAACCATAGGCAATTAAATTACGCTT